>CM045920.1:0-13287 GCA_025169955.1 Salix arbutifolia | reverse complement strand
ACAACTTTTAACCTTTATTGAAGGCTGTCTTTGAAGCTTCCTTGCAAGACAAATCAAGCAGACAAAACCCTTTATGTATCTGTTTCTAATATGGGTTTTTTTAAGAAATCTTGATTCTTTGAGTGAGCCGTTGTCTTCTCCACAAAAAGGTTAGAACTTTGTGGTTTTAATTGCTTTTGCAGCTTAAAATTCTTTGGTGTTTCTGATTATTATTTTTTCTGGTTTGTGTGGATTGTAGTTATTGAGTGATTTATGTTTTGGGTTTCAAATCTGGCAGGCTTTTATAGCTACCCTTTGTGGGTTTCTTGCGAAATTTACACTTGCGTAGATAGCATGTTTATTTGTGTGGGTTTTTTTTTTTGTTTAAAGGTGGCTCTTTTGGTTTGATCCATTCACCAATCCCTTGATTCTTGCATGTTGACTCAGATCCCAATTGGTTAGTTGCCTCATTCAAAACACACGTAGGATTTGTGAGTTATCCAAAAAACTTTCTAAAGAAAATCTTAGAAGGGATAGAAATAATTAACCATTGGAAGTTATTGAAAAATAGTAATATAATTTTTTCTCCTGTTGTACTTCCACAATAATATATATTTGCTCCTTTTTATCTTGTTGCCGCAAACACTCTTACCTAACTAGAATCATATGGATCACAGCATTGCCCGAGATGTCACCAACTTTCTTGGATGTGTGGAAATCACAGATCTATTGTTTCAATTTAGAGTTATAATGTGGGAAATGATCTTATGCATTTTGTTAGATTAAAAGCTAAACTGCCATAATGTTGTCATAGGTTCACATTGGAAAGAAGCAACATCTTTTTCTCAAATATTCTGACAGGATAGTAAAATATAAAACAAAGTAGATTTCAATGTGAACCTCATTCTCTCTCTCTAAACACAAGCACACACGCAAGCAGACGGTATCTGCCTCTGTATCTCTCAGATCTGAAAAGAGGAAGATAATGCTGTTTGCTTGTCTGATTTTCTCTGGCGACTGGGGATTGGTTGAGAGCCCTCTATCTATTGAACTTGGAAAACCTTCAATTGATGCTTTATTTTTCAATTCGAATAGAATATTTTTGTTTTGAAATATTTTGCAATCTACAATGATTCTAGGAGTTTAGTTTTAAAGAAATTTAACTTTCTCCTAAATTTTATATTAAAATCCTAATTAATTTTGCTATTATTTTGACAAAAATCAATGATTCTAAGATTATGCTAACAACTCTAATCTGTAATTATGTAACTAATCTTACAATGAGCCCTCTATCTTGGTGACATATCGGCAGTCATCTTGTCTGTCAATTCTTATATAAAATAACTTCTAGAAAGACAATACATTTCTCATAGTATTTACTGGGTGAATGTGCCTCAAGACTTCAGGATTGATAAGTCGCAAGATCTTATTGCTAAAAGACTTGATTTAAATCTTTCAAGCAAAGATGATGATCTATGTAGGGTTGTTGAATTGGCAAAAGAACTAATGATGAAACAAAAATGGATTCTCATTTTAAATGATTTGTGGAACTCTTTTGATCCACAACAATTGGGGATTCCTATCCCATTGAATGGATCCAAGTTCATTATGACAACTCGATCAGAAATGGTTTGTCAACAGATGAATTGCCAAGAGAGTATAAGAGTGGATTATCTTTCTGATGAAGAAGCTTGGACATGACAGACAACTTTCTGAAGAAGAGCAACGAATTGCTGAAGATGTTGCAAGGGAATGTGATGGTTTGCCATTGGGAATTGTTACATTAGCAGAAAGTTTGAAGGGAGTGGATGACCTACATAAGTGGAAGATTACATTGAAGAGATTGAAAGAATCAAATTTTTGGGACATGGAAGATCAGATATTCCAGATATTAAGATTGAGTTATGACTGTTTAGATGATTCAGCAAAACAGTGTTTCGTATATTGTGCATTATTTGATGAATCTCACAAGATTAAAGAATTTGACAAGGGCCTCTCAATTCTTGATGAACTAGAAAACGTCTGCTTATTGGAAAGAATTGATGGTGGTAGTGCTGTCAAGATGCATGACTTGCTTGGGGACATGGCCATCCAAATACTGGATGATGAGTGCTCTCTAGACATGGTAAATTTCATCCTCCTTTTTTATCTATAGTTTAACCACTAATTTTCTTTCTTCAAGTATTTGTTTGGATTCTTCTAAATCGAAGTGCTCATTGGTTATATTAAAATCAATGACCACGTCACAGAATTTGTAGGGAGGGTTCTAGATGGATCAGGTAGTACTTATTTATTTATGTTGCTTACTGAATAACAGAACTCAACTCATATTATAGTTTCGTTCTTACATGTTCATTTCGCTATTATCTTCAGCTACTTATCTTTAAAACAAGGATAATTTCTTTAAAAACTTTATTTTAGATTACTTAGCAGGCTATTTTTCTGAAAATCACTTCAAAATCAAGTTTTTTAATTCAATGTTTATTTGTGTCTGCAGGCTAAAGAAGAAAGAGGGCGAAATCAGGACAGGCTTTGCTGATGACAAACTTAAATCTAGAGATTGCATATGTAGTTTTTTTTTATCAACTGGGTTATGCATTATGTATAGATACGCTGGTCAGAAGAAAGATAATCCAATCAAGATGTGTCGTTTTCTTATTATAAATGTCTGGTGATTTTAAAATTAATCAAAAAGTAGAATTGATATAACAAAGGAGAACATCAAAGGATCGGAATAAATATAATCTACCCCATACTGAATCTCATTTTGTGTTGTTTACCATAAGCACAATGCTAACATAAATCTGAATTAATTACAAATATATACTAGCTGAAGCAATAATTGTTGAACCAGTGCCAAGAGATTAAAGAAGAGATGTGGTACAATGCTTTTCATCCACATCTATACTTGCTATCATGTATTCTCTGTTTCTTGTTCACATCCAAACAATTTTACTGGTGTTTAAAGAAGAGATTAACACGATTCTTTGGTAATCTTTAGTGATTTTATGTACAAATAGAATGATTAAAAAGCAAGTGAAGGAATTATAGTGAGACCAATGGAGAGTTAGACCATGGTTGTCAATTTCACACAGGATTTCGTTTGAAATGATTAAAAAGCAAGGGAAGGATTTTATTTGACAACCCGAAAGTGTGGAAATATGGGCAGTTATACCATGGTTGTCAATTTCGTTCTGTCCTGTCTCGAATAGCTGATACATTTTGTTTCATTTCAAACAACGGAACAAACTAGAGCAAATTTTATCTCGCTCAAAATTTTGTTCTGTTCCGTAAATTCCAGCCGGAATGTTCCGGTTTCGTTCTGCCCGTTCGTTCCTGCCAAATAGTGTTTTTTTTAAATATTGAATAGTTTTACAATATCAATCATATCTCTTAATCCGACCGTTAGATTGAAATGAAATTTTATAAGAAGTCTCTTGATATATTTATATACATTATGTTAAAATTTCAGAGCAATAAAAAAATGTAACGATCTTGCTAGATTGATGATGACATTCTCGTAATATTATAGATGTTCATAATTTTGTTTAGAAAAATTATTTTATTGTGACTTTTTTTAGATTAATTTTTTCTCAATTTCATTATTCAAAAACGAGTTTATTATGAATTGATCTTTATAATTTGATTTGATTTGCTTTATTTAAGGTTATCATGGTTTTATAAGTTATAACGGAGGTCACATATTTGAAAGGTTAACTTAGGTTGACCCGAGTTAATTCAATATATTGCTGTTTCAATATTTCTTTAAGATGTGAACTTGAGTTTTTTTAGTTAAACTATATTTTTATCAATTTTTTATATTATCTTTGAACTCATCAAATCGGTCGAGTTATATCAGTTCAACTCTCATTTTTTTACTTATGTTTGAAATTTAAATTGCGCAATTCTAAATAATTTATTTTTGGATTTGAACTAAAAAAAATGAATTAATATATTTAATTATATATAAACATAAATAGTACAACCCTGATACGAAATGTCAAAACACTTTAAAATTGAAATATTTCGTTCTAATTAAAAAATCAAAGTATCAAATTGTCAACCTTGGTTACGAGAACCCACGCACATGAAAAGGAGGGGCTGTTTTCATAAACGAGTAAAATTTCATTATTTCTTGTCTATTGTTCATAACAAATAGCACATATAGAGAGAGAGGGAGGACCATTTCTTAAATTTCTAATCTGAGAGCTTACAAACACCTTCCCAATAAGTGATTTGAAGGAGAAACGCGTGTTGGGGCCAAAACCTGTGAAGGAAAAACTTGGTTTTGAAGAAGAACAAGAATCTTGAAGAAGATATTATGAGAAACACTCCATCTTAGGTATAAACTTCAAAGAGAGAAGCATTCAAAATGGGACCTAACTTCTCAATAACATGTATAATAGGAGTTCAAGGCAAGGGTCTCCCCCTTGCTTGTTTAATTTTTAAAACTTTTATGATGCTAGAATGTAAAAAAAACATTGTATGTATTTTGCAAATTGTGTATCATAAAGAATAGTGTTATGTAAATATTACCTACAAGGATAAGAGAGGTTGTTATGTGAATATTGCTTACAGGCATGAGAAGAATAGTTATATTAAATTGCTTGCAGACATGAAAAGTATTGTTTTATAAATATTAAATTCAACCCATGCATAGAAACGAAAATTATATTGGTTTATACATGTAAATTTTGAGTAAACAAACATTTTTTTGTGCAAGTGGCATTGAAATCATGTGGTGAGTTCTTAGTGTTCTGATTTAGAATTTTTGATTTCCATGTGAAGGTACGAGCTCTGTTTTACAGGAGGGAAAATGGTGAAAGTGACACAGGCTTCTCAGGTGCATGAAGAGACAGATAAGTTCCATAATCACCACCCACATTCCACAAACGGTGAGAAGCACGACTCTGATAATGTTCATATTGATGTATTCCGGTGGTCTCGCTGTAGGAAACCACTACCGCAGAAGGTCATGCAGTCAGTTGGGATCCCATTGCCCCTGGAACATGTTCAGGTACTTCATTTCAATTTCTTTCATTGAAGCTTGTCTTCGTATTTAGATGTTAAAGCTTGACATATTTTCATGAAGCCACATAAGGAAACTGCAGAAGAAACTCATATTGTCAGATTGTAGTTACGTTTTTCTCAGTTTTCCCCCCCTTCAAGGCTGACTGCAACATCTGTGAATTTGAACATGTATTGGAGGAGAATCTTGACTGGGAGGATGTGCAATGGTCACAAACTGGTGTTTGGATTGCTGGAAAAGAATTCACACTTGCTAGGGTGCGCTTTCTATCTCCAAGTTAGCTATGGCTTCTTGCGTATCCACAAATAGTTGTGTAACAATGTGATGTATGCAGGAATAATATATGGTTTGTAATGGTTTTATTTCTTAAATAAATCAAAGAATTGAAGTTAATCACTTTTCTTTTTTGTTTATAAGAAAACGATTATCCGTACCATTGTATTTGAGCAACCAAAACAGAAGTAGAGGAACTTGGAATATTGGGAAATCTGGCAGTTCTTCCATTCCATGCAAGCTAATGACTGAAGGAAAGCATCTTTCTGCAATTTCTTTTTAGCAAAATTAATATCAGTAGACCAGAATGATCCAACTTGTATACATGTTCTCCTGACTGCTTGGAACACCTTGCTTCAAGACATCACGAGATCCGGATATTTAATATGAAATTCAACACAAACTTCTTTGCCAGAAGCAGAGAGTAACAGCATAGTCAGGATCAGCTAAACCAACTAGCTAGAACTCGTGCGCTGAGATAAAAGAAAAAAGAAAAACTACAAAGGAAAACGAGAGATCACACCGAGACTCCATCGTGATTAACACAAATTAAGCCCCATTTAATCAATTCTGTTAGATTAAATCATAACAATCCCATAAAGCAAGTCTGCAGAATCAGTGCTTTAACTTTCCAATAATCTCAAAGTACGAAACAAAAAATTTTTTTTGGAAGATTTAAGATTTCATCTTATGTGTATCTCCTTGTGTTTTATTTCTTTACAGTAAAATGGTGAATATGTGAATCCTCCTCCTGCATGTCAATCAATTAATTACTGCTTGGCATATAACACCAGCTGTTACTGACAGACTAAAAATAAGTTTGCAGTAAAAAGGAAAAAAGATGGAAGACAGCTCGCTTACCTTTGGTGAAGTTGTAGCTTCCTACCAATTTCATGACTTCTCCGAAGGCACAAACTTTAAAGCATTGTAATGTGAACACGTTGAATAGTTAGTGTGAAGAAATAACGCAAATGATTCATGGAAGTGACATTTGGTGGTTTCCAGGAGGCAGAGGGACTAAAAATAAAGCACAAGGGATTTGCATGTTAATCAATTGACTAAAAATATGGTGAAGTTGTAGACTTTAAAAGCTACTCTTCCCACTTAGAGAAATTAAAACAACAAAAACGAAAAAGATGGAAGTGTAATGTCGTAGCTTTCTACCAATTTCATGACTTCTCCGAAGGATTAAACTTTACAGCAGTGTAATGATTCATGGAAGAGACATTGGTGGTTTCCAGGAGACAGAGAGACTAGTCGTAGCTTCCTGCCAACTTCTATTGACTTCTCCAAAGAAAAAAACATAAAAGCTGCTTCCAAATTGCAATGACTTTAAAAGCTAGTCTTCCTTTTCTGATTGAATTGAATCATCTCGTATTGAGTTCAACACATCTTTCTTCCTTGCAAGGTAAATACTACTTTCGTTTCTTGTTTTTCTACCACTAATTTTGTTTCAAATAAGATTACCGATTGGCTTGTAGATTAATCAATCAGGCAGAGCTTGATTATATATGTTGCTTAATCTATTTTAGGACTCAAAACTCATATTATAGCTTTGTTCTTACATGTTCATATTGCCATCAACTTCAATTATCATGGGAGCTTTTCCACAGACATAGGTGATTTCTCCATATAGAATTCTCATGCGAGTGAGTTCAATGCACATGTCCTACAACAAACACCTGCATGTTAGTTTTACGTGTCCCTTCTACCTCAACTTATGAGAGCAATTACTTCCT
Source organism: Salix arbutifolia (assembly GCA_025169955.1). NCBI lineage: Eukaryota > Viridiplantae > Streptophyta > Magnoliopsida > Malpighiales > Salicaceae > Salix > Salix arbutifolia. The sequence goes on along the minus strand of CM045920.1, from coordinate 6,267 downwards.
TGAGTAAAAAAAAGATCATTGTATGTATCATGATCGAAGTATAATACTCTCTTTAGAAGACGACCTAGTGATTTCATGTTAATGTTTCTTAGAAATGAATTATTTTATTATCTACAACGGATTAAATGATTAATGATGTACCCCATTTTTAGTAGTGTCATGTACACAAGTTGAAATAAAGTCCTAAAAATAGAGAAAAAAGGATGAGGATTAAGGATAAAACCTGAAATACAAAAAAGGGCTTGTTTATGTTTCTTAAATAGGAATCCTTATGCTTTACTAGATTGGAATCCAAATGATGAGCAATAGCTCAAGCCGATGTAAGTATGCTTCTGGCATTTCAATGGAATATGAAAATATTATTATCAATAAAGTGTTGAAACTTTAAAAATGGTAGGTACAACTTTAGCAAAGGAAAGCAGCAAGCTAGTTATTAAGTTTATGTTTTCAAGATTTTCTTCTCAAATTAAGTTTAGGTTTGTCACTTAGATCTTTCTAAAAAAATTAATCCAGTCTACCATGATTGAGACTTTATCATCCATTAAACAAGACCATATCACTTTAGTTTAGAGCATCCTCAATAAATCGTGCTAATCAACTAGCTTATAACTTTCAAACTATTTTCAGAGTCAATAATCTCCATACTACATTTGTCACTACAAAAAAATCTGTAAAGGGTTGTTCTATGAGCTTCTATTGACCTGAATAAATATCTTATCACCAAGATCTAATAAAAATTGATAAGATTTTTTTGTAACATTAAAAATAACACGTGTCTGTGGAACAACCCTTTAAAGATGGGACAAAAATTGTGAGATAACATGTAACTAAGATTATGCTAACAGCTTTTAGCCGAAACATCATGCCTCAACCCTTTTATTGTATTTATGAAAAAATCATTTCATTGTTCATCTGTTTTTAATATTTCGTGTGGTCAATCAACAAAGTGGAATCAATAATAACTAACAAGTAAACACTGAAACACCAATGCCATTGATTCCCTCTCGGGAAAACAAATATATCGATGCAAATATCAACCCTTTTAGTAGCTGGAATGTGGTCAATCAACAATTTTCTCTATTCTCAAATCTTTTTCGATGATTTTTTTCTCTCATCTCTCTGTTAAGGAACCATCTCACCTAAAATCTTAAGCTTATAGGTGAGGCCCCAGAATATGATTTATATTATTCTCTAACACCCCCCCTCAAGTGAAAGCCTTTTGGGTATGAAACTTGCATACAGACCCATACTACCTTGTGTTTGATTTTTATCAAATAGAATGGGGGTGGTGAGATTCGAACTCATGACCGCTGGGTCAATAAGGTTCTGATACCATGTTAAGGAATAATCTTAGGCCCTAGAATATGATTTATATTATTCTCTAACACTCCAATATCTAAGGATTGAAATGCGAGAAGAATAATGTTTGGTCCTTAAATGCAGATCTCCAAAATAATAGGGGCCAAATGATAGAAAATCTAACACTTTAAGGACCTAAAAAGAGTTTCCCGTGCCACAATCTAAATGGGGCATGTGTTTTTGTTCACTGAACTATGGTTCTTAATAACTATTACTCTTTTCGAGAATATACAATATTTATAAATTGATATTCAAAACCATATCTCAATTTCTACTTCTATAGGTTATGACAAACATGAAGTGTTAGGGTGCAATTGGAGATTCTAAGTGGAGTTGGTACAGATTCCTCGGTTTTGAATCAGGTACAAACTTTTTCCATGTGCTTGATGACATGGAATAGAGGTTCTTAATACAAGCTTGGCAGCACAGAAGGGTTAGAGAAATGTATGCGTGCATTTGCAAAGACAACGGTGCAAATTGCCTGCATGGGTTTATATAACCCAAGATATGAATCATACAAGGAAAGAAAATAATCCTAAATAATTATATATACATGGGTGCAAGTTGAGATACAATCTCATTGGCCCTAAATAGTTACATGTTATCTCACAATTATCTTGACTAGATGCCAACCTAAGATTATGCTAACAGCTGTATTGGATTTTAGCCACATGAACAATGACTCTAAAAATCATTTCATTTATTTTTTTGAAAAAATAAATTTTGAATATAAAAAATCAATTAACTGACAAATTCACTTTATTTAAATGATCCCAAGTTACCCGAGATGCCTGCTTCAAAAGCATTAAAACGAGCTCTCCTGGTTGCTCTTAAATGTGTGGATCCTGATGCTACAAAGAGGTCCAAGATGGGACATGTGATCCACATGCTCGAGGCTGATGACTTAAGAATTTGTGGACAAGTGCCTCAAGATGTCCAAGAAGCAGCCCTTGCAGCAATTGATGGCCCTTCAGAGAAGAAACTTAAAACTGGAGCAGGCTCAAGCAAAACGAGGTCACTAATGCAATTTTAGCTTCAGCACAACAACAGAACAATGAAATGATGATGGCACACCAACGAGAGATCTTTCGCTCGAAGAAGATTGGATGGGTAGCATCATAGTTGGTTTTTAAAAATAATTTATTTGAGTTGACTTGGTAAGCACTTTAGTTTAGTACTATGAGGGATACCTCTGTTGTCAAAATCGCGAGTTGACTCGCAAAATCGTACGATTTTTGCGAGTCAACTCATCAAATCGTGTCAACTCGGGGAGAAAAATCGAACTTGGTCAAACTCGCTCGAATTCGGTTCAAACTCGTACGGAATCGCAAAATCGGACCGGATCGGTCCGATTTTGCGATCCCCGGTGTTCGGCCTTCAGGGGTTGAATAATGAAAAATCATTTTAATTATTTCATTTTCAACTTTCAATCTTTCTTTTCACAGACATTTGCCCTAAACCCGTTCTCTTTCCCAAATCGTTTCTTCTCTTCTCAGTTCACTGGCGATGTAGTTTACCCGATCTCCTCCCCGGTTGTTCTCATCCTTCTCTTTCTTCCCCAAATCATCCTCTCCTCTCATCTCACAAGAAAAGACTTCAACTTTGAGACAGAATCAAGCAAAACACTAAATTGAAGAGAAAAAATAATCATTGATAAGTTAAACAAACCTTAACAAGCTTTGAGATGGTATGGTATTGGAGAGCAGAAAGTGGAAGAAAGAAAGAAAAATGAGGCTTTTTCAAGTTTCTTTACACGAGAGAAGGGAAAGGAGAGAAATTGTAAAGTGCTCTGGAGAAGAAGAAGAGGGAGAGAGAGAGTGAGAGAGAAGAGCACCACCCACTCACACATCAAATCCCTGTCAAAAAACAAAAATTGAAGTCTTTAGAGTAAATTTTTTATTATTATTTTATTATTATTATTATTATTATTATTATTATTATTATAATTATTATGAATTTATATGCAAAATACAGAACCGAAAACATAAAAACAAACTGGCAAAGTAAGGGTGATTAATATTGTGGTGGTTTTTATAACTATAATCAAAATAAATTTTAAAGAAACTTATAGATTATAGTTTTTAAATTAATGCTATTAGTGAAATTCATACAAAATGCTAAGTGTTTTGATTAGCCAAATATTTTTTAATATATAGTTTAAGTAAAACCCCACAAAAACAATAGATACTAGACGGGGATTTGAAAATATATTTTATTTGAGATTACACTACACTAATTTATTCTCGTTTGACATGAGCATATTAAAACCATAAATAACATTACAAAATTATTAATTTAATAATTTAAAACACGTAAATATATAAATATAGCGAGGAAGATAACAATAATGACCAATGAGGCTGATTTTAGTTTACATAGCATGCCGACAGAATATTTGTTTTAAATTTATTAATTTTTACCTAATAAAATTCTATAGACATAATTGCTTTGTAATGTATTTTGAAGTTATTTTTAAATCATGTATAAACCTTAACTAATGAAGTTTTATGTCCATAATTATGATGTATTATATTCGAAAATATTTTACTTATAATTTTACGATTTTTCTACTCACACGATTTTAGCTGTGATTTTATGATTTTTGTATGGACAAATTCGGGTACGATCTAACGATTTATACGATCCGAGTTTTCAAAGCTCTTCCGTGTCGTGTCAAAATCGCAATTTTGACAACCATGGGGGATACACAAACTAGTAAGTGCTGTATTGAAGTAGAGAGTAGTTATCTCTCATATAACTCACTGAATGTAGGTTAACAAGATAATTGACTTCATCTTATTGTAATATATTTGAACTAATTTTTTTTAATATATATATATAACATCAAAACAACACAGCAAAATATTTCAAAACAAAAATATTTTTTTCGAATTGAAAAATAAAGCATCAACCAAAATAGAATTCATATCATTGTATATTTAACTCAAACCACAAAATGAATCGACGGGCTGATAAGAGAGGGAGAGAGTGGGGTAGTGGCAGGGGGGTTTCAGCTACTTAGGGGACCTGTTCTGAATTCTTCGAGTACCAGCATTTAAGGGTTGTGTTTTTCTGCAGTTTCTTTTGTGCACTATGAACTTATTTATTCCAAACTGTTATAAAAAATTGTTTATTCGATTTGCAATATAGTGCGGCAATTTAACCATAAATCCTATGACATGAGCTCAAGTGTGATGGCTAAAAAATCATCATAGTAGAGCCTTGATTGCTTCTAACTAGTTGATGTAGTACCAATATATTTTTGTCAAAAGTAGAAAGAAAAAGAATGCTTAAATAAGGGAATGAGGTTTTTATTAAAGATATATTTTTCTTTATTTAAATAAAAATAAAAATTTAGATATTTGTTTTAATTGCCTTCAGTTTTTATGCAATAAACACATAGCTAGCATTATACATTTTTTATTTAGAAAAAATAATAGGATAAAAGAGAATTAATACTAAAAAGTTCAAATATTTCTATAACATTTTCTATCATTATATTTCTTACAATTTTTTATTGTAATATAATTAAATAAGAAAATATAAAAAATACCCCATTAACACGAGATAAAATATATCCACATTATCTTTTGCTCCGTACAATAAATATTTTCTTTCTACTTTATATTTAATTAAAGTTACCAACTTTTTATGATCTATTAAATAGTATTTTTTAATATATTTTATTAAACATAAGCAAACAACTCTTTAATTCCCATTTAAACTTTTTATGATATTATAAAACCGATTACTTGCACATTATTCTATTATATTAATAATTAATTTGAAAATATTTTTTTTATACATGCCACATTGGAGTTGACTCATTTGAACAAATTAATCTTGGGCTAAGCCCATACACAACCCGGTCATTATTTTGAAACCAATATGAATTTAGTTTGTTTTTTAAGTCACTATTGTTAGAATTTAACACGGTCATTATTTTAAAACCAATATGAATTTAGTTTGTTTTTAAGTCACTATTGTTAGAATTTAACCGGTTATTATTTTGAAACCCCCAATCATGAATTTAGTTTGTTTTTAAGTCACTATTGTTAGAATTTAACCCCGTCATTAAAAAAAAGTGACTTGAAAGATAAATTAAAAAGAATTTAAAAAACAACAAAGAGAAAAATAATAATAAATATCAATTTTAAAATGATCATGAACACAGAATTAAAATATTAATATTTAAAAAAAAAAACTTAATAACAGTGGAAATAATAAAATTTGGTGAGACCATAATTATTGTTAGATAAAAATATATATTTTTTATTTCATAATATTTTTACTCATATTATTATATTAAAATTATTTAGAGCAATGATAGCAATTTTATTTTCCTAAAAAAATCTAGGATATATAATATATATATTAAGGCGCTAATATTGAATAAATATCAAAAAATATAATTAGTCTGATATATTTAAAAGAAAAGAAAACTAACAAATAATATTTATCATTATTTTGAATGTCTTATCTATAATAATTAGAAAATTCAAGACCTAACAATATTAACAAAAAAAAATCAAAAAACAAAATAAATGACAAAATAAAAAAAATAGATTTTAAGAAATTATTTGACCTGAAGAAAAAAAAAAAGAAATTATAATAATTATTAATTTTCAAATGATGAGCAGCATATATTAAAATTTGGACATTAAATAGAAAAACTTAATAACATTGAAAATAAAGAAAAATTGGAAAGGAAAACTACGAGCATATATATATAAACATGGACAGAAATAGGAACTACGTAAGAAATATGTATAAAAAATAAAGGAACTAAAATAAAATTCAAGATTAAATGTATAAGGGATAAAATAAAATAAAAACATATGTAATAAATTTAATTTGAAGGACAAAATTGAAATAAATCCAAACATTGATACCGATGAAATTAAATAA
>CM045919.1:17233887-17792033 GCA_025169955.1 Salix arbutifolia | reverse complement strand
CACCAAGTCATCCTGCTAAAATCATGAATGAGAAGCATGAAATACAGATTATGGCTTAATGATGGTGTGCTCATTGGTTCACAAATATCAGAGTGGACTAGTTCCAACTTGTGTGTTGCCCTGCTGACCATTCCTTGAGGAAATGGTTTTCGATGCTGCTTCCCAAGCTCACAACTGCCACATGTATAAGTGTTCACACAAATTTTCTGGTATATCATCTACCATATGTGTATCATGCATGAGCTTTAATGACTTTAGATTAAAATGACCATATCTTTTATGCCAAATTAAACTCTCATCAACTTTGGTAGTGAAAGCATGTCCTTCAATTGCATCCAGCTTCAAGTAGAAGCTATTGCCATCCATTTTCAGCCTTGCTATTACTGAACCATGTGTATCAGAAATAAGACAGGACTTGTCTTTGAAAAGAATTTCATACCCATTCTTCAACATTTGTGCAACACTAAGTAAATTTTGATCTAACTCTAGGATATACAAAACATGAGTTAACAATTTTGTACCTTTCTTAGTGTTCACAGCAATGGTGCCTCTCCCTTTTGCTTGAACAATATCACCATTTCCAAGCTTGACTTTTGGTTGTATTGTGACATCAATTGATGAGAAAATGTCCAAATGTTTGGTCATATGACTAGTACATCCACTGTCAATGAGCCAAACATTTAATTCATGTGAATTTGAATTCTGTGAGACCATGAACAGATGTTCATCCTCCTTCTTTTCTACTTCTGTTACGAGGGCTTGTTGCTGAATTGTCTCCTGAGACAATTTCTTCTTTGCTCTGCAAAACTTCTCACTGTGACCTAGAAAATTGCAGAAGGTGCATTTGATGGAAGGCTTGTTCTTATACCAACAGTCCCTCTCTGCATGATTTGTTCTTCTGCAGTGAGAGCAAGGTAAGAAGACTTGCCCTTTTGTTTCCATATCTGTTTTAGCCTCTGTAATCCTGAAAGGCCTTTTGATTAGCATATTTGAAGAATTTTTTCCCTTGTCTTTAGCGTGAAAAGCACCTTCAATTTCTTCTTCATCCCTCATCTGAATCCTTTGTTCTTGAACAAGTAGTTTACTTGTTAATTCTGTAATTGTGAGTCTGTTTAAATCACAAGACTCCTCTATTGCAGAGATTTTTGCTTCAAATTTCTGTGGTAAAGAAACCATGATCTTCTCCACCACCTTTTGATCCTCAACATCCTCTCCAAGTAGCCTCATCTGATTCACAATGTCCATTAACCTGCCAGAATAACTCTTGACAGTTTCAGCTTCCTTCCTTTTCATCAACTCGAATTCCCTTTTGAAAGCAAGAAGTCTAACTGTTTTAACTCTACTGCTCCCTTCGAATTCTCCTTAGAGCTTGTCCCATACAAGTTTTGGCGTTTCCAGATCCATGATTTTAGTAAAAATATGATCAGCAAGCCCTGAGTGCAGCCAAGTAATGGCCTTGTCCTTCTTCAGCTTTTCTTCTTCAAATGCTCTAATTTGAGCAAGTGTTGGATTTGCTAAAAGTGGAGATGGATCAGCATTGGTTGTAACCACATTCCATAACCCTTGAGATCTTAAATAAAATCTCATCTTAACAGCCCAGATATGATAATTCTCTCCAGAAAATAGCGGAATTACAGAAGCATGATTGCTAGATGTAGACATGTTTTGAAAGAAATAACTCACTTATGTTTGCACTCAATCCACTCTATGTTTAGCACTCACCCTCTCTGTGTTTCACTCGAAAATACCTCACAGTCCCGTAGGAACAAAACCAAGCTTTGATACCACTTGTTAGTTTTTTATGATCTGAACAGTACCTGTTATAAACAGTTACTGTTCAAATTGAGAAATAAAAAACAGGAATTGCTGAAGAATACTAACAATGAATCTGGAATCAAATCACATAATCTTTATTGAATTCAAAATGCCTATATATAGGCTTACAATGCAAATGAATCAAAAACCATAAATCTCTCAACAACCTAAGAGATTTGGATAAATACAGGTTTTGAAATTCAAACCTGTTATGAACAGTAGTTCTAGCTAAACACAAACACTACAGCTAATAAATCAGAAATCCTACAGCTAATACGAAATCTTCTTTATCCAAAGCTGATCTCACTAAAAATCTAACAATTGAAATGGTCAGCTCCTTTGGTGTCAAGGTAATAGCTATGAATAACCATCAACTCCAAGGAAAGGGTAGATGAATGAGACCTATTATTTACACGCACTAAATCATGGGTGCTCACCTCTTTCTACAGAAAACACGCACCGGTATTTCTGATAAAGTCAAAAGAAAGACCTTCTTGTCAATAAATATGTACCTTATTGGTCCCAAAGGTAGATACTTGGCTCTTGGAACATAACAAAACAATGAGACAATATCTAACAATCTCTCATGCGTTTCGCAAAGTTTCTTCAGTTCCTGATCATCTGTCCATTCTTTATTTGTATTGTCATGGTTTCTTATATCTCTGGAACACACTACTAGAAAAATGACTTGTTTGCAACGGGGATTTTGTTTAGCAACGGATTTTCCGTTGCTAAACAAATTCCGGAAAAAAAAACATGGGTTGCAATGGAAATTCTGTTGCAAATTTAATTTTAACGGAAATTCCGTTGCAATTTAAAACCATTTGCAACGGATTATCCATTGCAAAATAAAATTTCTTTGCAACGGAATTTCCGTTGCAAATTTATATTGAAACGGAAAATCCGTTGCAAAGTAATTTTATTTTGCAACGGATAATCCGTTGCAAATGGTTTTAAATTGCTTTTCAAAATCCTTTAAATACCTGCAGGCGTCCATACAACAGAAAGTGAGCTTGTGATTCCTCTGATCAGACCTAACTCAAGCCAGCTCCTCGTAAGGTAAACAAGGGAAAGCTCGTTAATTCATGTCTCCTACTCCAGTTCTTTTGCATGTTCACTAGCCAATATTGGCGCGTGTTCTACTTTTTGGGGGTGTTTTCTGCTTGGATCTGAACTGGGTTTTTCTTTTGAAGGGAAAGCATAATGGCTAGGGAGAAGATCAAGATCAAGAAGATTGACAACGTGACTGCAAGACAAGTGACCTTCTCCAAGAGGAGGCGAGGACTTTTCAAGAAAGCTGAAGAACTTTTTGTTGTTTCCCCGGACTCGAGTGAGAAGAAAAACAGGAGGCCATTTCCGAGCTCCGAAAACTTGTTACGAATCAGAGAGAAAGTGAGAGAGGACGGTTCAGGCTGGGAAAATATTTGAGGAGCATAATTGAAATCCCTAATTTATGTATTTACCAATAATTCAAAAGGTATTTATCACTCATCAACCTTCTTACCATCACAAAGTTCCCATGGTAGAAGAGTTTAGCCTACACAAACTTATCAAAAGGGAAAAAATAATAATCATCAAAGGCATATCAAAGCATGAGCTCCAAATAAATATGGCGTGCATTCAAGATAGTATAGCACAGTTCAATATATAGCATACCTTGAAACGAGCATGCAAAGTCAGCAAAACATCATTCAACAATGTTGCTGGCCATGATGGATCAGAGAGCTCGGATGCGATAATGGATTCCAGTTCCTCAAAAGATTCAAGTGGGAAGTTGCATCCATATCAAAGCCTTGATTACCATTGCTACAGTTGTCCGTACCACCTCCATTAATGAAGCTAATAGACCTGCAATTGTATCCTTGCTCCCTGTTGCACTGGATACAGCAGAGACCTTCCGGGCACCTATAAAACAAAACAAGGAGAGGATGGAACGAGAAAGACCATGTCAGATAATGATTCATCATATAGACGACACATGTCCCCAGGAAGACATTTAAACAGAGTGAGTAACCCTGATAATAGAAAACTAGCAGCACTAAATTCCTCTGAAACTTGTGAAAACCCTAAACCCACTAAATGAACTCAGGGAATTTTTACTCGCAAGAGGATGACAGCTTAAAATAACAACCAATGCAGTTGAGTTCTTAAGAGGAAGAATTTGAACAATCCTGCACCTCAGCTTCATTCAGAAGTTCATCTTGAGACTCAAGCCTGAGCTTTTGAGGTTGCCATTTGCAAAGTTGAAAGTTATATCATTGCAAAAAACATTGGCCTCTACATTTTAAATTCACAGCCACTGAGTATAGAATGATAGAAGAGAAGGAAAAGATTGGGAGCTCAATCTACTTTGAGATGATGAGTCTGTCTCTTGAGATGTGAGGGAACGATTTTGAGTGTAATCATAAAATTATAATTATATAATATAAGAATTACCTGGTATTATGGTTATTAGAAAACCTAATAATATACGAGAATCTGGATAATAAAATTAATTGTGCAAGAGGATCTTATATTTTATAAAAGATTTGTTTTATATAAAACCATCAAATTCAATCCCATTAACATTCTATAACAATTATAAAAAATCTAATTTATATATGAAGTTTTTGATGAAATTTCAAACATCATCATTCATGTGGTTGAGAAATTAGTAGCACCAAGCTAGATAAGATAACCATATAGTTTTGTTTTATTTTATTTTATTTTATTTTTGGGGTTGAAGGGATAATTATAAGAATTTTTGCATATGTTTTAATTCAATTAAGAAATATTGGTGTGTGTGTGTGTGTCTCTCTCATTATACTATAAGCTAAAGGAGATTGGCATTTAATTGTAGCAAAATTGTTGTAGCAGTAGACACATATTATTGTGGATTTTAATAATTAAATTATTATTTTATCCCTCAGTGCATAGAAACTTTACCCTTGAAATCAGGGGTATTTCTAATTTTTTATATTTATATGCACAATAAAATAACTATAATAATTTCAAATAAGACAAAAATCAAGAGTTGACTCCAGGGTGTCACTGTAATTTCATAGTACAAAAAATAACTTATTTTGTTGATTAATTAATAAGGATTAAGTTGATGTGAATTTTAAGGGTAAAACAATTTATTTTAAAGAATGTTCTAATAAGAATTTATAAAAATATAAATCAAAAGTATTGGAATAAAAAAACTAAAAACCAAATAAAAAGTTCTTCGTTGTTTAATTAAAATCAAGTTCACTAGAATGAACAAGAATAATTGTAATTTCATTATGAGTTTTTTATTATAAAAACTATCGCTACTATTTTTTGTTTAAATTTCTTCATATCCAAGCCCTCAATTGGGATCAATCATTGATGACCTGTCCGTCGCATATCAAGCATTTTTCTACAACAACCAGCGAAGACCCTTTCCCTTTTATACTTTACTAGATAATTTTCCCTGTTCTTCATATTTATTTATTTATTTTAATAGTTGTTTATTTTCAGCTCTTTCCTTTTCAAACTTCGTCTATTAAAAAACTTGGCTTTTTTCTTTTTCTTCATTCAAGACAGAAGTAATCCACGGTCGTGCATTTATGAGAAATTTAGCATCATCATAGATTTGAACATGAAATGGTAGTTTGAAAAGTATAGCCCCTCACCATCCCATTCTCGGAATAAACCACAGAAAGCTGCACGCTTCCTCTTTTTTTTTAGCATCATCATAGATTTGAACATAAATGGTCGTGCATTTATGAATTCTATTTTTTTTTTAAATATTTTCAACGAATGAAAAATAAATATTATTTAAACTTTGTTTTTGAAAAAAATATATTATAAAAACTGGAAATGAAATAGAGTACTAGAGCTGTGTGTTTTTTTATTACTGAGCAGATCCAGAGTTTCCATATAAGCAGCAGATCAAAACAAAGATCATCACACGACTGGATGGAAACATGCAAAGTTATATTTTACGGCTTCAAATTTCTAAGAGGACGGCGTATACATTAATTCCTTAGGCAGTAGTGGCTAGACAAGTAGAAGAAATACAGACGGCTTAAGCCGGCCCGTCGCTTCTGATCATGTATTATTTTTCTGATCATGGCTTGATTAAGCCTTGTGAGGATGAAGACGAACTGGAAGGCCCTTTTCAGGGATTGGCAGTGGATTCACTACAATCTTTTCATCTTGAATCAACTTATCAAATTTAAACCTTTTGACCAGATTATGCATGAAAACAAGTATTTCCAGGCGAGCATACTCCTTTCCAGGACACATCCTAGGTCCTCCACCAAATGGGACAAACGTGTATGGAGCTGGCCCGTTTCCTTCAAACCTTGCAGGGTCAAATTTCTCGGGTTCAGGAAAGTATAATGGATTTCTATGGGTTGAGATGGCACTCCAATACAACTGCATATGAATGTGAAGAGAATTTTATGTTAGGTCCATCATAACCTGAAATATTATAAACTAGCCAAAGATCGATAGTGAAGAAATACCTTCCAACCCTTTGGAATAGTAAAGCCATTGAAAATGAAATCATTGAGAGCTTCCCTAAAGCCACCTTGAACAGGTGGTGAAATCCTCATCACTTCACAAGCTACATTCCATGAATATTTCATTTTCTGAATGTCACCCCAATTCAGTAATTCACCAGGAGTTTTCGATTTAGCTATCTCCATTTGCTCTATCATGAGTAAAAACAAAATCAAAAAGTATTCTAGTCTTACATATATAACCCACCTTAATACATATATACATATAGCACTCATGATAACAATGAAGACTACAGTGAAGAAATTTGTAATATTGTCCATTAATTACTGAAGGCACAGTCTCAATTATATCCTGTCGCCTCATCTAATGAAGGCATGACTTCGACAAGCACTAATTAAGAAAGAATAGAAAGAAAGAAAGAGATACTTACCCTTGTAAACTTCCTCGTAAATATGTGGAAGCTCAGCAAGATACTTGACAATGAAGGTACAAGCAGCACTGGCTGTATCATGTCCACCGACCAACAATCCAAGGATCTTGTCAGCAATATCAAGCTCATTCATGCATTTTCCATTTTCATCACATGTCAGCAACATGTGTGACAATATATCCTGTGTGGGGGACGCTTTTCCCTCTGCAAGATCCTTGTTTCTCTGTCTAATAATGGCGAGAAGCTCAGTTCTGATGAAGTTTGAGGCTTTGATGGCTCGGTGGAATGGAGTTCCTGGCAAATCAATGGGGATGGAAATGATACCTGAAGCTAAAAGCTGAAAAGGGTCAGAAAATCTAGCTATGTGGCTTGGATCTTCAAGACTCAGAAACAATCTACAAGCCAAACAAAAGGTGTAATTCTTTGCCAAAGGAAACACCAGCACTTGCTCTTTATTTTCCCATCCTGAGGCGAAGTGTCTCTGTGCAATGGTATCCATGATACCTATGTATCTTTGCAAGGCCTCGGGTTTCATGAACAGAGGGAGAAGTTTTCTCATTTTCTTGGCTTCCTCTTTCGATGATGTTTGGAGTGAAGAGGGGAAGATCTTGTTAACCGAGTCAGGCCACCATTTCTCAACGAGCTTGTTCTCATTGGAAAACAAAAACTTGTTACCAGCAGCACCACACAGAACTGCTGCTGGTTCACCAAGAAGATTTGTTTTGAAAACTTGAGATGAGTATTTAGCTATGCGATCAAAGATGAACTTTTCAGGATGGCCTTTCCACCCATTGGCAAGGAACTCAAAGCTTTCTCCGACATAGGGAAGGCCGAGCGTGCCTGGGGGGAGGTTGGGGTAGCTGTTCTGGGATCGATGATTGTAAAAGACGAGGAAGAGGCAAACTGTGACGGAGGAAACAAAGAGGGCGAGGAGGAGTGTGAGGAAGAGAGGCTCCATTGATAATGCAGGAATCTTCCTTGTGCTAACTAGGGCGTTGTGATGGTAGGTGATGAGTTTATTGTACCAAGCTGTTAGGACTATTTATGCATGGTTTGTAACTTGGTTGGTAGGGAGAGGTGGGTTTGGGATGGTAATTACCACTGACTTTACTAGACAATACGGGGAAAGAAAAATCCATGGAGTTTGGGCTAACAAAAAAATTATAGTGAGTTACAATACCGAACTTACTATTATTAATTAATTAATTAGATGCCTCTTCATTTCTATTGAAGAGTTCTCCATGGAGATGTTAAGTATATGCCTCTCTCCATTGATATTAATTAATTAATTAATTAATTAGATGCCTCTTCATTTCTATTGAAGAGTTCTCCATGGAGATGTTAAGTATATGCCTCTCTCCATTGATATTCGATATTAGAAGTAGAGAATATGCTGGAATTTGCACCCTATGTGACCATGGGATCTATAAATAATTTTATATTAATCACTAAGAAGTGAAAGAGACCGCGTCTTTATTATATATAGATTTGTAATGTGTGCTCACTATGGTAAAAATTATTTCAAAAGTATATGTATATGTACGATTTTGTGAGTTGATTCACGATTTTGACAACCATGATAGAGAGTCTTATATATATATACACACACACACACACGTTTTGTATACAAAAGATAAATTGTGTATAGAATCAAATCTTTTGAAATAATTTTTACCATAGTGAGCACACATTACAGATCTATATATAATAAAGACGCGGTCTCTTTATATATAGATAGATAGATAGATAGATAGATAGATAGATAGATAGATAGATAGATAGATAGATAGATAGATATAGGACTCTCCATCATGGTTGTCAAAATTGCGAATCAACTCATCAAACCTTGTTAACTTGGATAGAAAAATTGATTTGAGTCAAACTCGATCAAAAAACAATAAAATCGTACGGAATCGTAAAATCAAACTGGATCGGTTCGATTTTACGACCCCCAATTTAACAAAAACAAAACTATTATTATTATTATTGCGTAAATAATGAAAAAAAAATACATCAAAGAATAAAAAAAAAACTAAAGACTTTAATAGAAGAGTAAGCAAAAAATAAATAAATGAGAAAAATATATATATATAATGAGCTGGAAAAAAAATCATTTGACTTGAAGAACAAATAAAAATAATAAAGAACTAAAAGAAAGAACAAAAGGAATAAAATATGAAATATCAATTTTTAAATGATCACAATCTCAAACTAAAATTTAAGATTTAAATTATTTAAAAAATATCACCGCAACAAAAGAGAAATTTAAAAAAAAAAAACTAAAAGCATATATATGTATACATGGAAAAAAAATGGGGACAATTTCAGAAATATAAAAAACAAATAGTGGAATTAAAATAAAAGATTAAAAGTATAAGGGATGAAATAAAAACATCTATAATCAATTTTCATGGAAGGATAAAATTGAAAAAAATAAAAATACTGTACCAAAAATATTATGGGATTTCTACCCAATCTGGAAATTTAAAAAATAAGGACCGAATTGAATCGTTAATATATAATAAAGATTCATCGAATGACAAAATTAAAAAAAATCAAAATTTATATAACAGAATCAGGACCATACAACAAAATCAAAAGATAAGGGACTTAAATGAAAAGCAAATAAAATAGGGGACTGCAGAGCACTTTTGCATTCAGGAGAGAGAAAAGGAGGGCAAAACTCTCGACTGATAACCGGGACGTTTCCGACAATCGTGTGATGCAACACATCCTACCATGAGGTGCAAGACATGGAGGCGCATCCAGCGAGACACTGGATGAACATTTTTTACCGCCTATGTTGGCCGCACGCGCCGCCCGAAAGGGTGTGAGACTGAAAATCATCGGCGTGCCTGCCAAATGTGCCTTTAGTATTCAGCAGAAATTTATTTTTAAAAATGATAAATTACCTAGACACCCCCTATAACAAGGCTAAAGCTAAGGCGAAATGAGGGTAAAATAGTAATTTTACTATTACAATAAACAGTAATATATTCTAGTGCTACAATGAAAGCCAGAGTTGATTTAACTATATACTTAATGGATAAAAATAGAGATTATTTCATAAATATATATAAAAAAAATTAAAATAAAAGTGGTCTAAACATCTTGTTTTAATTTAACAACTTTGTCATCTTGTTCTCACAACTTTATCAAATATAATACCACCAAACACTTTTGAAAAACTATTTACACAACGACAAAAAAATAACATTCGATATTTCATATTATCATTTTTTGGTCGGACCATCTCTCAAATGATAGCTTTCACATTCCACACACGTGCACACAAATTCATGGTGCAGGCTTTTTTCTCTGTTTTTTTTTTGGCACAGCAAGTAATAAATGCCTCTGGTTGCTCTACTTGTCAGTTAATAATTCTGAAACATGAAAAAATGGTATGCGTGTATGTTAGAGCACTTAAATAGATCGAATTTAAAAAATATTTAATTACCTATACACTTCTACATACACTTCTTGAATTTTGTTTTTTTATGAGACAGATTTGTATTATATATTTTTGAAAATATGAAATGCCCAAAATACCCTCGCAATAAACTCTTGCATTTTATCTTATTTGAGGGTGAAAGAGTTATTGTATTGTGCATTGAAAATATGAAATTACAGTGACTCCTCGGAGTCAACTCTTAGTTTTTGTCTTATTTGAGGCTATTATGGTTATTTTATTGTGCATATAAATATAAAAAATTGGAAATACCCCTGATTCCAAGGTTAAAATTCCTATGCACTGAAGGGTAAAATAATAATTTAATTATTAAAATCCACAATAATATGTGTCTACTACTATATTAATTTTGCTACAATTAAATGTCAATCTCCTTTAGCTTATAGTGTAATGAAAGCCACACACACACACCAATATTTCTTAATTGAATTAAAACATATGCAAAAATTCTTATAATTATCCCTTCAACCCCAAAAATAAAATAAAATAAAATAAAATAAAACAAAACTATATTGTTATCTTATCTAGCTTGTTGCTACTAATTTCTCAACCACATGAATGATGATGTTTGAAATTTCATAAAAAACTTCAAATATAAATTAGATTTTTTATAATTGTTGTAGAATGTTAATGTGATTGAATTTGATGGTTTTCTATAAAACAAATCTTTTTTAGAATATAAGATCCTCTTGCACAATTATTTTTCTTATCCAGACTCTTGTAAACTATTAAATATTATAGTAACCATAATACTAGTCAACTCCTATATTATATAATTATAATTTTATGATTATATCCAAAACCATTCCCTCACATCTCAAGAGACAGACTCATCATCTCAATAACTAAATGGAAAGAAGTTGTTCGCAACCTCAATAAATCGGCAGTAATGGAAAAGATTGGAAATAACTCGGCTAAAGAAGAAAATGTTCGGCAAATAGGCGTGGTTGGTTTGCTATCAGATTCCAAATCATCGGCAAATCCGCGATGAGATGGAAACAACAGTGAATTACCCGAAACACCACTACCAATTTAATCGGGAGCTGTTCAGCGAATGATTAAACAACAGTGAATTACCCGGAACACCACTACCAATTTAATCGGGAGCTGTTCAGCGAATGATTATGAATAATCGAATGAAATTAAAAGGCGGTGGGCAATTATTTTGAGATTTTAATCGAAGATGATTTAAACGAACCGCATCTAAGTTGCATTTGCTTGTCAATTAATCGGGAACGATCCAGTGAACGCTAAATCGGCAACAGAATCAGAATTTACCGGGACGAGTACGATTAATAATTGAAATACTAGTCAATTACTCTCCGACCTTTTCTGAAAGGAATTAGTGATTAATAGGTAATTAATTGCAGACTAATCCAGTGAATAATATATCGGAAATATAATGGAAGTTTGTACTTCAGGCTTCCAGCCTCTATTGCTGTGTCTTTTGCTGATTCTAAGAATGCACACTGAAGAAGAAGAGACAGAACCGTGAAGAACAGAGCACCATCAAGATTTTATGTTTTGCATTTGTTTTAATTAGTATTTGTGTTTAAGTCAATAATGATCAACTGTTTGATCTAGAAGTCTAGTCTTTATTAAGTTTTAGATTAATTCCATTAATGTTTAGGATAAAAATCAAGAGTTTGTATTTGATAAGAACTCATTCTCTTGTAATCCTTGATTTTCGTTTTTCTATAAATAAAAGATTAGGGATGACAGTAACCTAACAAAAAAATTTGCCCCTTGTTCTGTTTATTATTGCTTAATTATTTTGCCTCAAATTCTTGAGCAAATTCTGGAAAATCACCTGGTTTTTAACACTGATTTGAACAGTGTCTGTTTTTCACGTCAGAAGACCAATTTCTGATAGTGATTTGAACAGTGTTTGTTTGTTCATCAGAAATTTTTCCAACAAAAATGACGGAAACATTTTGTATTAATAAAAAAAGAAGACAAAATAGTGTTATTTTTGTTTCAATCTAAATTCCAGCATGTACCGGATATTCCGGCTAAATGCCAGCCAAAACACACTGGAATCACGCCGGAGGTGCCGTTTCGACTTTGAAAAGAAAAATTAAAAAATGAAAGAATGAATTAAACGCCCTGGCACCCCGAATCCATTTCTTTCCCCCAAATCGATTTGCCTTAAAATCTCAAATCCCCAACACTTCTCTTCCTCAGTCCTCACTCCTCAGAGGCTCAGACTCCTCACTCCTCAAAAATCCTCACCTCACGGCTCAAGCCTCAACGTGCAACATCCTCCAAGCTTTCAATAGTAAAATGAGAGAGATTTCTGGTAAGCTAGTTGTTGCAGTGATGATTTCATAGAGATGGGGCTCTTGGGTTTTTGGTTCTTGGAGGATTTAATGTTTTTTGGAGGTTTGTGTGTGCTTATAAATTCGAGAGAGGTGAGGGGATGGGGATGGGGATGGGGATGGGGATGGGGAGTTATTGATCACTTTTTCAATTCTATGAGAGGTGGGGGAGTGGACTGGTGATGTTATGCATAATTGCAAATGATTCGAGAGAGAGTTGAAGGCGTTGGATTTTCTTAGGGGGAAGGGAGGGGAGGGGAGGTTAATAAGCAAAAGTTTATGCCGAGAGAAATTTAATTTAATTAGATTTTGACATCCCTCATAATATTAGATTTAATCTGAACTATGCAGTGTATAACATATTGATGTTTATAATTTTATTTATTTTAGAACATTTTACTTTCACAATATTTTGGAATTATAGAGATGTTTCTAATTTTGAGATTATGTTTATTTGACTTTGTGTTTGTATTATATAATTTAAAGTTAATTTATCTTGAATTTTAATTATATTTGTTAAATTAATATTTTAATTTTTCTCATATAATTAATTAATTAATTATATATGAACAATACAACCTCGAAACGGCAAACCGAAACATTTCGAAACCAAAACGTATTGACAACTTTGGTCTTTAGTCATTGAGAAATTCACTCCCTAATCTGCCTTTCATCTTCTTCTTTTTTATTACTGTTCAGGTCAGCTTATACTTATTTCAAACTCTAAAGTTATCGATGTTGTAAACTTATAGTGACTAATATATTAACAACCACAAAACTCAATCGATACTATAGGAAAAACAAGCCACCTACTAGATGGTTTTGTGCTTTTTATTTTTGTGAGACATGGTGGTGGTGGATATTTCTAAGATGATTAAATTCTTAAAATATGATATAAAATTTTGTCAGGAGTTGAACCATCAAAGAACATGTAGAAACAATTTTCTTAGCATTAATAAAAGATCTATTAACATATTTATGAAACAGTTTGGATAATTTAACCATGGCCAAGAGTAAACTGAAGATACGTTTGACAGCAGAACCTCGGTCTTTACCAGGTGAATGCATCAATGGACAGACGCTGTTCACAGAGTTGCAAATGTCAAGCCTTGTGAGCGTCAAATACTGAAGGCCTCCACACACCTTTGACGATATCGAGTAGCATCCAAACATGCTTGGAGCCTTCTACCGAGGCTTCAAAAGTTGTAGAAAGAGTGACAAAAAGACATGCCGGATTTTTTCAACAAATCTTGTCGCGGTTGGAAAGCAACAGTTCAGTCGTCAAAGCTCTGGTACAAGGAAAATATGATGGATAGAGCAGTATTGTAATGAAAACCAATAAGACTTTGCCAAAATACAGCCATGCAGCAGAGCAAATCTTGTTACACAAAATTCCATGACAATAAAAGCTAGGAATTGCCCAGATGTGTTTCTTACATCCCTTTCCTTTCAGTGATAAACAGGATATCAGTTGATGTAAATTTTCAGAAACAGCAAGATTTACATTACAGTCATGGACATTGTCTGACGAGAAAGATCAAAAGTTCCCTCAGGTTGTTCTCAACCTCTGACATCTGTTTTTCCAAGTATTCCGTTGAGGTATGCACAGAGCACAGAAAATAGATAATGTCCACTAAATTATCATGGAAGAAAAATAAAGATATTGTGGGTGTTTGGCTCCGCGTTTTTAACTGTGGTTGAAGCAAAACACGGAGCCAACACAATAATTTACCAAACATCTAAACAAATGTTGATGGTGGGTCCCATTACATTTACATTAATTCAGCCGCAGACGCAAAAGCATCTGAGAGATGCTTTTGCGTCTGCGGCGAACGCAGAGCACCCCATGAGGCCACCGACCATCATTTTTTACCAGACCATCACCTTCTTTCCTTCTCGTTTCCACCATCTGCCCACAGACCTCCAAGACAGTCCTCCCTGTCCCTCTCTTGTCTCATCGACAGCCCCCCCTCACCTCCCTCTCTTGCAAATTTGTATCCTCTAATTTAGCTAACAACTTGCCTGTGGTTGCGCCCACAAAATAGAATCCTCTCCTCTTGTTTTTATCCTTCCTCTTCTCTTTATATGCTGAATCTATCACTGTTTATGGACTAAGAGTCTTTGCTTCTCTTATTGATTACCTCTTCTTTTTGAAAAAACTCGCTCTCATGTCGGCTACCAGTTCTTGGTGGGTTTTTCTGGGGTTTTGGGATTCTCTGGTTTTTTAGTTCGATAAGAAGAAAAGGCTGAGCCTTTGTAGTTATTTTCTTTATCCTTAATTCTTATTTTTAATTTCATCTTGGTTTTGAAAGGGATTTTTTTTTTTGGATTTTAACATGGTTCCAGGTTCTTCCTCTTCTGTAAAATATTATTTCACTCTTGGCCTTTTCTCCTTTTCCTAAGCTACAGAAACAACTGGTATTTTGCAATCAAGCTAGTTTCTATAGAAACTCTCTCCTTTTCCCAGTTACATCACCAAAAAGGTGAAATTTTCCCTGAAAAATATCCAGGCACCGTCATTTTCTAATTCCAATCAAGCTCAATAATGCATGACTAGTCAATTTTATCTGCATTTCTTATTCATGGTTTTCGGGGTTTAATTAAATTCAAAAAATCAATCAACTTCGCACCAATGGATATTATTAATTGTGTATATGGTAATTTAATATAATTATTTTTAAACCAGAGGCATACAGATATGCACTTCCTTTGCCTGAAAAAAATGCATTTTATTTGTATTTTTTTATCTTGAATAATTGATTAAAAAAAATTAGGATCTAGCATAAAAAAAAGTGGGATATTGAATAATTGATAAAATAAAAAATAGGATATTTAATCATTGACATAAAAAACAAAAAAAAAATACTTGATTAATTGACTAAAAAAACAAGAAAAAAAAATGGGATCAAGAATAATTGATAAAATCAAAAAATAAAGATTAGGATCTTGAATAAATAACATAAAAAAATGTACTTCAATTATTTCAAACATTTTATTATTATAATTATTAATAAATATATGAAATTATTCCAACAAAATATTTATATATATGTATGTATGTATGTGTGTGTATACATGTTTATTTTTAATTAATTTCACAAGTTGACAGCAATATGAAAAACATGGTAACCAAACACACAAAACTATTTTTCATTAAACTCAACTTCAACCACAGTTTTAACCAAACACTTAAATTTCAGTTACGAACCACAGCTAAAAACACTTTTCATAAAACTGTTTTTTTTTCAACCTCAACCGCAACAGCAACAACTGTGCCAAACAGGCTCATTGTGTTTAGAGTATGAATCAATTAATCGAAGGGTGCTTACAAAAATGTTACAAAACTAATGGTTCGAATATAGACCAAAAGCAGCAGAAAGATTAGTAACTCATTCATTGGCCTGGTAGATAACTTGTTCAAACCGTGTAACCTACCGCTCTCATGAAAAAACTAGATAATTTCTCGTAATAAAACTTGCAGATTGAGACGTCGCCAACTTTACATAGCAACTTCCTATCTTGATGATCTTCTTTTGATTTTATTTAAATCTATGAAGAAGGGTTTCTGCAAGCTTGAAGGGAATTAGCTTCAGCATTTTGCCAACAAGTTACATAAATTCAATAGAAAAACACTTTTGAAAAGATGATAATACAAGGTTGAGCAGGCACAAAACTCCAGCATGACTGGGAATAACTCATTATCGTAATAGTTGCTGATCACCAGCAGACATTCATTGATATTCATCATTATAAATTAAATCCTAAAATGTATAATTCATGGCCTACTTAATGCAATGCAAGAGGAAAAATAGGATAGCTGGCAGTACAGTTGATATCAAATATTAGATGAGCCAATAAGAAAGTGAATTGCAGAATAATTTTAACAAACAATAACTCTGAAACAGATTGGGAAGATCTGAAGAAACATGTATAGAAATAAATTGATGGTTTTATCACAAATGTCTGTGCTGAGAGAGAAAGAGAGAGATTCGCCTGCAGTGAGGCCAATGCTGTCTCGATATCCTCGAGTTTCTGCTCACTCATTAAGACTTGACCACCATATGACAAAGAAAGCATGAGTTCATAACAACAAAGAGATGAATGTCAAATTAGAAAGTCATCCACCGATACAGAAAAGCACATATAATCCAGAATAAACATTAGAGGTTCACTTTATCAATTAAAGATGTGACGTCAACCATAATGTGCTAATGCATTCCCATAGCACAGCAAGTGTCTACACATATATACCTGTGGATTTGTATGTATTTGTATCATCAGGAACTTGCCGCAGATCCTCCAGGGTCAAGAAACCGCGCTTCTTTTCTCCCTCCTTGGTTCGTATCTGGTTCTGGACCTGAAAGCAAGGGATGTGAGGGGTAGATCTATTTTAGTGAGGAATGGGTTCAGTAGATCTGTGGAGTTCTGGTTTGGGTTTGTAAAAAGAAAGGGGAAACTACAGTAGATCTTGAAGATCGAGAGCTGATCTTGAAGATTGGGAGCTGATTTTGCAGATATGCTAACAGTAAGTTCTTTGTATCCAAAATCCTTATTTATTTATTGATTGTAATAGCTTTTATAGCCAACCCTTGTAACTGATTCTGATAGGCATACGGAATACAATTGTTAACAAACTAACTGAATTCAAAACAACAATTAACAGAAATCTTAACAGAAATAACCCTTTCAAACCCTCCCTTAAGCTAATTGAGGTATACAATTAGCTTAATTCATCGATGTCACACACCCCCAGTAGTCCACGAAGCTTCTGAAAGGCATCGACTTTCAGTGGCTTCGTCATCACATCTGCCACTTGATCTTCACTTGCACAATGGATTAGGTCAATAGTTCCTGCCTTTGAGAGATTCCTTAAGAAGTGATAACGCACATCAATATGCTTGCTGCGTCCATGCATCACTGGGTTTTTAGATAGCTTGATGGTTGAGCTATTGTCACATTTAATCTGTATGCACTTCTCATCTTCATGTCCCAGCTCCATTAGCACCCTTTTCATCCAAATTGCTTGGCATGCACACACAGTAGCTGCCACAAATTCAGCCTCTGTGGTTGACAGTGTGACAATAGGTTGTTTTTTCGAGCCCCATGCAACAGCACCTGAACTCAGTAAAAACACATATCCACTAGTGCTTTTCCTGTCTTCCACATCCCCTGCGTAGTCACTATCAGTAAAGGCTAGCAGACCCTCATCTCCATCCCTTTTATAGTGTATGCCGTAGTTCACAGTTCCCCTTAAGTATCGAAGAACCCTTTTTGCAGCTTGTAGGTGTAGCTGTGTTGGCTTAGACATATATCTGTTTATGAGGCTTGTAGAGAACATTATGTCAGGCCTTGTTGCTGTGAGGTAGATTAAGCTCCCCACTAATTGCTTGTAATGAGTCTCATCCACTGGAATTCCATCACTGTCCTTACTGACCTTGCTACCTGTGACAATGGGGTTGCTCACTTGATTACTCTCCATCATCCCAAATCGTTTAAGGATTTCAAGTGCATACTTTCGTTGGCATATAAAGATTCCATCATCCCTCTGCAGCACTTCTATGCCAAGAAAGAATCGCATGAGTCCTAGGTCGGTCATATCAAACTCCTTTAGCATAGAGTTCTTGAAATCTGACAACATAGACTTATCATCACCTGTGAACAGCAAGTCATCCACATATATACTCACAATTATTATTCCCCCAGTACAGCTTCTTCTAGTGAACAAGGTTTGTTCACTTTCACACTTCTGAAAACCTTCCTTAGTGAAGTATGCTTCAATACGGTTAAACCATGCTCTTGGAGCCTGTTTTAACCCGTATAAAGCTTTGTGAAGTTTATAAACCATGTGTTCCTTCCCTTTCTGTTCATATCCTCTAGGTTGATCAACATAGACATCCTCACTTAAGTCACCATGGAGAAAGGCTGACTTAACATCTAGCTGCTGAACTTTCCACCCTTTACTTGCTGCTACTGCAAAGATCATTCTGACAGTGTCCAACCTTGCCACAGGAGCAAAAACTTCTGTGTAGTCTATCCCATACTCCTGGGAATAACCTTTTGCTACTAATCGGGCTTTGTGTTTGTCAATTTCCCCCTGTTCATTATACTTTGTTTTGTATAACCATTTGACACCTATTTTCTTTGCTCCTGCAGGTAATTCAATCAAGCTCCATGTTCTGTTCTTCTCAATAGAGGCAATCTCATTGTCCATGGCTTGTCTCCACTTCTCACTCTTCACAGCTTCATCAAACTTTGCTGGATCCTCTGCAGACAGCACTATGTAAGCCTTATCCTCACTCAAACCTTCACCATTCACATAGTCCATCATCCATGTTGGAGTGCGATTCACCCTTCTGTTATTTGCACCCACATTCCCATGCTCATCACCATTTTCTGTCTACCCTTCAGCCACATCTTCTTCTTCAGCATCAACATTACTTGTCTGTGTAATTGCATCAGCATTGATCACTTCATTTTCTGTGTTTTCATTACTGCCACCAGCATTGCTTGTTTCCCCTTTTTCTGTATTAATGTTTCTGCCTCCATTTCTGCCATCAGTCACCTCATTCTCACTGTTCTCATCTCTGCCATCAGCATCAGCAGTACTTGTCTCCTCTCTTTCTCCACTTAAGTTTTCACCTTCATTTCCATCATGTTCCTCATTGTCTCCCCACTCTAATTCCACAGTTGTCTCCCCCTGTAAGTTCTCACCCCACTCCCACCCCTTGTCTTCTTCAAAAACTACATCTATACTTATCACAATTCTTTTTGCCATAGGGTCATATAGTCTATAACCCTTTGTCTCTTCACTTATCCCCAGCAGGACACAAACAATGCTCCTGTTATCAAGCTTTCCCCTTCTAGCACATGGAATGTGTACATGTGCTAGGCATCCAAAGATACGAAAGTGTTCCACAGTAGGTTTCATTCCACTCCACGCCTCGTGTGGTGTGATATTCAGCACTGCTGAGTTGGGCATCTGTTTAACACATAGCATGTCCATGTGACTGCTTCTGCCCAGAAAATCCTGGGGATCTTCTTATCTGCTAGCATGCATCGAACCATATTCATCATGGTTCGATTCTTCCTTTCAGCCACCCCATTCTGTTGGGGTGTGTAAGCTGCTGTTAATTGCCTTCTGATTCCATGTTGTCTGCAAAATTCATTGAATTCACCTGAAGTGAACTCCCCACCTCTGTCTGTCCTCAAACATTTGATTCCCAAGGCTTTCTACTTTTCCACCAACTTCTGAAAGGTTTTGAAGCACTGCAGTGCTTCACTCTTCTCCTTCAGCAGATACACCCAAGATTTACGACTGTAATCATCAATAAGACACAGCACATACCTCTTACCACCACTGGAAATTGGTGAAATAGGTCCACAAATGTCTGCATGTATGAGTTCTAGAGGTTGATCTGCTCTCCACATAGCTGCCTTTGGTATTGTTGTTCTGTGTTGTTTCCCTAACATGCAGTCAGTACATGTTTTGTATGTGATATCAAATTGTGGAAGTCCATGCACCATCCCTTTGGACATCAGTGTATGCAGCCCCTTATGGCTTAAATGTCCATATCTTCTATGCCATAGATATGTGAGGTTTTGTGAGTTTGCATGCAAGTACCTTTGATCTATGCAGTTTTCTTGATGTTGGACTTGTAGTATGAACATTCTATTCACACTCATTGTTGCCTGAATGATCAGAAGCTTAACAGTTCCCTTGCCCATCACACTCATTCTATTGTTATTCCCCAACTTAACAGAATGATTAAATTTCCCATCTAGATAGGTAAACATACCTTGATCACCACACATGTGGTTTGAGCACCCAGAGTCCAGGAACCAAGCATCAATTTGAGTTCCTTTCTGCATGTCAATGTGTGTCATCAACAGCATCTCATCATGTACTTCCAGTTCTGCATAGTGTGCCTCTCTGCTTGCATCAGGACACTCATACTGGAAGTGTCCAAGCTTGTGGCACTTGAAGCACTCTACTGTGGCTTTGTTAAATGATTGTGATGTTCTCCCACGGCTTCTTCCTCTGAAGATACTCCTTCCCCTACCTCTTCTTTCAAATCTCTCATCATACACTCTCAGTGCTTGATCTTCTCCTCTAACCTTTCTGAATTTTTGTTCATGTACAATCAGGGAACTTTGCAGCTCGTCCACAGTGAGAGTATTAACATCATTTGATTCTTCAATTGAACATACAATGTAATTGAAGTTTTCAGTGAGTGTTCGCAAGATCTTCTCAACAATCTTTGCATCTGGCATGTCTTCTCCCAGATTCCTCATGTCATTTGCTGTCAATAAAACTCTAGCAAAGTAGTCAGCCACTGATTCTCCTGTTTTCATTTCCAGAACTTCAAAGTTCCTTCGAAGCATTTGAAGTTGAGCTCTCTGCACCCTTGCATTCCCTTGATACTTAACCTTCATTGAATCCCATAACTGCTTGGCAGTCTCCTTATGTGCAATCGTTTTTAGAATAGTCTTGTCAATTGCTTGAAACAAGTAATTCTTGATCTTCAGGTCTTTCAATTTTGTCTCCTCCAGAATCTTCTTTTCCACTGACGACAGATTTTCTCCTGGTGCAGGTAGTGTGTAACCTGTTTCAACCACACTCCAGTACTCCTTTGATCTCAGGAAGTTGATCATGAGCATGCTCCAGTGTTCATAGTCTCCATCAAACTTTGGAATGCATGGTTGTGCAAAGTGACTTGATTCTGCCATGTTATCTCCTGCCAAGCTCTGATACCAATTTGTGAGGGGTAGATCTATTTTAGTGAGGAATGGGTTCAGTAGATCTGTGGAGTTCTGGTTTGGGTTTGTAAAAAGAAAGGGAAAACTACAGTAGATCTTGAAGATCGAGAGCTGATCTTGAAGATTGGGAGCTGATTTTGCAGATATGCTAACAGTAAGTTCTTTGTATCCAAAATCCTCATTTATTTATTGATTGTAATAGCTTTTATAGCCAACCCTTGTAACTGATTCTGGTAGGCATACGGAATACAATTGTTAACAAACTAACTGAATTCAAAACAACAATTAACAGAAATCTTAACAGAAATAACCCTTTCAAGGGATAGCTAACTTCATAACTCAGCTGTTCATTATGATAGCATATGTAGGGGAATGTTTTGAGTGTAATACATGCACACACTCATAGCCTAGAAATGGCTATAAATAATGTAATCAGTGCATGCGTTGGTGGTGTGTAAAAACTGAATAACAGAATCAGTTCATCTCTCTCTCTCTCTCAAACAGAATTCTCTCTTCTCCTTCTTTAATTTCTGGATTCACACATGGTATCAGAGCTACAATTGCTCACGCATAAACAAAAGAGCTACAATTGCGTCCTCATAAATCTGTAATTCCATTTCATACTATTCACAGTGATATTTGGGGACCTTCTTCTTGTCTGTCTATAGATGGTTACCGATATTATGTGACCTTTATAGATGAATTTTCCCGTTATTGCTGGCTATTTCCACTGGTTCATAAAAGTGATCTCTATTCTGTATATGTGAGATTCTATCACTATGTTCAAACTCAGTTTTCGCATTCTATTAAAATTCTGCAAAGCGATGGGGGTGGTGAGTATGTTAGTAAACGACTCCAGTCATTTCTCATTTATAAAGGCACTGTCCATCAAAAATCCTGCCCTCATACGCCTGAACAAAATGGTCTTGCAGAACGCAAACACAGGCATTTAATTGAAACTACGATTACTATACTACAAAATGCCAAATTACCTGCGTCGTTCTGGACTCATGCCGTTCAAACATCAGTATATCTTATAAATAGAATGCCTTCTGTAATTCTACAGAATAAATCTCCTTATGAGATTTTATTTCAAACTATCCCTTCGGTGTCTCACTTGCGAATTTTTGGTTGTGCTTGCTTTCCCTTATTACGTCCATATCGACATAATAAGTTACAAGCTAAAACCACCATATGTGTCTTTTTAGGATATGCCTCCCAATATAAAGGCTATCTTTGTTATGAACCAGTTGGCAAAAGAACATATATCTCTAGACATGTCATTTTTAATGAACATGTTTTTCCATATATTGATTTAACTACTGTTTCTAAGGGCCCTACTTTGTCTTCTTCCCAGCCTTCACATGTGCCCTTTCCCGTTGTTAATCATAAAAATGTCGTTGTTTTTCCCTCTTCCATTCATTCTCCTGTTCATGCATCATCATCATCTTTCAAATCCATTCCTGTTTCACCTGCGTCGGATTCCATTTCTGCTGTGCCTTTGCCAATATCATCCATCCCTGCTGGTCTTGTTTCCAATTCTGGAAATGCATCTGAGGTTGGTAGTCCAGCAGTTGATTCCTTTAATCCTGAGTGCATTTCAGTGATTCTTCATATTCCAGATATGAATCTGCATCCAATGCAGACGCGGAGTAAGAGTGGGATTATTAAGCAGAAGACAGTATGTCTTGCCACGTCTGCTGTCTCCCCGACTGTTGATTTGAATGGGGTTGAGCCGTCCAGTTACAAAACAGCTTTAACTAGTCCTGTGTGGTTGAAGGCCATGAAGGATGAAATTGATGCTCTCCAGTCACAGCAAACATGGAAGCTTATGCCTCTGCCATCTGATAAAAATCTTGTGGGCTGCAAATGGATTTTTAAAATTAAAAGGCATGCAAATGGGACTATTGCGAGGCATAAGGCACGGTTGGTAGCACAGGGATTTAGTCAAGAGCCTGGACTGGATTATGGTGAGACTTTTAGTCCTGTAGTGAAACCAACTACGGTGAGACTGGTATTGGCACTGGCTGCTCAGTTTGGTTGGGGTTTGCGGCAACTGGATGTTAAAAATGCCTTTTTACATGGCATTCTTCATGAGGATGTGTTTATGTCACAGCCTCCTGGCTTTGTTGACCAATTGCAACCGCAGCTTGTGTGCAAATTACATAAGTCACTTTATGGTTTGAAGCAGGCGCCCCGGGCGTGGAATGAGAGGTTTACTTCGTTTTTGCCATCACTGGGGTTTAATCACACTTATTCAGACTCGTCCCTGTTTGTCAAATACCTGGATGCTGGGGTTATCATTTTACTGGTATATGTTGATGACATTATAATCACGGGGAGTGATTCTAATGATATTAATCAGGTCATTACTGCTCTTGCTGCCGAGTTTCAGATCACAGACATGGGAGATCTTCATTTCTTCTTGGGTGTTCAGATTGTTCATACCAGTGTTGGGCTGTTCCTCTCACAATCGAACTATATACATGAGCTGCTTCTTAAAACTGATATGCATTCTGCCAAACCGTGTGCCACTCCCTGTCTTCCATATCAACGGCTACTCAAGGATGATGGAGAACCGTTTGATAATCCCTCATTGTATCGCAGCATTGTAGGTGCTCTACAATACCTGACATTCACACGGCCTGACATTGCATTTGCCGTCCACCAGGTGTGTCAATTTATGCAGAGTCCTATGGTGGATCACTTTGTGGCAGTTAAACGCATATTGAGGTATCTTAAAGGTACTGTTTCTGTTGGGATTACTTATCAGAAAGGGACTTTAGACCTCACAGCATTCAGTGATGCTGATTGGGCTGGCGATCCTAATGATCGTTGATCGACGACTGGTCTGGTTGTATTCCTTGGATCAAACCCAATTGCTTGGAGCTCTAAGAAGCAGCACACAGTGTCTAGATCATCCACAGAAGCTGAGTATAGGGCCTTGTCTACTGCCTCTGCCGAACTGGACTGGATAAAACAGTTGTTGCAATTCTTACGAGTTAATCTGCCTCAAACTCCTGTGCTATTTTGTGACAATTTATCTGCTATTGCCTTGTCCTTTAATCCAGTGCAGCATCACCGCACGAAGCACATTGAAATTGATGTGCATTTCGTGCGTGAGAGGGTATCCACCAATCAGCTGGCGGTCCAATTCGTTTCTTCACAGGAGCAGTTTGCTGACATCCTTACAAAAGGCCTTAGCTCTCCTCTATTTCTAAGCCATGTTCGCAATCTCAGGCTTGGTTTGTGTAAGCCTGGGATTGAGGGGGGATGATAGCATATGTAGGGGAATGTTTTGAGTGTAATACATGCACACACTCATAGCCTAGAAATGGCTATAAATAATGTAATCAGTGCATGCGTTGGTGGTGTGTAAAAACTGAATAACAGAATCAGTTCATCTCTCTCTCTCTCTCAAACAGAATTCTCTCTTCTCCTTCTTTAATTTCTGGATTCACACACATTAATCTTTCTACTTATACAGCTAGAGGGACACAGAGTTTGCTACGAAACCAGGCAAGAGAATATGAACATCACTGTGTTAGAGAATAATATAAATCATATTCTGGAACCTCACCTAAAAGCTTGAGCTTTTAGGTGAGATGGTTCCTTAACATGGTATCAGAGCCTTGTTGACCCAGCGGTCACGAGTTCGAATCTCACCACTCCCATTCTATTTGATAAAAATCAAACACAAGGTAGTATGGGTCTGTGTGCAAGTTTCAAGCCCAAAGGGTTTTCACTTGAGGGGGATGTTAGAGAATAATATAAATTATATTCTGAAACCTTACCTACAAGCTTGAGTTTTTAGGTGAGATAGTTCCTTAACACACTGATATATTCTAAAGACCAAGGAAAACAACAGATATCAGGACCTACAGACCTTCAACATAAATTTAGTTCAGGTTCGAGCAATGCAACTTCATGTACTGCATCCACCGAAGCTAAGGAATATATTGTTCGGACATGGAGGTGTTATCCTGCTAAATCTGCATCCTTAAATCACCAAAATTCATAATATAAGGTTCTGGTCCACTGTAGTTAATAAGCTTAACTGGGTCATGGACTTCAATTTGAGATAGATACGAAACCAAATAAACAAGTATACAAGTTGTCGTTTTAACTGTAAAGCTGCATTTGAAATAAAACCATTTCAAATCCAACAAGAAAATGACATATAAATTGCACCAAATTAACCTATCCTATAATAAATCCAAGTAAAAAAAAAGAGGAAAGAAAATCCAAGTTAACTGCTTGAATTTGAAAGTGGTCTCAATCATGCGACCTGGTAGCTCTATAAGAGCCTGTTCTTTTTGTCCGAACAGAAAAACAACAATCAAATCAAACTGTATGCTTAAAAAAGTTGACAACTTCGATCTTCAAATGAGTTTTTATCGGTCTCTTTGTCATGTGCAGAAGAAACCAAGATGCCAAAAGAATGAGACTTTGACAGATAGAAAGAGAGGGCGGTGAGAATAGAAAGGACTTCCTACTCTGTTGGCTTCGTCTGCCATTGGGCAAAAGTGGAAAGCTTCAGGCTTTCGGACAGTGAAGCAAATTTACAGCGAAAAAGATCCATGCTAGGATTGTTTATGAATCACATCGGCCCATCAAGAGCCCATTTGATTCGACTCTCTTGAGTCTTGACCCATAAAAGGTTTTTAAAAGCCTTAATAAAAACAGTTATTCTATGTTTTTAGTTATTTTCTATCATGGATTTTTTAATCGTTTTTATATGAAGAAAAAATTCAATAATTAAAACTTCAATTTATTAATTAAATAATTTTGCAGAATATTTTTGTTCAGGAGACTCTTTATTTACTCCATATTCAATAATTAAATATTCAAAATTTTAATTAAATAATTACTATCAGTAAATTAAATATAGCTATATAAATAAAATCAATACAGCATGCAACCAAGCGATTAACTACGTATCGTATTGATTAAGGAGATAAATAAAAAAGTATTAGAGTTTATTTTGGGTAGAAAAGATTTTTGAAGTAGATTATGGCAAGTCCAAGAAGCATGTCAACAAACCTGTCGTGGAATCATAAAGGAAAGACAAAAGGAGGCTTCGTCTACAGATGAAGTAGGTGAAGACTTTCCTGGAAGCTGATGGGAGATGATTATTTATATGAATGAGAGTGATGGGGTTATTTCATATATAAATATATTGAGGATGA
This sequence comes from Salix arbutifolia, assembly GCA_025169955.1. NCBI lineage: Eukaryota > Viridiplantae > Streptophyta > Magnoliopsida > Malpighiales > Salicaceae > Salix > Salix arbutifolia. The sequence goes on along the minus strand of CM045919.1, from coordinate 17,765,585 downwards.
AAATGAAAGGTCATTCCATAGCAAGCATAGTTATTGATCTTGTTCCGTTCCGGCCGGAAAGGCCAGAACGGCCCGTCCCAGTCAGAATTCCGGGACAAAACGGCGACGTTTTTGTCCCGGGTAGAATTCCGGACCGATCCGGCCGTTCCGGCCTAATTCCGGCCGGAACGCCCCGGTTTTGTACCGGTGGTCCCGTTCCGGTGTAATCCCAAACGACGTCGTTTACACTTGAATCAAAACGACGTCGTTTAGGAGTTAATAAACCCCCCCAGACCAGACCCAAAACCCATTTCCCCGATTTCAGAAATCCCTAAATCAATTCCCCCAATTCCCCGATTTCTTTTTACCCAAATCGTTGCCCTAATCTCAAATTGATCTCAAATCAGCTCACAAATCCAGTAACCCATCAATTAAAAAGCTCAATTTGTAATTTCAATCCCTAATCTAGCTCAAATTCTAAATTCATAAATTGAAAATAAAAATCACGGCGGCACAATTTGAACAGCACGGCGGCACAATCTCTTCCACACGGCGGCACAATTGACCTTGCTCGGTTCTTCTTCCTCAAATCTTCAGTGAAAGATACACATTTGAGGCCCCTAATCCTTTAATTTTTTGAAAAAATGAAAGTGCCGAAACTTGGGATAATTGATTAATTGATTACATTTGTATGGAATGTTTAATTGGAAGATGTTCATTCATGTTGTGTTCCTAATTAAACTGGGCATTCTTGTTAATTGTGATTCTGTGAATGATTGTTGATGAATTTTTGGAAAGTGAGTTATTGTGAAAATTGAGTTTGATTGTCAATTTGAGATGGAATTGTATTGTGCCGAAACTGGGCATAATAGTGTATAAACTGGGCATTCTTGTTAATTGTGTTTTTGTGAATGGTTGTTGATGAATTTCGGGAAGAGAGTGATTGTGAAATGTTGTTTGATAAACTGGCTAGTGCATAATGTTGTTTGATAATTTGATGCTGTTTTGAGGGAAATAATACCAAGAGGGTGTTGGAAGTAGTTGTTCCTGGGAGCAATTTGTAGAAGAGATATGGGTTTGTGAAAAATATTTTGAATTTCCAAATTAGTGATCGATTATAGGGGTTGATGATATGGGTTTGTGAAAAATATTTTGAATTTCCAAATTAGTGATCGATTATAGGGGTTGATGATATGGGTTTCTGAATGAAAGAAAATAAATAAGAAAAAAAGATAAACATGGATTTTATTGATTTAACTACTGTGTTTAATGTTTAGAATGTGGATGATTTTTGGTTAGATTTTTGAATGAAGATTTGGAAGAAAAAATCATAGGACTACTAGTTAAACTTGAACTGTTAAAGACTTAAAGTCTCAACCAAAAATGCATGTTAAGAGGATAGGAAAGAAATAGGTCATCATACTAAATGATTTTGTGTTTACTATGCATGATACTTGATATGCATGGTATATTTGTTATGTGTTGATGTGTGAAAGCAATGATGTACCGTTATGTAAAAGGTGTTAGATTGAGATAAGTATATGATTGAATCATTGATTTGCTTATTATATTCCATAAAACATGTAGGATAAGATTCCTAGGTCAAATGGATATTCCAAATTTGCAATAGTAGTTTGAAAATTATATATTGATGTAAAAGAGATCACTTGAGTGATACATCAAATAGATTCTTAGAAATCATTAGTATAAGAGATATGGGTTTGTGATTCATTAGTATACTTTGATTATGATTTATATTATGTTCCATTAAGAGATTCATGTTTTGAAATCCAATTTGGTATGGATTTCAAATTGTGGAGTAAAGAATGATACATGCCTAACTTGTGTTATCTTTTTAAAACAGATTAAATTACATGGCTGAAAACTCATCTAGTGGTGGGACTTCAATTGCTTCAGCTCCAGCAAGATCAGATGATCCAGCATGGGCTCATGGACAAGTGGTTGCTGGTGTAAAGAATGCAAGTATATGCATTTATTGTAATAAACGGATCAATGGTGGTGGTGTTACTCGGTTGAAGTATCACCTAGCTGGTATTAAAGGTGAAGTTGAACCTTGTAAAAAGGTCCCTCCAGATGTTAAATGGCAAATGAAACAAGTGGTAGATGACATAACAATGGAGAAAGAGAGAAGAAAAAGAATTAGAACTGATATTGGAAATGCTCAATCAGTTTTCAATGATGAAGAAGTAGAAGAGTGTGATGCTGAAAATCCTCGTTCGGGTGATATACGTTCACAAACAAGTAGAAGAACGACAGTGCAAGGAACAAGTACATCTAGAAGAAGGATTCCTTTATTTGCTCCACGAACTACCCCGGGTTCCCAGCCTAGTATTAGAAGTGCAATGGCTACTAAAGAGATGGAACACAATGCAAGAAAAGCCATAGCAACATGGTGGTATGATGCTAATATACCGTTTAACAGTGCTAATTCGTATTATTATTAGCCAATGCTAGATGCCGTAGCATCCATAGGACCTGGGTTTAAAGGCCCATCATTTCATGATTTAAGAGGACCACTTTTGAAAGATGTAGTTCATGATGTCCATGAATACATTTTAAGTATCAAGGCTGATTGGAGACTTTATGGATGTTCAATTATGGCTGACGGGTGGTCAAATAGGAGGAATGCACCAATTGTGAATTTCCTTGTCTATTCTCCGAGAGGCACCGTATTCTTGAAGTCTGTTGACACTTCAGGACTTCGAAAAGATAAAGAGACATTGCTGGAGATGTTTGATGAAGTTGTCAAAGAAGTTGGACCAGAGAATATTGTCCAGTTTGTCAGTGATAATGAGGCTTCATTTAAGGCTGCTGGAAAAGCTTTGCAGCAAAGGTATGGCACCTTTTTTTGGTCTCCTTGTGCTGCCCATTGCATTGATTTAATGCTAGAAAATATTTGTGATCCGAGATATTTTCCAATGATTGATGAAACCATTAAAAATGCAAGAAATATAACCAAGTTTATATATAATCATGCATGAGTTCTAGCTTTGATGAGGAAAGAATTCACAAATGGACATGATTTATGTCGTCCTAGCATAACAAGGTTTGCAACCCACTTCTTAAGCCTCCAATGTTTACTGAAGTTTAAGAATGAGCTTCGACAGATGTTTACTTGCACAAAATGGGTTGAATCAAGTCATGGAAAAAGTCGGGTTGGAAAAGAAATTGCTGCTATAGTTTTAGAAGATAAAGACTTTTGGCTGAGATGTGCACATATAGTCAACGTCAGCGAGCCTTTAGTACGAGTTCTAAGGTTAGCAGACAGTGAAGAAAAACCATCAATGGGATATTTATATGAGGCAATGGATAAAGCAAAAGAAGCCATCAAAACAAGGTTGAAAAATAGAATGTCTCAATATGGACCATATATTCGGGTAATTGATGCTAGATGGGATAAGCAACTTCATAGTCCATTACATGCAGCAGGATGTTTTCTTAATCCTGGAATATTTTTTAGGCCTTCTTTTTCAAAACAAAAGGAGGTAACTCGAGGTTTGCTTACCACAATTATGAGATTGGTTCCTGATTGTGATACTCAAGATAACATCAGTGCCCAAATTGAGGAGTATAAGAGAGCAACTGGTGATTTTGGTATGACCCTAGCTATTCGTCAAAGAGAAAAGTTAAATCCAGGTAATAACTTTTATTTTTTATGATATAATGTCTTTTTTTTTATCTATAATATTTGATTTATTCAAATTTTCTTATCTAGTTTTTTGGTGGGAGCAATTCGGCAATGATACTCCAGAACTTCAAAAGTTTGCAATTCGAGTTCTTAGTCAATGCTGTAGTGCAACTGGGTGCGAAAGAAATTGGAGTGTATTTGAATACATCCATTCAAAAAAGCGAAATAGGCTTGAGCACAAGAGATTTAACGATCTAGTATTTGTTCGCTATAATCTAAAGATTCAACAGAGGTAAAATATCAATATTATTATATTAGTAATTATTTTCTATTACATTGCTATTAATTTTTTAATTTCTTTCGTGTTTATTCTTTTTAGGAATATGAGCAGAATAAGAGATGCTTTAGATCCCATTAGCCTTGACAACATTGATCTATTGAATGAATGGATTTGTGAAGAACCCGGTCTTCTTGATGGAGAGGACATAAGTTGGGAGAGTATCGAAGCACCTTTCGTTACTTTAAATTTAGATGATGAAGAGACATATGTAAATGAGGAGAATGAGCTTGGTGGAAATGACCAGCTATTGGAATGTCTTGTTGACGACTTTCCTTATGTTCCACCTCAAGATCAAGATCCTTATTTTTATATTAATGATGTAGAAGATGTTTGATGTATTTTTCTTTTATTTTAGAACATTTTACTTTCATGATATTTTGGAATTTTAAAGATGTTTCTAATTTTTAGATTATGTTTGTATTGTATAATTTAAATTTCATTTATCTTGAATTTAAATTACACTTGTTAAATTAATATTTTATTTTTTTCATATATATAATTAAATAAATATGAACAGTACAAAACCGGAACGGAACGTCGGAATGCACCGAAACCGGAATGTTCCGTTCCAAATAAAAAACCGGAACGGTACCCAGAACGGATTTGATAACTATGATAGCAAGTGGACTTCCGCTGAGCCACATTCTTATAAGAATTTAAATACTTTAATTTCTCAGATAACGTTCAGTCACTTTCTTAACGTAGCCACGTAGAAAAAGGAAGGTGGGATAATTGGGATTGAGAGAATATATTTTTATTTTTGTAATAAAAATATTGTTATTTCTATTATATTTATATATTTATTAGAAAGTTATTTCTATCCGGATCAAAACCTTGTTTTTATCCAATAAAAAATGATCAAAGTCTCTTGCTTGCGTTGTCACCTTTACCATCCAACGTGAGACGTCACCTCACCTCACCATTGATGAACAATAGATTAGAAAATTTTCATTGAAAGCTCAGGTCAATGGAGACTCACCATCCACCTTCCCACCAACAACAAACTAAAAGACCACATTTATGGAAGAAGAAAGAAATGATCCCTCAATTATGGAAATTTAATGGCAAAATTACTCTTTAAATTTATTAATATGACAAGTAATTTGTGTTGTTGCATTAAAAATAAAGAGAGTAATTCAGGGCTTAAAAAGAAGGGTCTTACCTGAAGGGCCCCGCATGCTTTGGCGTTTTTGGCGGCTATTCCTACAAGATATCACCTTAACTCATCCTCTCACTACCAATCATTCTCTTTCTCTCTCTTCAAAAACACAAAATAACTTCCTTTTTCCTCTTTCTGTCTCCCCCCCCCCCCCATTTTATCGTTGCTGTCCTTCCCCTACAATTTCGAGGATCTGTCTTTGTTTGTTTCCTGAGAAAATCCGTACATTTCGAGGTGCCCCTTTTGAGATTTGAGCGAACCCAGATCAGATCAAGACTCGGTTTGCCATTTTTTTGGTTTTACTCCTTTTGTTACAGCAACCAAAGAAGAGTTTTATTTATTTATTTTTTAAAAAGAGAATTGGTGGAAGGGGGCTAATGTGGATGGGGTTGATATACGGTGAATGTGAAGATGAAAAGCAATCATAAATCAAGATTTGGTTTAAAGTCAAAATTAATGGGGATTTGTTTCAGTGTTGATGATGACAAAATCCCACAAGAACAGCAGGTATCTTCCAAGGGAAACCAAGGTATAGTGCTTTATAAAGTCAACATCTTTTAGTATTTGTCCGTGCTCTCTGTGTTTACTGTCTCTTGATTTCCTTTTATTCATTGGTTTTTAGGCATGGTTGATGAGGGAAATGAGGTTTGTTTGGATTTGTGTTCTGTTGATATGCCCTTCATGTTTTTAGCAACAAAATGAAGCATTTGAGTGAAGTGGGTTCGTTTATTGGAATCTTGAAAGTGTTTGCGTGTAGTTTAATATGTGAATTTGGCAATTAAGGAAATTAATTCATGTAAATGGTCTCATATTTTCTGTTAATTTGTGAAGTTATCAGTTTACATCATATAAAAGGTTTCTAACTAGTTAAATGCTACTTAGATTGTCCTTTTATACAAAAGGTTTAGGGTTTGCTGATTTGTGTGCGTGGTTAGTGAGTGCATTGCTTATTAATGATTGTTGTTGTGGGAAAAAAATCAGGGCATGTCTATGATCAGTCTCCAAGTGGACCAACTGAGCCGGAGTTGGTTGAGATCAAAAGAGCAACCAGCACCCCTTCAGTTCCCAAGAATGTTACAGATCTCCGTAATAGTCCTGGTTATGGTAATGTTGATATCTTTACATATGACGAAATGAAGCTGGCCACAAAGCAATTCCGGCCAGATTATATTCTCGGCGAGGGTGGATTCGGAGTTGTTTACAAGGGAGTCATAGATGAGAGCGTAAGGACTCTTTACAAGACTACATACGTTGCAATCAAGGAGCTTAATCCTGACGGGTTACAAGGTGACCGAGAATGGCTGGTATTCACCTTTGCATACTGGGGGGGGGTGGGGTGTTTGGTGGAGATGTGGTGGTGTAGTTTGGTGGTTTTGTATGTGTTGGGGGGGAGGATTTTTGAAAGGGGAGGGGGGGTGAGAGGGGTTTGGTGGTGTATGTTGTGGGTTGTTTGTGATTTATGTGTTATGGGTTATTAGGTTGGGGTATGTTTTATTTGTGTTTGGTTGGTAATAGGGATTGATGATTTTGTGGGGGGGGGTGGTGGTGATGTTGTTGGGTTGTTGTTGATTTATTGTTGGTGGTGGTGTTGGGGGGGGTTGGTGGTGGTGTTTTTGTAGATGGAGATGAGATGGAGATATATGTATATGATATGAGATGGAGTGTAGGTTGTGGTGTGAGTGGAGTTTTTCTTATGTAGGTGAGTATTATGCATTATCTGATTCTTATTATATTAGTAGTAGTAGTATTATTATTAGCATTCTTTGTCTTGTGTATTATTATTATTTATTAGCATTTAAAAAAGATTTTGTGATTTTATTTGAAATAAAAATTAATTTTCAAATGATTATTACCAGGAATAAAATTTGAAGACCAAATAAAAAGAAACCCTAACAAAAGAAAAGATAAAAGAAATACTCAAAACCAAATATAAAAAAATACATACATAAACTTGTACAATAATAGGGAATAATGCATAAATATATAAATAATAATAAAGGAAATCAATTTCAATAAAACAATTAAAAACATAAGGATCAAAATAAAAATAAAAGATATTATTGATTTAAAGTGAAGGATTAATTTGACAACAATTCATACTTTTGTACCAAAAATATTAAAAGATTTAAAAGAAAAACAATTTAAAAGAAGAGGGACTGAAATTAAAGTGCAATATATATTGAATTTGAAATGAATGACAAAATTGAAAACAATAAAACCTGCTGCACTAAAACAATTAAGGGATCTAATAGAAAACCGAAAAATTCAAAGAAGAATGACTAACATGCAAATTGCCTCTATATCAATTTAAATTAAAGGACGAAATTGCAAGCAATTGAAACTTCTATTACAGAAATCAAACAAAAGCCAAGGGACTGAAATGCATCAACAATAAACCTGGGGGACTGAATTTGAATCCGGCGCTGAGGAGAGAGAAAAGAGCACATAAACGTTCAACCGGCTATATGAGCCTCTAAGTTGATCAGTTTAAGGCACGCGCCACTCCATGAGATCCAGGGAAGGGTTGCGATTCGATTTAACCGGCGACGGAAAAAATTTCCACCTCCGTATGAAGCCGCACGCGCCGCCTGAATAAATCGCGGGAAAAAAACACGCCGACGTGCCCGTACGGATGACTGACAGAGCTGACGACGGGGAATAGTGATGTAGGAGTCAATTACTGAAACGCCCCTGATGCTAATGCTGGGACTTTGTCGTTTCGGGGGCTACATACGTAATAACACATTTTAAAAAAAAAAAAAAAAACGTGCGGCGGACCGGACCGAACCGGACTGATCCGTACGTGGTCAATTACACCCGTGCCCCTCAGCCTAAACCATTTTTTTGTCTTATTATCGAGGGCGAAATCGGTGAAGCACTGTTCATAATAGGAAAAAACAAAAAAAAAGGGTGGACGTGCACCTGCGAAGAATAGAGAGAAATATCGCGTCCACAGTGAATGTGTGAGTGTGTGTACAGTGCCCGAACAGTGTTTTCCGTTTTGTTTTAGGTATTTGTTAATTAAAGCATGCGACTCTTTGTTTTTCTCTCATGCGTCTCTTCTTAGAGAGAAAAAAAGGTTTCACACGAAGGAATTAACAAATTCTTGTCTCTTCTCGAGTTCGAGCCTTGGGTATGCAGCTGTTTTAAAACTTGCTTGGGAGAGCTTTGCCGCCCTTAAGGGTCCTACCCAGCTCGAATCCGGATTAGTCGGCAGTGGCCGGAGTACCGGATGGTTTATACCAAAAAAAAAAAAATTCTTGTCTCTTACGTTGTGATCGAGAGAGTTACTCGGCCTTTTGCATGTATTTTTTTCCCTACACCATCGTTTGAAACTGATTCATTGCACGGTACGGATCGTAGCCCTCAGCTTGGGCAACGTATCCTGTACCACACTAATTCTTTTTTATGACAAAATTACAAACAAAGGTGGCTTTCCTTTTTGCTGAAATTTCTACGATACATGTGAATTTTGTAAAGCTCTTAACTGCACTAATGTTAAAAGCCAAGAAAAAGTTGTATTATTTCAATTGATGAACTCAGGCTTTATAGCAGCCTTTACATAACAGAAAAGCAAGAAAATAGCAATGCCATTGAAGACGTGGTCAATTTGTTAAAACAGAATCAAATCTCAACTGGAGTCCTAGACAGTAGGACATTATTAACTGAAAACAATAATAACTAAAAAGACTAAATCAAACTGGACTTAGTCAATGTAAAAATCCCAACAAACTCTCCCTTAAACTGACTTGTAATTTTCTAGTCAGTTTACATTTGGTGTCATGCAAGCTCCAAGTCGTTCTCTCAGCCTTGTGAAAACCTCCAGTGTTAAAGGCTTAGTCATAATATCTGCTAGTTGATCCTTTGAACCACAGTACTCTAACTTCACAATTCCATCCATTGTTAGATTACGAAGAAAATGAAATCTAACATCAATGTGCTTGCTTCTTCTTGCATAACAGGGTTTTTGGACAGCTTAATAGTAGAGCTATTATCACAGAATATATCAGTGCATTTACTCTGTTCAAGGCCAAGATTTTCAAGAATCCTACGCATCCATATACTTTAACATGCGCAAGCGGCAGCAGCTATGGATTCAGCGTCAGTAGTAGAAAGAGTGACTACTGGTTGTTTCTTTGAAGACCATGCCACAACACCTGAACTAAGCAAAAAAGCGTAACCTGATGTGCTCTTTCTATCTTCAGTATCTCCTGCATAGTCGCTGTCCGAATAGGCTGCCAATTTCTCTTCTACACCTCTTTTGTAAAAGATTCTTAACTCAGTTATCCCTTTTACGTAACAGAGAACTCTCTTTACAGCTTGTTGATGTAACTTTGTTTGCCTTTCCATGAATCTGCTGATCAAGCTTACCATAAAAGCTCAATCTGGTCTGGTGGCAGTCAATTACATGAGGCTCCCCACCATTTGTTTGTATAATGTTGCATCCACACTTACCCCGCCTTCATCTTTTACCAGTTTGACACCTGGTATGACTGGATTTTTGACAGGATTGGAGTTGCTCATGCCAAATCTTTCAAGCACGTCATTAGCATATTTCCTTTGATTAATAAAGATCCCTTCACTAAGTTGCATAACTTCTACTCCAAGGAAATACTTCATTCTTCCAAGATCTGACATGTCAAACTTTTGTTTCATAGAGCTCTTGAACTTCTTAAGCATTGCACCATTATTTCCTGTAAAAATAAGATCATCAACACATACACTTACAAAAAGACATTTCCCTTCCATTGTTTTTGTAAACAATGTATGTTCACTCGGACATCTTTCAAAGCCTTCATGAATGAAATGTGACTCAAGTTTGTTGTACCATGCTCGTGGAGCTTGCTTAAGGTCGTATAGAGCTTTCTTCAGTCTATACACCTTGTCTTCTGCTCCCTTTATTTCATAGCCTCGTGGTTGCTCAATAAACACTACCTCATTCAACTCCCCATACAGGAAAGCACTTTTCACATCAAGTTGATGCACATCCCAACCTCTGCAAGCAGCAAGAGCTAGAATCATCCGAATGGTATCCCATTGAGCTATCGGTGCAAAGACTTCAGAATAATCAATTCCAAATTTCTGTGCGAAACCTTTCGCGACAAGCCTTGCTTTGAGTTTGTCAATGTTTCCATTCTCATTTAGCTTAGTCTTAAAAATCCATTTTACTCCAATTGGTTTGACTCCACTTGGTAGCGTTGTCAACTCCCACGTCCCATTCTTCTCAATGGATTGAATTTCTAAATCCATCGCTGCTCTCCACTTCTGACTTTGGGCAGCTTCTTCCCAAGATATTGGGTCATTAGAGACTGTAAAAAACATCAGATTAGCATCTTCATTTACATCAGATAGATCTTCACAACTTTCATAATCATGCAAGTAAGCATAATCTTTTAAGTAGGCTGGTTTTCGTCTACCTCTCCCTTGGGCAGAACTGGAGATGTTTTGCACAGAACTGGATACTGCAACTGGATTTGACATGATTTTGCTTGATGATGGAATAGAACCAGGAGTACTGTTGTCACCCTGTTGTGTTGATGAACTTTGTGTTGCTTCTGAGATGTTGTTTGATGATGAGTCTGAATTTGAAGCTCCATGTTCAACCTGTTGTGCTCCTTCTGGATCACTATCCTCATCCTGCTACTGTTCTTCTTCCTTTGTAAATTCTGGGTGTAAATTATCGTCATCTCCCCAATCAAGATTTTGACTTCTAATTGTTAGGATTGAGAAATGTTGCGAGTAATTGAAGGAATTTAGGAAGAAAGGGAAAGTTGTTTAGAGAAAAGAAGAGAGAGAGAATGATTTTTGAATTTTCAACAGTAAACAATTCTGTTTTTCCATACATTTCTCGTGAGTCCATATTCCTATTTATACATAAGAAACTATCATCATTCATACTTCTAGAATACAAATACACTAGTCTAGAATATTCTTCTATACTCTAACATCCCCCCTCAAGCTCATGCTTTGATGAACCAAGCATGAGATTGCAACAATGACTTTGAAACAGAGGAGCAGTGAGGCCTTTTGTCAAGATATCTGCAAAATAATATTGATTGTCGCGGAGATAAAAAACAAAACACATGAGTACTTAACCGTGTTTAATAGAAATCAATTTGGAAAATAGAAAGAAGAGAACAGAAAGATAAGTTTGAATTTGATTGAGAAGATTTTTGAGAATTTGAGAGATTGAGAAGAAGAAGAATGCTCAAATGGCAAAGAAGATAAAAGAGAGAGAGAGAAGACATTTCATATGTCTATGTCTTGATTGACATTTAATTTGTCTACTTCAGTTTTTCTGAAGTTTTTCCTTTGTCTACTTCAGTTTTTCTGAAGTTTTTCATCTTTAAGAAGAGAGGGATGAGAAGAAAGAAATGGGAGGTAAGAGAGGTGATAGAATGAGTTTGAATTTCATTTGTCTACTTCAGTTTTTCTGAAGTTTTTCATTTGGCTACTTCAGTTTTTCTGAAGTTTTTCATTTGCCGATGAATTTCTTAATCTGTGTAAGAATTCATTTTGTAATTCTCAATGATATTGATTTTTCTTCTTCTTTCTTCTTCTTCTTCTTCTTCTTCTTCTTCTTCTTCTTTAACAAAACGACACCGTACAATAAACCACACAATAACAACGCATAGAAATAAAAGAAAAAAAAGGCATAAAGGAAAACTAAAAAACCCTAGCTCTCCACCGCTTAAGCATTTTGAGGAGTACCCGCATCCACTCTTCGTTATCAGAGATGGCCAAGTCAAAGAATCACACAGCACACAACCAGTCCCACAAAGCTCACCAGAATGGCATCAAGAAACCCAAGAGGCATCGTCACACCTCCACGAAAGGGATGGACCCCAAGTTTTTTGGAGGAGTACCTCGCACACCATCATATATGTAAATCTTAATTTCTGAATACCGTTTCATCGTCTTCTTAATGTCATTTCAGTGAAAATCCAGCAGATCCGATAACAGTATAGTAAAGGAAATGGCAGAGGAGTTGATTTTGAGGAGTGCAAGAGAGAAGATGTAGACCTGCTCAGAGGAATCAAGTGTTGGAGAATTTGGTGGTGGATGACCCAACGCGCCTCCCGCACCTGCAAACATTCTTTGCAACCTCTCCATACCTGATATTTTCTACTCTGCTTTTCCTGATTATTCTCTCCAGCCGGACAGATTATTCTTGAGAGCTTTACTTTGTGAGCAAGACAGAGGCTGCTCACTTTACGATGAGACTGCCAACCATCGATTTTTTTTTACGAGTCTCTTCATCTTCACTAGCAGATTCATCATCTTTACTTGACAATACAGGAGTAGCCTGTGGTTTTTCAGGCTTGGCAGCTTTATTTGTATCAGGAGCAAGCTTGACGTGCGCCACTTTCTCAAATGGAATTTCATCGACATCAGCAGAAAAATCAGAATCATTTTCAGAATCAGCACTGCTTGATGAAGAGAAGTTGGAGGATGGTGTTCAATCTGGTGATAGCCTTTCAAGCACACCAACTGGAGGTGAGACTCCTAATGTTATTGACCTTCGTAAGCAGCAGAGAAAAGAACCCGAGAGGCCTCTCTATCAAGGTCTCGAAGAAAAACAATAGTGAATCATTGCTGCTCTGTTTCAGCTTCATCTTTTTTTTTCTCTGCTGCTGCTCTGTTTGAGCTTTAGTTTTGTTACACAAAATTTGAATACAACAATTTGATGCGCAGAGACTGGAGAATTTGAAAAGTATGCTGAAGTGCAATCTCACGGATGAACAAGACAACAACTAAATGAGGAGCAGCAGCACTTCTTAGGCGTGATAAATGGAAGGAAATTGTATTCTACTGGTTTGTATCAGCTTAATATTGAGACTAGGAAGATTATTACTGAGTGAAGGTTTGAAAGAAATGGAATTACCATGAGGAATATTGTAAATGAGGAGCAGCGGCATGGATGATCATCTTCTTCAGCTGCAGTTTACGTTTTTTTTTTTGAATGATCCATTGAAGGATCAGATTGCGGAAGCTTGGATCAATTCATGCGTTAGCATAATAGCTCTGATACCATGTTAGGATTGAGAAATGTTGCAGGTAATTGAAGGAATTTAGGAAGAAAGGGAAAGTTGTTTAGAGAAGAGAAGAGAAGAGAAGAGAAGAGAGAGAGAATGAATTTTGAATTTTCAACAGTAAACAATTTTGTTTTTCCATACATTTCTCGTGAGTCCATATTCCTATTTATACATAACAAACTATCATCATTCATACTTCTAGAATACAAATACACTAGTCTAGAATATTCTTCTATACTCTAACACTAATTTCTTCTGCACCCCAATCCCACCTTTTGTATTCTTCAAACACCACATCGCGACTCACAATGATTTTGTTGGATACTAGATCATACATGCGGTATGCTTTTGATTCTTGACTCGGACCCAATAAAACACATTTGACACTTTTATCATCAAGATTCTATCTATTTTTGTCAGGAATGTGCCCAGACCAAGCTTCCTTTGGTGTCTTGTCTTGCACAGCAAAAGTTGGACATCGATTGAGCAAATGAACAGTCCAATTGACAGCTTCTGGCCAAAATTCTTTTGGTACAAGCTTTTCGGTTAACATACACCTTATCATGTTCATAATTGTTCGATTCTTTTGCTCAGCAACCCCGTTTTGTTGTGGGGTATAAGCTGCTGTGAGCTGTCTAACAATACCATTGGAACCGCAATACTCATTAAAATCTGATGAAGTAAACTCCCCACCTCGATCAGATCGAAGACAACATATAACACTGCTAGATTCTTTTTCTACGACACATTTGATTTTTTTGAACATCGCAAGTGTTTCTGATTTAAGATTCAACAAATAGATCCATAACTTTCTGTTGTAATCATCTGTAAATGTAAGTATGTACCTCTCATGGTTGTGTGATTCAGGTGTAATGGGACCATAAATATCGGCATGGATGAGTTGTAGCTGCTGTGTAGCCCTCCATACACTTTTTCTAGGGATGCTCTCTCGATGTTGCTTTCCCGTCATACATATTTCACAAATAGCAGAAGACTCACTGAGCTGAGGCATACCTTTCACCATCTTTCTCCGAGACAGGGTACTCAATCCCTTGAAATGTAAGTGCCCATATCTATGGTGCCACAAGTCAGTTGTGTCTGCAGATGTGATCTTGAAGCATGTAGGGATAGAGGCTTGAGCTTGCATCTGTGTTTCTTTTTCAGCTAGAAGGATAAACATTCGATTCGCAGACATCTGAGTGCGCATAATCAACCCTCGTTCGTGATGATAAATTTTGCATTCTCCATGTTGTATGAGAATTGCTAGATTGCGTTCTTGTAACTAGCAAATACCGAGGAGATTACTTTTGAGTTCTGGTAAGTAAAATACATCAGTGATCATCTGACTTGCACCATTAATTCGAAGTTTGATGTTTCCTTTCCCTAATACAGCCATTTTGGTGTCATTGCCAAGTTTCACAACTTGCCGAAATGATTCATCTAGATGATAGAACCATTGCTTATCACCAGTCATGTGATTGTTGCAACCGGAGTCAAGGAACCACATTTTTTCTTTCAAACCGTGAAATTCTATGTGCGCCATTAACAGAAACTTGTTATCTGTATACATTTCAGTATTGTATTCCGTGTGAACCATTAGCAATAACTCTTCGTCTTCATGGTTTTCATCATAATGATCTCCATCTGCATACAGTTCAGTGTTGAATTCTGTTTGAACCATTAGCAATAACTCTTCATCTTCATGGATTTCAGCATAATGAGCTCCTTTTTCCCAGCTAGGACACTCATATTGAAAATGTCCTAACTTGTGGCATTTGTAGCACTCCACCAGTGCTTTATTAAATCCATGTCTGCCTCTGCCAATTCCACTGCCTATGCCATTTCCACGACCATGAAAGATACCATGACCACCTCTACTTCGTCCTCCTCCTTCATAGGAAACATTCAAAAGTTGTTCATCATGTTGATGATGATGGTGCATCCTTTGTTCGTGAACGAGTAGGCTGCTTTGAAGTTCATTGATGGTTAGTTGGCTCAAATCATTAGACTCCTCTACTGAACAAACAACATAGTCAAATCTGGAAGTCAGTGATCTTAAAATTTTCTCTATGACCACGACCTGCTTCATTGTTTCACCATGAACTGTCATTTTGTTTACAATGGTCAATGTGCGACCAAAGTATTCATCCACTTTCTCCCCTTCCTTCATCTGCAATACTTCAAACTCTCTTCGTAAGGCTTGTAGTTGAGCCCTTTTAACTCTTGTTGAACCCTGATGTTTCTGTCGCATAGAATCCCATATGCTTTTAGCACTGTTTTTATCAAGGATTATCTCCATGATAGTGAGATCAATGGCCTGGAAGAGATAGTTTTTCACCTTTAAATCTTTGAGTTTGAGTTGTTTGTGTGCCTCAGTAAGCACAACACCATCCTCTGCATCTGAGGGAACTCCTGTTTCGATCAAATCCCAGTACTCCTTGGAACGAAGGAGATTCTCCATGCGCATAGCCCAGTGATCATAATGACCATCAAACTGGGGAATGGCTGCTTGAACATATTTCTCAATGGCCATCTCAAATTTCTTTCTATCTCAGTCTGGTGTAAGTCTCACCAAGTGTTTTCACTCCTACTCCTGCTCCTGCTCACCCTCAGTGTTTCACTCCTGCTCTCACCAAGTGTTTCACTCCTGCACTCTTGTTATACACAATCCGTGTTTTCACTCTGATCTCACTAAGTGTTTCACTCTTGCACTCTTTTTTTTTCACACTCTGTGTTTCACTCTGCTCTCGGGTTAGGAATTGCAATTCCAACCTATAAGGAACACTCTCAATTAGACCTCTAAATGTTGAGGCTCTGATACCAAATGTGAATTTCGTAAAGCTCTTAACTGCACTAATGTTAAAAGCCAAGAAAAACTTGTATTATTTCAATTGACGAACTCAGGCTTTATGGCAGCCTTTACATAACAGAAAAGCAAGAAAATAGCAATGCCACTGAAGACGTGGTCAATTTGTTAAAACAGAATCAAATCTCAATTGGAGTCCTAGACAGTAGGACATTATTAACTGAAAACAATAATAACTAAAAAGACTAAATCAAACTGGACTTAGTCAATGTAAAAATCCCAACAATACATGCAGGGATTGAAGTCGATCGGCTTACGAAGTACATATCCAGCCAGGAAACAAGTGCCAAGCCAAGTTCGAATCTTATTCTACTCAATCTCTTGAGACAAGACATCGACAGGGTTGAATTCAAAGATTTTGAATATGAGACAACCTCCTCTATCTTCGAAAACCAGACCTTTAGGTCTCTAATGTTGAATATTACCATTATCATTCCAATTCTCATTCATCTTCTTGAGAATAGAACTCCCACGGATCAGTGCCATCGCATTATCCAATTTAAGCCATAAATTTCAACACTTAGCTACAACTGCCCTCCGACAAATCGACGCCAGTACCAGTGTGTCTTCCACACCTCATCCATTTTCTCCAAAGGAATTTCTCTTATCTCCGGCAAAAAACCCACAACAAAGACCGTCATCAAGGCAATCCAACAGCCATAGAACAGAAATAGGTTGTGCTTGAGGTGACATAGTGTTGCTACCCAAATTTTGACCTACTTGTTTTTATGTTTCGGAAGAAAAAGAAAAAAATAGAAAAAAAGACAAAAATCCAAAAATATCTTGTTACAGGGGCAAAATTGAATAAATTGAGAATTTAACAGTCAATGCAGGGTCAAATCGCATAAATTGAAAATCAAGGACCAAATTGAAAGAAGCGCGCAAGCTGAGGACTGATTTTGATTTTTTCCTCTGAAAAACTCTATAAATAGAGAGGTATGAGCCACAATTGAAGGGACCAAAAAAAATACACCTAAAAAACCCTAGACTAGAAAAAACCCTAACATCTTTTTCTCCCAAAAGGGGCTGCAGCCGTCACGCCCTTCAGGGCTGCTGCAGTCCCGCCCTCTCATTTTTCTCACCTACAGAAACCAGCCTCTCCCCATTGCCTTCAGCCCCTCTCCGGACGGCCACCACCACACCAGTCTTCCCCATTGTCTCCTCCTCTCCTCCTTGCCGTCAGCCACTTGCCCAGCAGAGACCCTCACTTTCCTCTCCTCCACAACTCCTGCCAGCAGCCCCACTCTCTTCCCCGTCAGCCGTTTCCCCTGCTCTTTTTCTCTTCCCTTCGCTCAAGCCACCAGTTACAGCCACCATTCCCTCTCCTACACAGTCGTTCCCTTCTTCACAACACAGCCCCCATTCTCCACTAAAATCACAACCATAGCAGCCCCCTGGCTTTCTTCTCCTTCGTCGTGGCCTCCCCACAACAACTCCCATCCTTCACAAACCGGCAGTAACCCAAATCGACCATCAACCTTTGTTCTTTATCTCCGATGACAGCCTCGACCATGCATCCACAGCAGCCCCTACCAGAGCAGCCCACCAGCCTTGAAGAAGAACAAACCCGAGATTTGAAGAAGAGGAGAACCGATTGATTGTGTGTTTGCGTTTGTTGTGTTTTGTCTCTATTTTGCAGGCCCTCTCTGCCTCCAATCGACAGCCATAACCACCGCCATTAACAGTGGCCTCCCCCACACAGACCACCCTAACCCATTGGTGGCTCACCTTCACAACCACCCATCGTCT
The DNA here is from genome assembly GCA_025169955.1 of Salix arbutifolia. Lineage (NCBI taxonomy): Eukaryota > Viridiplantae > Streptophyta > Magnoliopsida > Malpighiales > Salicaceae > Salix > Salix arbutifolia. The sequence continues at coordinate 17,747,807 of CM045919.1, read as the reverse complement.
CCTCCTCTTCCTCTAGCCACATATGCTCGCCAGCAGCCACCTGAAGTAGGGAAGAAGGGGATGCCAAAACCAAGAAGAAAATGGCAGATCCGAAGAAAGGAGATAATGAGCGGAAATGTTGTAGCGTTTCGGGTTTAAACCCAGAATCGCAGATCTGAAAGGTGAACCCAGAATCGCAGATCTGAAAGGAGGGAAGAGGGAGCTGAAACACTGATTTTGTTGATTTTGTGCTTTTGTGTTTGGGTTTGCTTGTCTTCGTTTTGCAGGTCACCGGAAGACCACCGCCAACAAGAGGAGAAAGGGAAGGAGCGGATTTGCTGCCCCCCGTTTACTGTTCACCGCGGTGGCGCGTGGGCAGATGCGCCACCAGCCCCCTGCACTGCTGCCAGTGTTCCTACAGTCCTTTTTGTATTTTTCTTTATGTTTATGTGTTTTATTTGAATCTATTGTATTTTAATTGTTATTTGTGAAATGTAATGAAAAGGAAATGAAAAAGACAATGTGTGTGTGAGTTGTATTTTATTTGTAAAATATAATGAAAAAGAAAGAAAAGAGAATGTGTGTGTGTGTGTGTGTGTGTGTGTGTGTTGTGTTTTATTTACTCAATTTTATGTTTGTTTTGATAAAGAAAAGAAAAGAATATAAAATGAAATAAAAAATGTGTTTTCTTTGTAAAAATCAAAAAGGTATTGGCTAATATTTCAAAAATATAAAAATCTTACTTTTTGAGAATTTATTATTCACTGTCGGTATTCGGATAAATAAATCTTAAGGGGTTAATATCCAAAATATTCGGGGGAATAGTATGCTATTATTCACTGTTCGGTGTTTGGATAAATAAATCTTATCCAAAATATTCGGCGGGAATAGTATGCTATTATTCACTTTTCGGTGTTTGGATAAATAAATTCTGAGGGGTTAATATCCAAAATATTCAGCAGGGATGATAATAATCAATAAAATTCACAGGATTATTCTAAGCGGTGATCGATTTCTTTTTCAATCGAAACATTTTTTGTGTGTGAATAAATGACTTATTGAAACATTCAAAATCACATTGAAATAGACAATGCAACTTACCTCAGGTAAGGCGTACTAGGGGTGCTAATACCTTCCTTTTATGCAACCAGTCCCCTACCCTTGAATCTCTAAGCAGACCAGTACAAATCGGGTGTTCCTAGCGACCCTTAATAGCCAGGTGGCGACTCCTTCTCAACTCCACTGCGAGAGCCAGGATCCCTCCCGGGACGCCGCGCGGCGACGTGCGACAGAATGGCGACTCCACTGGGGAAGGTATTTTTTCTGAAAAAATATTGGACTAAGCTTTGAATATTTTGATGTGATTTATTTGTTTCAATTTGGTTGAATTTTATGTGTGTTTATTTTTAGTAAGTTTTTCTTATTTTTTATTTTATGCAACATATGTCCATGCATTGTTAATTTATTTCAGTTATATCATTGTGGTTTGCAATTTTAAGTTACGTGGGGGACTAGCAGCTTACCTATGACTTGAGTCAAGGTTAAAGTTTGTGTAAACCCCAACTCTTCGCTGAGAACTTAGATGGTAGTGATTGGTATACGTGTCATCCCATTATCTGCTAAGCCCCCATATTGCCTTTACGAAGGTGATCACTGGGACAGCAAGAGACCCTGTTTAGAGACCAAAGTAGCAAACTCACCATTTGTTGTGCAAATATTAGAACCAATCATTAGGGTGTATACTCCCTTCATTCTGTTTTGCATTAAGGCAAACTCTTCTCGAGGCATTTTGAATTCAAGAGTTTTGGGTGACACAGTGGCCATCGCTTAGGAAATTTGCATTGCAGGGTTTAAGCAAAAATCCAATTTTTATTTATCATACAATTGCTACAGTCATGTGTCACTTCCTCGAAAGACGAGTCTGTAAAAAAATTGCATATGCATTTTAACATGCATTCCCATAGTTTTGTGTATCATACAATTGTTACAAGCATGTGTCACTCCTCGAAAGATGAGTGTAAAAAAAAATACACATATTCATTTTAACATCCATTCCCATAGTTTTTGTTTATCATGTAATTGTTACGATCACGTGTCCCTCCTCGAAGGTAAAGTCGTAAAAAAAACATGCATATGCATTTCAACATGCATTCTCACAGTTTTTGTTTAGTATGCAGTCGTTACGACCACGTGTCACTCCTCGAACGGCGAGTCCATAAAAAAAAATAAGAAACATGCATATACATTTCACATGCATTCTCATAGTTTTTTGTTTAGCATGCAGACGTTACGACCACGTGTCACTCTTTAAGGGGCGAGTTTGTCAAAAAAAAAACTAAACTAAAAAACCAAAAAAAACGTGCATATACATTTCAACATGCATTCCCACAGTTTTGAAATAGGGGTCCCTCAATTTGTTATCCTCCGAAGGGTCAAGAGTCATTGGACATTTGACATGGATGAGAAGAACTGACACCGATACAGAGCCATCACTCATGTTTCTTCTGCAAGCCAACGACAGAGTTCTCTGCTCTCTAGTGAAATCAGGTGGGACATATGCCCAGATATTATCTGCAGAGTGTTAATGCAATCATCAATGGGGATTGTGGAAAATTCGGGTTTTCTTTTGAGGGGGTGCGAGTAGTCCATTTTCAGAAAGCAAGCATCAGTCAAAGAAGTTGTCAGTCCGTTTAAGTATCAATTGATTTCTCTCTTGATCATGTGGAGTTTGTGCGGCACTGTCAATCAAGGAGTTTTATGTCGCCACGCATATAAGACCATGTTATTTTGCGCACAATTTTGTCTTTTAAAACGAAGACAAATATCTTGAGTAAGAAGACATAATATGATACTGTTGAATTTGTTCCGGTGTCTGAGAAGTCAAAGTATGTGCACTGTCGCGAAGGCGATTTTTACACGCTTCGCGCTCCGCCATTCCCTCTCTGGAGAGACAACGGTGCGCGGTGAAATGGGGGATTTATTTTATAGCCGTAAAATTTACGACTATAATTATCAGAAGTCGCCACCTAGTATTACGGTCACTAGGAACCTAGTGGTCTGCGAGAGTCTTGGGTAAAGGGACTTGTTGTGCAAGGGGAAGACGCATCACCCCAGTGCACCCTACCTATGGCAAACTGCATTGTTGTTTGATCGTTTTTTCCTAAGTTTATTTTTTTACACTGCATTAAAAAAAACATTTTTTTTTTCTGCGGGTGTACTTTACAATGTAATTTTACACCACAGTTAAAAATCTTTTTTCTTATCTATGGATGTACTTTACAATGTAATTTTACACCGTAGTAAAAAATATTTTTTATTTGCGAGTGTATTTTACATTGTAAATTTACACCAAAAAAAAGTTAAAACCGAAAAGTTGTTAAATTATTTATGACATTTTGGCCGAATACCAATGGATAATCGCAAACCGGTTACAATATCCGAATTTTCGTTTTAAAAATATGGAAAAATATGCAACATATTTTTTACGAAAAACACAATGAGAAAAGCTTTGGAATTCGGCCGTATGCACAAAAACAAATACATTTTTTTTATTTTTGAATTTTTTTTATAATAATAGTAGTAAAAAAATAAAAATACTTTTTTTTTGTCAATCTGTATTTTTTTTAATTTTTTTCTCTTTTTTTTGGGCTGGGCTGTCAGCCACAATGGGCTGACAGCCAGCTTTAGTGGGCTGGGCTTCCAGTCCTCACGGGCTGGAAGCCTAGAAGGTTGTGGCTGGGCTGTCAGCCACAGTGGGCTGACAGCCCAACCTTAGTGGGCTGGGCTTCCAGTCCTCACGGGCTGGAAGCCCACCATTTATGGTCGGGTCGGGCACCAAACCCGACCCGACCCGATCCAGCGGGAGTGAATTAATTCACTCCCTCGAAGAAGAAGAACAGTAGATCACCAAATTTTGGAGTTTGACGAATGGCTTACCTGTTAATATCTTTGTGTAGAGGGCGTTGAGGTGATTCTTCTGGTCGTGATGGTGTCGACAACGGTGGCCTGTGGTGGCCGGAAAAGGGCTCCGAAGTCGCGGTGTTCACGTTGCAGTTGCAGAGAGCGTCGCCGGGGCCTCGCCTGAAGGTGTGTTTATGTTTCTGGTGTAGAGGGGAAGTAAACGGTGATGATGAGGTGGTTTTTAGGGTGGCCGAAGGACTGCCAACGGTGGAGAGAGAGAGAAACGGGACTCTGTAACTAGAGAGAGGGACGAAACCGAAGAGAGAGAGAGCAGTGTTGACGAAGAAGAAGATGATATTTTTCCTTCAGATTTGTTGGACGTGTTTTTGATGCCAAAAATCAACGTAATTTGCCTAGAATCTCCCTCTTTTCTGCGTTTTCTTCCCCAGTTTTTCTCCGTTTTTCTTCAGTTCCCCCCCCCTCATGCAGCGTTCATGGTTGCCTTTTATAGAAGAACTTGGCCTGCCACGGTGGCTGCTGGTCGGCGGCATGGTGGCTGCTTTCGGCTGGGTGGTCGGTGACGTGGTGTCCTGCTGGTGGGCTGTCGTCGGCGTGGTGGTTGGTCGGCAATGGGCTGTTGGCAGGCGTGCATGTGAAGGCAGCGGGGTGCAGTGGCAGCTTTGGGGGAGGCCGAGTTTCGGTTTGGTCCCTCAATTTATGATTGTTTCAATTGCATCCTCAATTGGATTTAAATTTGTAATTTTATGCAATTGTGCCCCTGGCCGAATTTCAACATTACCCTTGACTTTGAGCGTCTTTTTCACTTTGGTCCCTTACCCTTGATTTACGCAATTTGGCCCTTAATTGACAATTAAGTTTTCAATTGTTTTCAATTTGGCCCTTAATTTGCGTAATTAGCTTAAAAAAATTCAATTTGACCTTCAAAAATTCTGATTTTCTCAATTGGGCCCAAATAAAACTTGAGAATTCAATTTTTCATCAATTAAGCCCCAAATAAAATTAATTAGACCAATTTAGAGCATAATTAAGTCCTTGCACTTAATTAAATTCTCCAATTGGACCCTAAATTAATTTTCAAATGTAACAATACTTTAAATTAGCCCATGATTATATCAAATTGGCTTATTTAAAATATAATTATGATTTTTGACTTAATTTTTACCTCGAATTTGTATTTTCGCTCATTTTTTGGCACAAAAGATATACGATTCGGCTCTGAAAAATATTCAAAATTGTCACCGTGATTTTCCACCGACGCCACAACCCTTTTATTTTATTTTTGTCATTTTTTATTTTATTTTGGGGAGTCACCCAAAAATTGGGTGATGACATGCACTGCAAGATTACATTGCTCGAAGAAGCGAATTTGCCGCAAAAAGACTCTTTTTATCGTATAATGAAATTGTGCATGATTTGTGCACTTTGGTATTTTTGACAAGAGTGCTTCTAACTTGATTCACTTTTTATGCCCAATGAAGAGCGCGGTGAAGCGCAAAAAAAAATTGCCTTCTTTTTGCGACATATTCAGATGAGAGAGATGAATAGTTGCAAGAATTTCAGTAATCAAGTGTGGAAGTTAATCAGCAAAAGGCAAGTCAAGTTTTGTGGAGGATGTTATCGTCGACAGTGTCAGCAATAAATCATCGCGAGCATAAGCGAGATCAAGGAGCAGTGACAATACCGAAATCATTGTTTGAAAAGTCTGAGAAAAGTGTGGCATCGTCAGTAATTTTCTCATGGAATCTCATCAGCTATCACTTTGTTTTGAGGTTAAATCATCAGTTCATTGAATCATGTGTTTTCCATGTCTTTTTGTTGTTTTGAAATCAAGAGATGTTTGACATTCTTATTTTTGACAAAATATTTTGATCAAACTCCAACACGCAAAATTTAAAGTTTATCATTTCTGAAAATTAAAAGCATTTTGATTGCAGAATTGACCCAACTTTTGTTTAATGACATGATGACCGATACCAGGTGACCGAACAATTTTTCGAGCCCATACACTGAGTTTTTGAACTACACCATAGAACTGAGCTTTATTGGTATGCATATTGACATGTAATGGATTCGGTAGTTATGGACCCGCAAATCATGACTCTTGCATGTCCAAATCATTACACTGGACGAGGTCAAAATTTATCAGTTAAAACCAATTTTGCTTGAAATGACAAAAGGCCATCTTTGTTTATTTCCTTCACTATTCTTGAAATATATATCCCTTGTTAATCCCAATTTGAGCCTGATAGAATATTTCTTTGAAAAAAAACCCGACATGGATCACACCCTCACATTGGGGGCAAATACACTGGGGGCAAATAAGAGATTTGTAGTTTGAGGATACAGTGACAACGTTAGAATCAACATAAGAGGGGATGTTTAAAGAACGAAAACCCAACATTGGGAACAATCAAATGGAGATAGGACATGACAAAAACCCAGAGTCAATACTAAGGACAAGTTCAAAAAAAAAACAGAAGAAGAAAAAAACAAAAAAGAATATTGAACTATATCATGTCCGTTGGTATCTGTGGTCAAACCTCACATGGGAAGAAATTTTATTAAGATTATCGAGTCTTCAAGATAATTTGTCCATCAAATGAAGATCTTGCAGAATTGTTTTGTTAGACTATATTGAGTGCAACAAGAGATGAAATAACATTAGATGACAAATGATGATTCGAGTTTTGGTATTTCCCTTTTAAGTTTGAAATTGTCAATGAAAGGAATGACATGGTTGTAGAGATTCTTAGTGCATTGGTTGATTGATAAAAAATCGCGTTAAGATAATTAACGTATTTTGATGTGGTCTCTTCTATAAAGACAACAAAAGAAAAAGAGTTAACGACTAGATGATGGTGATCCTAGGTCTTTGAAACCCTTAAACACCTTTTTGAGCCTATGAATATCCATTTCTTTTATAGCCATGAACCATAGCCTCATTACATGCTTGTAAAAGTCCTTCTTGATCAAGCAAGCAATTTTAACTGATAAGTGGCGCTCTCCAAATTTGCTAGAGTTTTTCCATAAGGGTTATATTTTCATGAAAAAATTGCAAGTTGTTATGCATATTGATAAAGTAAGTACTGAAAAATGAGACAAATTTTTTCAACTGAACCTCAAGTTTTTACTCAGCTCTAATTGTTTGAAAACCACAAATTATCACGTCATCATGTACCATCAAAGGACATACCCCAAAATCTGAGATTAGAATCGAAACACAAAAAAAACCCATAAAAAGACGATTTCAATCTCATAATGGGTCAATTACTGTTTGCAAAAAAAAATACAAGATAATTACAGGTTTGCATGCATTGAATATCGTGTATTGGATATTTGACCAAATGAATTTGATTTTCAACAAATGACATCTCTTTGATTTTATTTCAAGGATTAGACTTTGGATGCACATGATCTTTTAAATTGGTGATGTAATTTCAGAACAAAAAGATTTACAAACAAAGAAGACAGTGACTGGATTTTGCAGAATCCTTGATTGGAAAGCTCAGCAGTCAGAGGTCAGAATGTGGATCTTGATAGGAATACAAATAATTTCACATCAGCCTGGGGGTAAAGAAGCACAAGCAAATAATGATTTAGTGAAATTCATCAATGAGCAACAACAGATCAACTCAAGGCAGAATTGCTTAGTAGAGAATGATGGTGTAACAAGCTCCAACAATGGTTGAGATTAACATTGTATTCGAAGAGCACTTTCAAATTTCTGAAATATCAGCTTATTTGCGGATTTGGTTGTTTCCAAAAAATATTGTCGCAAGGGTGCATTTTGATAAATATTGAAGAGTATGCACGCCATAAAGGTTGATTATGGGATAATCTATTTTGAAGTCTGTCGATTCAAGTTTCACTTCAGTACTTGAAGTCCATCGATTTAAGGCGCAATTCATCGCATGAATGTGGGTGATGATAGCATTACATCTCTTCTCACGAGCTGAGAGAAATTTATTGATGATAACACGGAGCATGCACCGATGAGTTTTGGATGCATTTTTTGGATGACTTGACAATTCCATAAAGAAATATGTTTCGATTGATGAAAAACTCCATGACGGATCGGCAATCCAAGATGAGAACAACAGTAGCAAGCCTTGCAATGATTGTTAGCAGAACATACGCAAACCAAAGAGCTGTTATTGAGAGAATCCAAGAAGATGGATGACTTGTTACACTCCTTCACGATTAATCAAGCAACACCACACTTGGGGGCAATGTTAAACTTGATAAGCAATGAGAGCAGAGATCATCGCAGATAACCCAAAATAAGCAATGCGCTTAAGATTGGGTGAATGAATGACAACAAAGCTTGGGTACTAGGCAAAGACATCCTACGACAATGGAGCATCAGAGAAAGGGGACCTATATTTCTCAGGTAAGTATACATGCATCATCATGCATTGCATCCCCATCTTCATCATTTTTCAACCGGGTAGGTCACCTGTTATAACGACCCTCACCTCCATTTTTCATCCGAGTAGGTCACCCAGTATAATGAGACCCTCTTCCTTCATCTTTCATCCGGGTAGGTCACCCGTAACAATGAGACCCATCTTCCATCCAGGTAGGTCACCCGTAACAATGAGACCTCATCTTCCATCGGGGTAGGTCACCCAGAACAATGAGACCCCATCTTTCATCCGGGTAGGTCACCCGTAATAATGAGACCACATCTTCCATCCGGGTAGGTCACCCGTTATAATGAGACCCTCACTTCCATCTGTCATCCGGGTAGGTCACCCAGAAAAATGAGACCCTTTTCATCATCTTCCATCCGGGTAGGTCACCCATAACAATGAGACCCCATCTTCCATCATGGTAGGTCACCCAGAACAATGAGACTCATCTTCCATCCGGGTAGGTCACCCGTAATAATGAGACCACATCTTCCATCCGGGTAGGTCACCCGTTATAATGAGACCCTCACTTCCATCTGTCATCCGGGTAGGTCACCCAGAAAAATGAGACCCTTTTCATCATCTTCCATCCGGGTAGGTCACCCATAACAATGAGACCCCATCTTCCATCATGGTAGGTCACCCAGAACAATGAGACTCATCTTCCATCCGGGTAGGTCACCCGTAATAATGAGACCCCATCTTCCATCCGGGTAGGTCACCCGTAATAATGAGACCCCATCTTCCATTCAGGTAGGTCACCCGTTATAATGAGACCCTCACTTCCATCTGTCATCCGGGTAGGTCACCCAGAAAAATAAGACCCTTTTCATCATCTTCCATCCAGGTAGGTCACCCGTTATAATGAGACCCCATCTTCCATCCGGGTAGATCACCCAGAAAAATGAGACCCTTCTAACTTGGGTAGGTCACCCAGAAAAATGAGACCCTTCTAACTGCTAACTTGGGTAGGTCACCTAGAAAAATGAGACCCTTCTAACTGCTAACTTGGGTAGGTCACCCAGAAAAATGAGACCCTTCTAACTTGGGTAGGTCACCCAGAAAAATGAGACCCTTCTAACTGCTAACCCGGGTAGGTCACCTAGAAAAATGAGAACCTCCTAACACTTCTAACCCGGGTAGGTCACCCGTCATAATGAGACCCGGGTAGGTCACCCGTCACCATTGAGACCGTCTCCACCACTCTATTTCTTTTTTTACAACACTTACTATTTTAAGTCTTTTACAAGATTTTAATCGTAAGCATTGTAAAGAGGGGGCATCTGTTGCTACCCAAATTTTGACCTACTTGTTTTTATGTTTCGGAAGAAAAAGAAAAAAATAGAAAAAAAGACAAAAATCCAAAAATATCTTGTTACAGGGGCAAAATTGAATAAATTGAGAATTTAACAGTCAATGCAGGGTCAAATCGCATAAATTGAAAATCAAGGACCAAATTGAAAGAAGCGGGCAAACTGAGGACTGATTTTGATTTTTGCCTCTGAAAACCTCTATAAATAGAGAGGTATGAGCCACAATTGAAGGGACCAAAAAAAATACACCCAAAAAACCCTAGACTAGAAAAAACCCTAACATCTTTTTCTCCCAAAAGGGGCTGCAGCCGTCACGCCCTTCAGGGCTGCTGCAGCCCCGCCCTCTCATTTTTCTCACCTACAGACACCAGCCTCTCCCCATTGCCTTCAGCCCCTCTCCGGCCGGCCACCACCACACCAGTCTTCCCCATCGTCTCCTCCTCTCCTCCTTGTCGTCAGCCACTTGCCCAGCAGAGACCCTCACTTTCCTCTCCTCCACAACTCCTGCCAGCAGCCCCACTCTCTTCCCCGTCAGCCATTTCCCCTGCTCCTTTTCTCTTCCCTTCGCTCAAGCCACCAGTTACAGCCACCATTCCCTCTCCTACACAGTCGTTCCCTTCTTCACAACACAGCCCCCATTCTCCACTAAAATCACAACCATAGCAGCCCCCTGGCTTTCTTCTCCTTCGTCGTGGCCTCCCCACAACAACTCCCGTCCTTCACAGACCGGCAGTAACCCAAACCAGCCATCAACCTTTGTTCTTTATCTCCGATGACAGCCTCGACCATGCATCCACAGCAGCCCCTACCAGAGCAGCCCACCAGCCTTGAAGAAGAAGAACAAACCCGAGATTTGAAGAAGAGGAGAACCGATTGATTGTGTGTTTGCGTTTGTTGTGTTTTGTCTCTATTTTGCAGGCCCTCTCTGCCTCCAATCGACAGCCATAGCCACCGCCAATGACAGTGGCCTCCCCCACACAGACCACCCTAACCCATTGGTGGCTCACCTTCACAACCACCCATCGTCTCCTCCTCTTCCTCCAGCCACATCTGCTCGCCAGCAGCCACCTGAAGTAGGGAAGAAGGGGATGCCAAAACCAAGAAGAAAATGGCAGATCCGAAGAAAGGAGAAATGAGCTGAAGCGTTGTAGCGTTTCGGGTTTGAACCCAGAATCACAGATCTGAAAGGTGAACCCAGAATCGCAGATCTGAAAGGAGGGAAGAGGGAGCTGAAACACTGATTTTGTTGATTTTGTGCTTTTATGTTTGGGTTTGCTTGTCTTCATTTTGCAGGTCACCGGAAGACCACCGCCGACGAGAGGAGAAAGGGAAGGAGCGGATTTGCTGCCCCCCGTTTACTGTTCACCGCGGTGGCGCGTGGGCAGATGCGCCACCAGCCCCCTGCACTGCTGCCAGTGTTCCTGCAGTCCTTTTTGTATTTTTCTTTATGTTTATGTGTTTTATTTGAATCTATTGTATTTTAATTGTTATTTGTGAAATGTAATGAAAAGGAAATGAAAAAGACAATGTGTGTGTGAGTTGTATTTTATTTGTAAAATATAATGAAAAAGAAAGAAAAGAGAATGTGTGTGTGTGTGTGTGTGTGTGTTGTGTTTTATTTACTCAATTTTATGTTTGTTTTGATAAAGAAAAGAAAGGAATATAAAATGAAATAAAAAATGTGTTTTCTTTGTAAAAATCAAAAAGGTATTGGCTAATATTTCAAAAATATAAAAATCTTACTTTTTGAGAATTTATTATTCACTGTCGGTATTCGGATAAATAAATCTTAAGGGGTTAATATCCAAAATATTCGGGGGAATAGTATGCTATTATTCACTGTTCGGTATTTGGATAAATAAATCTTATCCAAAATATTTGGCGGGAATAGTATGCTATTATTCACTTTTCGGTGTTTGGATAAATAAATTCTAAGAGGTTAATATCCAAAATATTCGGCGAGGATGATAATAATCAATAAAATTCACAGGATTATTCTAAGTGGTGATCGATTTCCTTTTCAATCGAAACATTTTTTGTGTGTGAATAAATGACTTATTGAAACATTCAAAATCACATTGAAATAGACAATGCAGCTTACCTCAGGTAAGGCGTGCTAGGGGTGCTAATACCTTCCCTTTACGCAACCAGTCCCCTACCCTTGAATCTTTGAGCAGACCAGTACAAATCGGGTGTTCCTAGCGACCCTTAACAGCCAGGTGGCGACTCCTTCTCAACTCCACTGCGAGAGCCAGGATCCCTCCCGGGACACCGCGCGGCGACGTGCGACACATAGCATGGTTAAGAAGAACTGTGATAGTACAAACGTAACAGAGAAAGCAACAACAATATTTATGGTTACTCCCGTGGCTCGAATTCTCATAGCGAAAATTTCACTGGGAATGGGCACGGTTAGAGGATTCCAAGACCAGCCAAAACCAGCAGCATAGATGCACATGAAAACGAGTAGCAATAGGTCGTAGCCCTTGGGGATCTTCTCAGTGCCTGCAGCACCTGTTGCCATATAAAGCAAAATGGACAACGCCACCTTCAAAAAATGCCACAACATACATATATAAAAATGTTAGAACTTGCCTTAAATTAGACCAATGTTGTGTGTTCATATTTATATATGGATACATTTTTTTTTAATTAGATTCATACCTGACATATGAACATTTGAGTAGCACCAATTATGAATAATAATCTTCGACCATAACGATCCACCACAACCGTCGACGTACACCAGGATTGAACCAAGGTTAACTGCACCAATTGCTGCAGTTAAAGCGGATTCATGTCCAAAGCCAACTGATGAAAAGACAACTGGCGTATAGAATGCCACTACACCAATCCCAGTGAATTGTTGAAAAAAAGGAATGGCAATTGCCATCACTAGATGCGGCCTATAACGCCCCTCAAATATAGTCTTAAGTGGTTCATGGGCGTCTTTAGCCAGATCAGTAGAGTTAACAAGCTCAGCTAGTTCATCATCCACGTTAGTTTTATTTCCTCGGATTTTAATCAGAGACTGCATGCCGAGCTTCTACAAGCTTGCCACGCTCCACTAGGCTGCTAGGCGTGTCCAGGATGAAGAGTGCACCTACTGTCATTATAACAGTGGGCACAGTAGCAAGGCCGAGTGATAAACGCCTGCCCCAGCTGTGCTTGGCCATTAAAAAATTTATGCAATTGGCTGATAACACCCCAATTCCATTAAAGAATTGAAAGCCCGTGCTGAACGCACCACGCCATTTTGGTGGCGCCACCTCTGATAGGTAAACCGGAGTTGCCTTCATTTCAAAACTTCATATGTTAGAAAATTTTAATACATGATGAGTGCTTTATTTTATTATATTATTCTCTAATCCACAACTCAATTAAAAATATCTTTACGTTTTCGTTTTGGGTTTCTGATATCAATTATCATGAGTCGTTAGAGTTGATTCGATTTATATTAGAGGACTTTTTTAACATGATTTTCAATTCCATGTGAGAAAGTATTGGAAAGAGGTAGCCAACCTGGTTATTGAAACCAACCCCAACGCCAAGCAAGAGCCTACCCAGAATGAGCTGGAGAACAGTTGTAGCCAGCCGTTCAAGGCAGCGCCAGCAAAGAATATGCAACCACCCAGTAGCATGACGTTTCTCCGACCCGTTGTAGCTATGAGACGGCTAGCTACAAGTGACGCAACTAACCCTGCAATGTGGAGAGATGACGTGAATAACGTCAAGGCATGGCTGTCATACATGCAGTACAAGTTTGTGTTTTTGGCCTCTGCAGCCTGCTTCGACACTGAAGGAAAGAATGTCTCAAGAAAAGATGGCATTGTGGTCACACCTCCTGTGAATTGACGACATTATATTAATTAATAAATTTTTATTATAAGGAATAACTCTATAGCTCTTTCTTTGTTCATCCATCATTTCAATTTATTTTTTCATTGCGTGTAAAATACATGAGAACAATAATGCAATCATAGAATTATAGAGTAATAATATAGATTGTATTTTGTATTTTATTTAAAAGCTTCAATTTTTTTAGTTGAGAAGATTTTTTATCATGGTATGAAAGTTTTATTAACTAGGTGATCATTGAAATTTTTTAAATAACTAATTATTTACGGTAGTTAAGGAAATAAAATTTGTTTTGTTTTGTTTTTTATATTACCTTCATTAATTTTATTTTATTTCATTAAATGTCTTTAGAAAAAGAGTTAAATAGGTATTTTAAAACAAATTGCTTTAATATTAAATTTATCCACTTTGAAATTAGAAATTAGAAAGGTTGACATCTTTTTTAATTTTGTATTATTTTTAGAGATTGAATTATATTTGAATTTCAAAAGATTACAAACAAGAAATCTCTTTTAAGATGGCTGGATTAAATTAAACTCAATTCAAAAAGTTTCAATCATACTGTGAATAAAAATAAGAAAGATAGAAAGATTAATGGACTTTCTAATGAGCATAAAAAAATAAACATATTTAAAAGGACAGCAAATATTCACCCGATCCAAACCCGCGACCGAATTAGAAGAAGTTTTTTGACATGAAAACTAGAAAGACAGAAGGATCGTTGTTCGCCCTGGTGAGAAGATACAAGTACGCAATAGGCACCTCCCAGATGAATTAAAATGAAGATTTCAAGAAGTAGGAAGGATGTATTACGCTTTGTCAACAATCCATGCCTAAATGAACTAGCAGCTACCTTCTGTCAGATTGTGATTGGTCGGAATATTATGGAAATCCCACGTGCAAGAGCAACAAAATTGATGAGGGAATCAGCACCCTGTGATTATAGTAACTTGAAGCCTTCACTTTTTAGGTTTCAAAAGCTCCGGCCACATTCAGGTTATTCATTCGATTTTAGCAGCGGCAATCCTCGATTGGTGGCATTTACTTGACCAACTCACAAGCACTCGTTTATTTGATCAATTACTACAAAGAACTCTTGTCATACAATTGCACAGTTATGTATTGTAAGAATTAAGTACCTGAAATTCCAATGTCGTAGCCAAAAATGAGGCCGCCTGATGCAGCGACGATGCATGTTATCAGCACTGACAATGTTATCTTCCCAGGATTATTATCCCCGCCCAAGTTATCGGCAGCTCCAATCTCAAGGGAAACTGCCATTTCCTACGTACGATCTAATCCTTAATTTCTCCGATTCCTAATTAGCAGGAAAAGATATCAGGAATTTAATTGGAAAAAAAAGGGGAGAGGTTAGGCAAGAGCTTTAGCAACCAGATAGATCAGACTTGCCTTCAATTTAATGAGACAAGTCTGTTGCTCTCCTACAAGGGCAGAACGAGCCTAACAGAATGACAGTTCTCTACTGCTGTACTTAACAAAAAAAGGCATGAGAGTAACCTGTAATCTGGTGGCAAGAGTAGATTTGTGTTATTTTCTTCGGCCTAACAAGACACCCATGTTTTGTCACTGCTTGTTAACGAATCAGTCATGTCTGATTTTGATGACATTATTTTTCCTTGTGCCCTCACAGATTACATGGTTGACAAACCAATAATACCAGAGTGAATTAGTTTTTTTTCCTTCTTTCGAGACCTAAACGACATCGTTACACTATAATTTCTCTTTATTTTTTAGGTAATAATATTTGACCTTTTGGAAACACTATTTTTGGGTATCAAAATCCATTAACATCCACCCCATACCACTCATGATTTTTTATGTGAAAGGAGGTTTCGTTCTTTATATAGCAAAGGGTATTCCGACAAGAAATTATATGTACGGTCTGAGAAAAATAGTATATGGACAGCTCTGCCGACACAAACTGTGCTGTTATTCATCCTATCTATTTCTTCAAGGGGTTAGATA
Source organism: Salix arbutifolia (assembly GCA_025169955.1). Classification (NCBI taxonomy): domain Eukaryota; kingdom Viridiplantae; phylum Streptophyta; class Magnoliopsida; order Malpighiales; family Salicaceae; genus Salix; species Salix arbutifolia. The sequence continues at coordinate 17,732,338 of CM045919.1, read as the reverse complement.
TGAATCTTTCACAAGAAAAAAATAATAATTAAAGATTATCTTTAGCAACAGACTAATAGTATTCAAAACATTTGCTGTGAAGCCCGGCCAAGTCTGATTGGTAGAGTCAGTAAAGCGGTAAGCTAGTCATGGAGCTGAGCTAGAATTATAATTGGGCCAAACAAAAAATGGGCCGAGCTTTTCTCAAACTCAATCACCAGGATGTTGGTTGAATCAGCGACAATAATGAAAGAAACTCTTTCGCTTACTAATTTATATATTTTGCTTATGTTTCTTAGTTAATTATAAATTAGCCCTTGTGTTTTTGAAAAAATAATTATTTAATCAGCATGATTTTAGAAACCAAATATTTAATATATGTGGTTTTGAATTTATTTATAACTAGATCCTTTCTCATCTATTGTGTCTTTTTTTTCTCAATTTATTTTTAAAATAGAAAGATGGAAGAAAAAGAAACAAATATTTTGGATATATTTATGATAAAACAATGCACTTTTTTAAGCAAATACTATAAAACTAAACATGATCAACAATAATGAAAGTGTTATAAAAAAAAATAACATAGAAGAATATAGACATCAAAATATAATAAAAAAAGACAAGTGAGAAATATCTTGCTTATTATGAATTCTTTTATTATTCCAAAGTGTAAAGAATACAAGACAGGTGTTCTATTTATAGAAAAAGAAAATGAACTTAAGAGTCATGAAAATCCAAAATATTCAAGAATCATGGACAATTCAATACAAAAAATATTGAATTTTACTATGAATTTAAAACAGAAAGATCTATTTAAATTAATTTTTGACAAATTACAAACTAAAGTTATAATTGGGGAGTTCGGCCCCTCACTCTTGGAGCACTTGAACCGGGAACCCATTGATCACCTCCTCCATCCTTCCTTATCCCATGTCTTTTGCTCAAGGTCCCGGAGCAACGTAAGTGCGTGCGTACTAGAAGCAAAACATAAACGATCCCAACCAATCCCAACCGGTTAGAGAACGTGTGCAGGAGAAAAGGGGAGTGCAGGATTTTTCTTTGTTAGGCCAAATGCACGAAAAATAATGCAACAAATTGGGTTGGTGTGATTTGTGTTGAAGGATCCCTTTGGGGTTTACAACTTGAGAATATGGGATTGGCTGGAAAGATTGATGTGGAACCTCTAAAGAGTTTGCCAGATTTGAAAACATTCAGTATCATGAACAATAACTTCGATGGTCCCATGCCAGAGTTCAAGAAAATTGTTGCATTGAGATCGATTTATTTGTCTAACAACCATTTCTCAGGGGTGATTCCACCGGATGCTTTTGATGGCATGATGAAACTGAAGAAATTGTATTTGGCACAAAATGAGTTTACAGGTGCCATTCCTTCCTCATTGGCAGCCTTGCCTAAGATTTTGGTTTTGAGGCTTGAAGGCAACCAATTCAGTGGGAAGCTACCAGATTTTCCTCAGAATCTTCAATCATTCAGTGTGTCAAATTTTGGAGGGACTGTTAAGAATATAGCCGTTGTAAAGTAGCCGTTAATACGACCGTTAGAATATAGCCGTTGTAAAGTAGCCGTTAGAATATAGCCGTTAATATAGCCGTTAGAATATAGCCGTTGTAAAGTAGTTTTTTTAGTTTTGTAATTACTATATAAATTCATTCTCAATTGTAATGAAGATAACTCTGGAAATATACGAATTCATACTCTTAACATGGTATCAGAGCGAATCTCGAATTTTTTATCTTGAAACGTATTTGTTTTTCTCTCGAATCTCGAATTTTTTTCTTGAACCGTATTTGTTCATCTCGAAATTAATCCCAGAAATCCATACACCCTTCACAAAGCCCTAAATGGAGAAAGTCTCCGTCTCTCTCGAAAACAAGGAACTCACCATGGAAGAACGAAACCTCCTCTCCATGGCTTACAAAAACGTGATCGGTGCTAGACGTGCTTCGTGGAGGATTATTTCCTCGATCGAGCAGAAAGAGGGGAGTCGTGGTAACAAAGACCACGTGTCTGTGACTCGTGACTATAGGGCTAAGATTGAGATCGAATTGTCTTTGATTTGTGACGGGATCTTGAAGGTGCTCGACTCAAAGGTGATTCCAGTGGCCAAGGCTGGTAATCCGAAGTGTTTCTATTTGAAGATGAAGGGAGATTATCACAGGTATTTGGATGAGTTCAAAACTGGTGGGCGGTTATGTACTCATTGCGGTGAATCGGGTCATTTGAAACACAAATGCTATGAAATTATTGGCTATCCTGACTGGTGGAATTTTCAGAAGAAACCTCGTAAAAATATTGGAACAAATGTGGTAAATTTTACGGAAGCAGAACAAGGACAACCTACGGCGAACGTTGTTCATCCAGGTATCATTGGTAAAACTTCTGCAGTCTCTGTTATTTCTAAGAATAGTTCTTGGATTATTGATACAGGTGCATCCGATCATATGACTAAAGACCCTGGTAACTTAAATTCCTTAAAACCTTGCTCTCGGTCAATTATTTATACCGCTAATGATAGTACTTCTCCAATTACCGGAGAAGGATCTGTGATCTTGAATGATTCTCTCACCCTGGATACCGTTCTTATTGTTCCATCTCTTACGTATAACCTTCTGTCAGTTAGTCAAATTACTGCTACTCTTAAGTGCACGGTAACGTTTTGGCCTCAGTTTTGTGTTTTTCAGGACATTCTAACCCGGAAGATTCTTGGTTATGGTGTTAAACGGGACAACATGTATTTCTTGGAATTAACAGAAAAGGAGGGGTCAATGCTGGGTCACGCACATCAGACCAGAAGTAAGGATCAAGCTCACGCTCTCGTCTGGTTGTGGCATCGACGACTCGGACATCTTTCTTTTGGGTACCTTAAGAGGTTACAACCACACTTATTTTCAAGTTTAAGTATTTTGGATTTTCAGTGTGAAATTTGTGAACTAGCGAAAAGCCACCGTATTTCTTATTTGCCGAGTTTGCATAAAAGTGTAGAACCATTTGCAGTCATTCATTCGGATGTTTGGGGTCCTGCAAAGGTTTCGTCATTTTCTAATGCCCGGTATTTTGTTACATTTATTGATGAATGTACTCGGATGACCTGGATATCTCTTCTCCGGAATAAAAGTGAAGTCGGTACAGTTTTTCAGAAATTTCACACAATGGTGCGAACCCAATACCAACGACACATTCGTACACTTCAATCAGATAATGGTACAGAGTTCATGGATCAAGTGTTAGGTAATTTTTTAAATCATCATGGAATTCGACATCAGACCTCCTGCACGTATACTCCACAGCAGAACGGATTAGCAGAAAGGAAGAATAGGCAGATTATGGAAGTTGTTCGTGCTTCGCTATTTGGCATGAATATGCCAAGATACTATTGGGGTGAGGCGGTAAAATCAGCTGCTTACTTAATAAATCGAACACCGTCAAGTGCAATTGACTTTCAATCTCCTCAACAGAAAATGGAATCTCTTCTCTCTGTTCCTCATCTACCAAATCTGGAACCACGGGTGTTTGGGTGTACGGTATATGTCCACATCCCGAAAGTCCTGCGAAGCAAACTGGATCCTTGTGCAAAGCGGTGCGTTTTTGTAGGTTACTCGGAGTTTCAGAAAGGATATCGGTGCTATGATCCTCACCATCGAAAGCTACATGTAACCTTGGATGCATCCTTTCGAGAATCTGAACCCTACTATCCAGGGGGAGTTCCCGGGTCTTCTCTTCAGGGGGAGAGAAACAATGAAGAGAATGACGATCTATTTGAATTAGAGGAAAATGGAAGAATAGTTGAGAGCCGTCCTGAGGAAACAAGGAAAACTGATGTAGCTTCTCACGACAGTGAAGATTTGGAAGTTTATGTCGATCAAAATCTCCCGAGAAACAACCCTCCTTTGTCTTCAGAGCTGCCAATGTCTACACCATTAACCGAAGATTCAACCGAGAATGTCTCTCCTCAGTCCCCTCAGGTATCTCTAAATCCTATTCCAAATGAGATAAATGAAATCCCTGTCTTAGAAGATAATATGATCAACAGATACCCACAAAGATCAAATAGGGGAGTTCCGAGGAAACAATATGAACCTGATCCAAATACCAAGACTAAATACCCAATCAGTAATTATATGTCTTCCCATAGGTTGTCTAAATCGTATGCATTCTCTGTTAATCAATTATCCACTGTATCTATTCCTAGTAATATACAGGATGCACTAGCAGATCCAAAATGGACTAAGGCGATGAACGAAGAAATGGAAGCACTTCAGAGGAATAACACTTGGGAAATGTGTCCATTACCAAAAGGGAAGAAGACAGTTGGGTGCAGATGGGTGTTCACTGTAAAACTCAAGGCGGATGGCAGTATTGACCGATACAAAGCAAGGCTAGTTGCGAAGGGGTATACACAGAAGTATGGGGTAGATTACCAAGAGACTTTTGCCCCAGTTGCAAAAATCAATACTATCCGCATCCTCATATCTTTAGCAGTTAATCGAGATTGGGTCCTACAACAATTTGATGTCAAGAATGCTTTCCTAAATGGAGACCTTGAAGAAGAAGTCTATATGGATTTGCCACCGGGAGCTAAACAAAAACCCTCGTGTAGAAATGAAGTTTGCAAACTAAAGAAGGCATTATACGGTCTTAAACAGTCCCCTCGGGCTTGGTTCGGAAGGTTCTCGTCTACGATGAAGGAATTTGGCTATAAACAAAGTAATTCAGATCATACTTTGTTTATAAAACACAAAGGAGGGAAGGTAACGGCACTAATAGTATATGTGGATGATATGGTCTTAACAGGAGATGATCCAGAAGAAAGAAAGGCACTACAACAGTTTCTGACATCGAAATTCGAAATGAAAGATCTCGGACAACTGAAGTACTTCTTAGGGATTGAGGTCTCAAGGTCAAAAATGGGGATATGTCTATCACAACGAAAATATGTGTTAGATTTATTGGCTGAAACTGGAATGCTTGCATGCAAACCGGTAGATACACCTATGGAAATGAATCACAAACTGGGACAAGCAGAAAATCAAACACCAGCGGACAAAGGATGTTATCAACGGTTAGTTGGAAAACTAATATACTTATCACATACTAGGCCAGACATAGCATATGCAGTGAGTGTGGTAAGTCAGTTCATGCATTCACCAGGAGAAGAACATATGGAAGCAGTAAATCGGATTTTGAGGTATCTGAAGAGTGCACCAGGAAGAGGACTACTGTTTTCAAAAAGAGATATTCACGAGATTGAAGGGTATACAGACTCAGATTGGGCAGGAAACCAGACTGATAGGAGATCGACATCGGGTTACTTTACGTTTGTAGAAGGCAACCTTGTCACTTGGAGAAGTAAGAAGCAGAAAGTAGTCGCTAGATCAAGTGCAGAAGCAGAATTTCGAGGTATGGCTCACGGTGTGTGCGAATTATTATGGGTAAAACATGTATTGCAGGATTTGGGAATCGATTATGAGACGTCTATGAACCTACACTGTGATAATAAAGCAGCTATTGAGATTGCCCACAATCCGGTACAACATGATCGTACGAAACACGTCGAAGTAGACCGTCATTTTATCAAAGAAAATCTTGATCGGAAGATTATACAATTTCCGTTTGTTCGGTCCGAAGATCAGTTAGCAGATATTCTCACAAAGGCAGTTTCAGGAAGAGTTTTTTATAACGCTATTAGCAAGATGGGCATGATAAATATCTATGCTCCATCTTGAGGGGGAGTGTTAAGAATATAGCCGTTGTAAAGTAGCCGTTAATACGACCGTTAGAATATAGCCGTTGTAAAGTAGCCGTTAGAATATAGCCGTTAATATAGCCGTTAGAATATAGCCGTTGTAAAGTAGTTTTTTTAGTTTTGTAATTACTATATAAATTCATTCTCAATTGTAATGAAGATAACTCTGGAAATATACGAATTCATACTCTTAACAGGGACCAATCCCTGCAGGCCTCAGGAAGATGGATTTGAGCTCCTTTTCAGGTGAAATACCCTCTTGATCTAAAGATCATTAATGGCAACAAGTAATATGTGGCTTGTGTTAACCTCTATTGCCATTATCATGGATTGATGCGAGAGTTTCGAAAATTAATCATCTTTACTTAAGCTTTCTGTGACTTGCAAAAGGTAGGCTAGACATTGATTTTTCTTGTCATAAATATTTTTAGATCATTGACACCTCGAGTACATCAATTCACTATAACAAAATCGCGTCTTGGTACTATTTTTTTCCCGATTTCTGGTGACATTGCTAATTGATTTCCCAGCATTTGTTCACTTTCATAGCTTTTTTGGTTAAGCAGGAAATAAAGGTCTGTGCGGACCGCCATTAAAGGAATGTAACACGACAGACAACGATGGCCATGACTCTAACTCCAAGAAAACCCCAGTGCTACTAATCGTGATCTTTGCTGCAGCCGTGGGATTACTAATCGGCGCCATCGTTGCCGCTTTCTTATTCCTTCATCGCCGTCGCGAAAGACAAACATCAGGCTCAATAGAAGCACCTCCACCACCAATACCATCAAACCTCAAAAAGAAAACAGGTTTCAAGGAAGAAAACCAAAGCCCGTCAAGCTCACCGGACCACTCGGTAGGGAGCAGGAAAGGTGAAGGTCCAAAGGTGTCCTTTGTGAGGGATGATAGAGAAAAGTTTGATTTGCCAGACCTGCTAAAGGCCTCGGCTGAGATATTGGGAAGCGGTTGCTTTGGGTCCTCATACAAAGCAGCGCTTAGCTCTGGGACAATGATGGTGGTTAAGAGGTTTAAGCAGATGAATAATGTAGGGAGAGAAGATTTTCAAGAGCATATGAGGAGGCTAGGGAGATTGAAGCACCCTAACTTACTTCCTCTCGTGGCTTACTATTATAGGAAGGAAGAGAAGCTCTTGATTACTGACTTTGTTGAGAAAGGCAGCCTAGCTGTTCATCTTCATGGTATGCTTCTAGAACAAATCTGGACAGTCGCCAAACATACATGGTGATGCTTTTCATCCATTGAATGTGTGCTCCACCATTGATGGAGGGACATAATCGCTCTATTGATAGCTTTCCTCGTCTTTTTCTCTCCATTTATTCATATAATGTGTGACATGTCTGTATTCTGAGCTTTCTGCTGCCATCTATTATTCCCTTTCAGGTCATCAAGCTCTAGGCCAGCCAAGCCTTGATTGGCCAAGCAGATTGAAGATTGTTAAAGGGGTATCTAAGGGTCTTGCATACCTCTACAAAGACCTTCCCAACATTATTGCTGCCCACGGCCACCTCAAATCCTCCAACGTTCTTCTCAGTCATTCCAACGAGCCAATGCTCACTGACTATGGACTAGTTCCTGTTATCAACCAAGAGAATGCTCAAGAACTCATGGTGGCCTACAAGTCCCCTGAATACTTGCATCATGGCCGGATTACCAAGAAGACAGATGTCTGGAGTCTTGGGATATTGATAGTTGAGATCTTAACAGGGAAGTTGCCGGCAAACTTCGTACCACAAGGCAAAGGAAGTGAGGAGCAGGATTTGGCAAGTTGGGTCAATTCTGTTCCTTATGAAGAGTGGACTAATGTGGTGCTCGACAAGGATATGACGAATGTATCAACAAAACCCAACGGCAGTGGTGAAAGTGAGGTGATGAAGCTACTGAAGATTGGTTTGAGTTGTTGCGAAGCCGACGTGGAGAAGAGGTTAGACCTGAAGGAAGCTATCGAGAGGATTGAAGAAATAAAAGAGAGAGATAGTGATGATGATTTTTTCTCCTCGTATACCAGTGAAGGGGATATAAAATCTTCAAGAGGGAAGTCTGATGAATTCACATTCTCTTAAACATCTCCAGTGTGGTTGAGCTAAAAATTGGATCTCTAATCTATCAGAGTGGGGGAGGGGGGAGATAAATAAAACTTTCTGCATTTGAATGAAGAGCTATGGAGATGATAATGCATAAAAAAATGGAGAAGAGGGGGGAGGGGGGGAAGAAGGAAATAGTCTTGGTCTTGCATGCTTATCTCTCTATATAACTACTATGAGAACAAATAATACACCACAATAATTTTTATATTAAGAGATTGTACGATGGTAGTGTGGAAAGTATGGTGTATGGATTATTTTTACAAAATCCATGAAATAGACAGTCCAAAATTCATTGAAATAAGATTTATCTCCGAGACTAATTGAGCTAGGGTTTGACAGCTTTTTCTTTCTCCTTGGTAGTGCAATGGATAGCAACAACATTATCACACAAAATGGATTGACTTGGATCAGAATTATCTGATCACCTAGTGTAATGGATGCTGTAGCAAGTTCCTGTTATATAAACCATTCTTGTAGCTCAGTACTAAACAAACTGTGGGAAGTCAAAACCTAGATAAAGACAGGATTTGCTAATTAGAAGAATCTAAACTGGTCCTTCCGTGCCTCACAAGCAAGTCTTTTGTCTATCGTTTCTGCCTGCAAAAACAGTGCTGTCATGCTATGATTTCGAAGTGTTTGTGGCTGGAATTTCCGGAATGGGTTGGAATGAAAACCGAGACAAAAACGATGCCGTTTCGTCTCGATTTTTTTAACGGCACGGAACGTTCCGGCCTGAACAGAATGGAATTGACATCAGCAACTTCTTTATGGATTCTGAATATTAATTAATATTAGCTAATCAATACTTCGAGTTTAAACTTTGATTAATAATTCAAAAATCAAAATAATTGATGTCTTGGTATTTATTTTTACACACTAAACCCAACCAGATAATAAATCTTAATTTAATAAGAAAAACAAAATCCTAATTCAACTACTAAATTATAAATACTAATAATTTTAAACAATAAAATCTAAAATAATCACATAATATTAAAAAAATTTAATAAATAAAACCAATTCTCTTTGTTGTCCTCCAAACTAATTAGTTCTGGAGATAAAAATATCATGTTAATTTCTTGTAAATATATCAGATTAGATAAGAATAGTACAACTATAGTTATTAAACCTGATTTAAAAATCAATTTAATACAAGAATCGGTCGTCTATTGGGTAGATTACCCTAGATTAATAAAAAAAAAAAAAACATGGTTTTAGAAATTATATATTATTTAAAAAAAAAAAACCAAAAATTGATTTTGACCAAGTTGGAAGTTGACTAAATTAAACCGGACAATTCTAAGTAACCTAGGCCAGGAGACATGTCAGCGAGGTCCTGGACCGACTCCTTGAATCGGGCTGATGAGTTTAAAACCAAAAAGAGACATGTTCTTGATACGTGAAAACACCGTCAAAAAATGACAGGATGTCTTTTTGTATAACGAGAAATTATAGTGATTTGAATTTGATGAGTTTAGTTTAACAACCACGTAAATAATTGATCATTACCTATAATTAGCAAAAGAAATGTTCAGTTTGAAGTAATATGGATGGTGGCACTGATTAGTTTTCAATGAGATTTGCTAATGACTTGGCAACATGTTGAATGTGACTAGCTGTTTCTTTTTGTTCTGTAACTGAAAGCCAGCCATGGAGGATTATTTGAGGGGCCAATGTCTTCTTACAACCTCGATGACTACAAGGACTAGACCATTCCTGGGGACAGACATCCATGGGTTAGGGTTAGGGTGTTTCTTGAACCTAGGGCAAGTCTTTCCAATGATCCTGTTTTGTTTCTCATAGTTTCTTCGTTTGATTCTTTGTCAAGAAACTAAAAGGGGGCAGAAAATGTTGAATGTAAGAGACAGTGCAGAGAGGATGAGAGGAGGAGGAGAGAGGACAATAGCTGTGGCTATAGATAAGGATAAAAGCAGCCAATCTGCTTTTACTTGGGCTGCTAATAATCTTGTCACCAGAGACCTTGTTTTGAAACTTGTCCATGTTAAAGACAGACAGAATGCAGGTTAACTTTCTTAAGAATTAAGATACATTAGTTTCGCAGCTATTGTTTCATTTATTACATCTTTACATGTACATGCAATATTGTCTGGACTATAATCAGATATCTTATAACAGGAACAGGCTTTTCGATCATATGAGGTATTCATGATTTGTAGGCCATTGTTCTGCTGTTCCATTTTGAACAGAGATGTTGCTGGGGATGGAATTTTGGTTAAAAGGATAAGTTTGTATGTAATTGTTTCCAAATACTTACGCAATTTATTGTATTTTTGTTGCAGTTTCAAATGATCATGATGCACCGGAGGAACAGCAAACCGACAGTCAAACGATGGACTTCTTTCTTCCATTTCGATGTTTCTGTAGGCGTCGACAAGTGGGTTTTGGGTGCTTCCTTCTCGTTATATATTCCTTTGTTCAACGTCCGAATTCAAATGACAAGAAGCAATGTTTTCAGATTTTTCTTTCTGCTCCTTAGTCCAGCCTTTTCTTCAATCTCCTTCTATAATGATTTAATTTTCTGCATCAGGTACGATGCGAAACTGTGCTACTTGAGGATTCAAATGTGGCGAGAGCACTCATTGGATATGTTTACCAATATGGAGTTGACACCTTGTTGCTTGGTGGTGGATCAAAAAGCGGCCTTACCAGGTGATTCCCAAATGGTTCTAGTCTATTATAATCAACCCGAAATGAAAATGTGTAAGCATGCAGGTCGTCTTACAAGTCTATCAATTTTTTGAACTTTCAATGTTGGTTTGCACAGACTATTTAAGACTGTTGATATTCCTGGCACTGTGTTGAAAAGGGCACCGAGTTTCTGCACTGTATATGTAGTTTCCAAAGGGAAGGTCAGTGGTTTGCGAACCGCAACTCGTCCAGTCCCAGCTAGTTATGCAGCTGGAGGGGCACCCCTTAACTCGAGTGTTGATCTACCTACAGCCATGTAAGACTAATTGCTTTTCATGACCTCGTACATTGTGCTTTCTCAGTTTCAGGAACTTTCTAGGGGTTAGCTTTTGTTGCATATTGTTGTTCTTCACAGACCAAGATTTTGAGATTCCCAGTCAAGTTCAGGATTCAGGATTATTTTTATGATTCTTCCTACTGTATCTTTTTGCTAATTGCCCATGGTGTACCACAAATTGCCTTCTTCTCTGGCTAGTTGCAGCCTGGATAAAGTCTATGCAATATCTTTAAACTATAACTACGGCGGTGGATACCACATCATGGTAGATTACATGGTCACATATCACTTGTACCTATATGCTAATTCCCATGAAATAAGATACCTGTTAGCATATGATAATGATTTGTGCAGGGCGGAAAGCTGGTATGATGAGCTCTCGCCGGATCACCCTGATAGCCTGACTGAAAGTTCCGAAAGGCCTAGCACTGATACCACATTCTTTGCTTTCTATGAAAATCTGGGGAAGTCTGGACTAACAGAAAACATGCGAAAGGACTTATATATGGATGATAGAGACTTGGAATCAACACATTCAGGGTCCAGCTCCCCAGTTGAGCTTAGGAGCATTCCTGAATTTAAAAATTTGGACAGTCATGAAGAACCATGGTTGGAACAGAATGAGGTTAGAGTGCTACATAAATCACTTTTGATTCCGAAAATCAAGTTTGAATCCTGTCTTGGCCCAAAATTGTGCAAGGACAGGAGTTGGAAAGTAATGTGAAATTTGCCAACAATTTTTCATATCTTTCGGCTACACTTTCTTAACAAATGTTTATTTACAATTCCAGGAAGGCCATGAAGATGAGGTTAGAATGCTAAAAAAAGAGCTCAAGCAAACAATAGATATGTATCGTGAAGCCTGCAACGAAGCACATGCTGCAAAACAAAAGGTATTGATTAGAACATGTCCATTTCGTCACTTTCATTTTCTGGATTTTGCTTTAAGCATTGGTGATTTGTCGAAATATCTAGTACTACTGTAATCTTAGCCTGTGATACTTTAATGATATCCGGACCATCAACTATTCTCGAAATTACAGGGAAAATTTGACTAAGATCTTAATTGGAGACTGTAGAAATTTAGCAGAATTTCTCTAGGGGAAGAATTATTAAGAAGCTGAGCTCCACTTTCCTACCCCACATAATGCCACAGTTCTAACAGTCCTAACCTTCAGTGTTTCAACTGCAGGTAATGGAGCTTGAACATTGGAAAATGGTAGAGGACAAAAGAGTACTGGAGGCGCGTTTAATCGAGGAAACTTCATTGAAGATGGTGGAGTGGGAGAAAGCAAAGAGTAAGGCTGCAAATGAAGCAGCAGAAGCAGCCCAGATGCGTGTTGAGATAGAGGTACAAAAGAGAATCAGAGCTGAAAAGAAAGCTCTGAAAGAGGCTGATGAAAAGAAGAAAGTTTTAGATGCTTTAGGACAATCCCAAATAGCTGTCAAACATCAGAGTTTGTTCCACATGATAGTTGTTGTACTTCTCTTTTACTTTTACTTCTATGTATTTAAATGATCCTCTTTTGAGGTGATGTCCACCACTGATTTGTGTTGTAATCTCTAACTTGGTAAAATGATTGGAGTTCATATGGTTTCCTGTAAAACAACGTTACTGAATTTCTGTCAATTCTTCAGGCTATGTAGAAGGTGAGAATTCAGGATAAATCATAGGAGAACATCACACACAAGTTCATCTTCCTAGGCATGTATCAAATCACTAGCTTGGTTGTTTGCAAAACCTTTCACTTTTATTCTTCATTATTCACGAAATTGTGAGAATTGTTTTCTATAAAGCTTTGATTATGTAGCAGAAATTGTTTGCAAAACGTCTTCTCTTTTGAATAATTGCAGGCAGAAATGTGATTAATTTCTAGCATATGGCAATCTGCTATGCTTGGTTATTTAAAACTTTATCGATCAATAAAAAAATGATTCGAAAAACTGGAGAAAACATCAAAAACACTGTTGTTATCTTCCCTGGAAAATTGATACATAACAGATATCTAATCTGCATTACATGGATTAACTAGTAATTGTAAGCACCCACATAAGGTTCTTATGTCTGTCATGTTATGTCAAAAAAAAATAATGACATTGATGTGAGGCGTTCCATGGGTATAACTTTCATCTCCATCTCACCAACTCTGTATGTATACAATGAAATCAACTGCCAAATATATAAAATCAACAGCAGCAATGCTATTGAAAGAAGCTCGAAAGTGAAGGTGAAAAGGAGATGGAACCTATAGTTGCCAGTTTATAGCACATCTAAGTGGCCACCACGGTATAATTGTTGCCGGGGAAGAACTTTTGTGCTCATGGGCGCCCCACACAAACAAAAACCTGCAAAAACACAACTTACAGATAAAGAGAATTTGCAACCATGATAGCTCGACGAAGGCTTTCGCTGGCGGCTGCATATTTACTCTGCAAACTGACTTCACCCGCAGCTTGGGCAGCAGCACGCAACTGAAAAGGAGGGAAGACCATTAGACAAGTATTGAAAATTACTGAAGCTTCTTGGATTTTTCTGGAAGCACTTATTACTTGTGTAAATGATCCAATATATATAAACAGCTGCAAAAGAAGGCTTTTATTGTTTCCATGTTCAGGTGATAGCCAGCCTGGGCAGGATGGATATATCCATAGAACATACTGGGATTTTGTAGACGCTGTTTTAGAGAATATGGTGTTAGGACCACCGGATCGACCACGCAACAACTTTGTCCTTGGTGAGAAGTAGCACAAGGACAGCAAATGATGTTTTAGAGAGAATATTTCACAAATAACCTGGTTCAAAAATTCATCTAGTCTTCTTGAACTTCTGATGATGCTACCCTCAAAGATATCAGTCATTGGTATTACCTCTGAAAAACTAGCTCCCTGAAAAAAGGGGAGAAAAAAGCACTATTCAAAAAAAATGCAAATTCAGCCCAGCTGAAATGCAATCTTAATAACCACACCAAAGAAACCAAAAACAAAAATTGATGGTCAAATCCATCAACCAGCCTAGACATTCTGGACCTTAGAGGAATTAGGAACTGTTCAGAAATAAGTCATAAGTCATATATAATCACATATTGCAGTGACAAACTGAAATGACTGCACAGAGAGAGACAGACAGGAAGAGAGAGAGAGATTAGTGGCTAAACCAAAACTTTTCCCTATTATCAGTGATTTGTAGCCAATTTGATCGAGTTGCCAAACACCAAGCTTGGATGTCAATAACATTACAAAGAAGACAACTGAACAGGATCCCTCCAGAATTTTCATACTAATTTAGAGATTTTCCCAAACGAGACAACGATCAGGAAAAGAAAGGGGGCACAACCCAAGTTGACAATCCCATTGACATCCCTAAGACTTTTCATCTGATCACATCTTGAGACTGCATGCATAAAATTGAATGAGTGTGATTGCTAAATACCACATGAAGCAAACATTATAGAGAGAGTTTTCCAAGAGCAGTAACTTTCTTACTGCCTAACAAAATTTTATAGGAACACTGTGCGGAGGGAAGTTGATTCTGAATGATATGGCAAACCTTGTGAAGTGGATGTGCTTGTAGCTTTCGTTCCAATTCCTCAATTTGATTAACCACCTCAACAATTTCAGGATCCTCAATTCTCATGTCCTGCAAATTGATAGAACCATGAGAGAGAGCAGCATTCTTGGAAAAATACATTATCTTTTTGATAAAAACAGACATTAAAGTCAAATAGTGAAAATATCAGAAGCAACTGAGAAAGAGTGAATGAAATCTGTTCATATTGTTTATGGCGCAGTGAAGAAAGCAAACATCAATAGCAAGAAGGTCATACATGGACTAGGAGCAACTGGAAACAGAATTGATCATGTTTAATAAAAACAGATACAAGTATTTTTATTTTTTTAAGAGGGAATAAAAGATGGAGTCTAAAACAACCCAATATTCAATCTCAGCAAACACTTACCACCTTTACAGGGTTAAGCTTAGGGAGGCCTTCAGGAAACCGATTCCCTAACTCCTGCACTGCTAGTAGTATACTTTGGGCCTGTTTGGGAGGGCGGTTGCGGTAGCTTTTCAAAGTGTTTTTCGTGCCGAAATACATCAAAATGATGTTTTTTATTTTTTAAAAATCATTTTTGACATCAGCACATCAAAATGATCTAAAAACACCAAAACATATTCATTTAAAATGGAAAAAAAAATTGAATTTCTGCGGCACGGCGGTTGAAACGCCGTGCCAAACAGGCTCTTTGTCTTCCTTCCAACGGCCGATGGTCAGCAGGGATGGATATCCTTACCTTACTTCGCGCATAAATCAGGGGTAACTGAACAGGAACCTAAACCAGAAGAGAACAGAAATCATATTATCCAGCAGACTGAGAATACTTGGCCGGGAGAAATCATATTATTTAACCTAAAAACTTGAAGTTAATTACTAGATAACAAGACTGAGAATACCTTCACACTGGTGAATCAACATACCACATCCATCTCACCCTTTTCTCCAGGCGGAGGCGGGCATGGTCTTGGCCGGGAGCCACTCTCACTTGGTCCAGGAGAGCGATGAAGTAGAGTATCCACTATATAACCACCGCCTTTTGATGGCAACGCTCTACAATTCCCAAACCCCAATCAGTTCCTCCTTGTCTTATAAAAAAAAAATACCAATCGAAAATACCTCGTTGCCAATTCCAATGGTAATTATAGAAATTAACGATAAAAAAAAAATCATCAATTTTGCCGTCTGTGTTTGCTAATTTCCTGGTAGTGACATCAATCATGATTAAAGTAATTCAAAGGTGGTGATGAGAACGATGAATTGATAAGTGCTTGCCAAAATCTCATTTACTTGGAAAAAATACAAGAATAGGTTCGTCTAACCAGAACTTGATTCGGAAAGAAATTGACTTTGAACACACAAACAAGAAAGGATGAAGTTATGTCATATATCATATAAAGAGAAAAAGTTTTAAGATCTAAAAATAGCAGTTCTTTGATTAAAAATTAACAATAACAAGAACATGTCAGATTGTTAACACATACAATCACAGATAAACATATCTAATCCTAATCTTAAGCTGGCTAACAATATCACATAACAATTGATTCATGCAAGCTACCAAGCAACTCAAAATAAAATTCCAGCTTAGGTTTAATATGTTTTTGCATAAATGAAAAGAATTCTGTCCCTACATTTTCTTAGCAAGCAAACATAAATGGATTCCTACTGCCTACTAAAAGCCGGTTATGGTAGTTTTTTAAAGTGCTTTTCGTGTTGAAATACATTTAAATGATGTTTTTTATTTTTTAAAAATTATTTTTGATATCAGCACATCAAAATGATCTAAAAACACCAAAATATATTCATTTAAAATAATAATAAAAAAAAAAAGTTGAGGCGCAGCAGGTGAAACACGCGCCATACAGTTTCTAAAACATTTGGGAAAGATTAAAGCGCTTCATTATTCATATGATATGAATAGTGAAGCATTGTAGTTTTTTTTCAAACTTTTTTATTTTATTCATCTTCCAATTATTTTTTCTCTCAATTGAATCTTTTCAGGTCTTTCCTTATCATTCTTATTTTACATTCTTTTTTATTTTGAATTGATATTCATAATTTATCTGATTTATTTTTTACAGGATTATTAAAATATTAAATAAACATCTCATTATTTGGTATATTTAATTTTGCGATTGTCTATTAAAGTAGTTTATTAAAAAAATTGTTAAAATCAATTTAGTCCATGATTCAAATTGCAGCAAGTCAATTTAACATTTCACTATATCAATATTAAAAAATATTATTTTAAAGAAAAAATAAAATCAAACCATATTTTTTACCACTCATTTGAGTTATATTTTTACCTGTAAAGTTTATATATAATTTAATTTAAAATCAAGTGAAAAATTATTAAAATTAATATAATAGAATAAATTTATTAAAAATATTAAATAATTATGATCATCTAGATATTGTTTTTAATTTATTTGTTTTATTAAAGTAGCGCATACGTAGAAACTTGTACTGGTCTTGTTTTTTTGACTAATTTTATTTCTTAAAACCAAAATCCACAAAGAAAAGCAAATAGATCAAAACACATGAGCCCAGCCCATCAGCCCACCAATACTCACCAGCTCTCTGACTTCACAGACAAGTAGCATACACTTGCATTTCTCTTAAAAGCAAAAAATCCCCAATTGTGCTTCAATTTGTAGGGTTTTTCTTCCTCCTCTTATTCAAATTCTCTCAAATCAATGGAATCACACAAAGAAAATGAGATCAACGGCCCTCATTCAATGGGTACCACCATCATCGGCGTCACCTACAACGGGGGTGTTGTCCTCGGTGCCGATTCTCGCACCAGCACCGGTAAAATAAAAACTTTCTTCTTTCCCTCAAAAACCCAGAAAACAGACCATAAATTTATGACCAACTCTACGGTTTTTTGTAGGAGTTTATGTTGCAAATCGAGCATCAGATAAAATCACTCAGCTTACTGATAATGTCTATATATGCCGCTCCGGATCTGTAAATTTCTTTTTTTCATATTTTTGTAAATTCTATTTTACCTTGTTTAGCTTTGTTTATTTTGGGGTTTGATTTTATGCAATTTGTTGATAGGCTGCTGATTCTCAAACTGTGTCTGATTACGTGAGATATTTTCTGCATCAACACACGTAAGTTTTTTTTGTGTTGATGAATGCTGTTTTTTTCTCTTCTTTTCTGGTTTAAAGCTTTGATTTTATTAGATGATTAGTTGAGAGCTGATTTCGATTTCGCGGGTTTTGCTTGTAGAATACAACTGGGGCAGCCGGCGACAGTTAAGGTTGCTGCTAATCTTGTTAGGATGTTGTCTTACAATAACAAGGTTGGTTCGGTTTCGATACTCTGTTTCTGATGATGGTGTTGGGTGTCTTACAATTACAAGGTTGGTTTGGTTTTGATACATTTCTTGTTGTTTTTGGCAGAATTTCTTGCAAACTGGAATGATTGTTGGGGGTTGGGATAAGTATGAAGGAGGTAAAATTTATGGAGTACCTCTTGGAGGGACACTTTTGGAGCTGCCTTTTACAATTGGAGGTGTGTGAAGTGAACTTGTTGGCATTTTGCGTACCGTTAGTAATTCTTTCTTGTTGATATCTTTTGCACGTGCACTTGTTTATTTATATCTCATTAGCAACAGCGATAGTAGAATGTTACTATTATTTCTGTTACTTGTATAATTGCTTAAGGCAACTGTATGGGTCGATGGTGGATTCCTCTCTTGCACTCATCTTGTCAGTTTCCCCTCATATTGCCTCACCTATACCTGCCTTGTTTGCAACTTCAATGAAAATGCAACCTTCCCTGAGAAACTTGTCCATCCCTTGTTACCTCCTTGGCTGGTAGTGACAATGCTAATTAACCAATGGCATTACAAGCAAAGTGAACTGGCCATAATATGAAAAAAAACACCCTGCTTGCTGAAGAGACTTAATCTTGTACTGTGAATCTAGTGTTCTTGGGATGAATGATAAGTTACTCTTCTTTTATGTCATCAGAAGGTGGTGCATGTTGACTAGTTAAGCTTGAGTAAACCACCATTGTCTGACATATTTTAGGGGAATAAACCGCCATTGTCTGCAGTAGTTGGAGTTGTTACAACTATGTAAATTTTGACTGATCTGTTTCATCCTATGGAAAGTGAACTAATAAATTGCATCAGTTGATTAATTGTTTTTATCTACATGTGGCATGCAGGATCAGGGTCTTCTTACTTGTATGGTTTCTTTGATCAAGCATGGAAGGATGGGATGACCCAAGAAGAAGCTGAGGTATATAGTCAAACCTGTGTTTTTGTAAATATGTGAACATAATTTTTCTTTTTGGTCTTGTCACATTAACAAAATTTGTAACTCACCATGGTTTCCCAAAAGCATAAATTCCCTTGTTTTGCTGATGGATAATAATAATAATGATAGATGTTTTCTAGAATCATGAGCTTTAATTTTTCTTTTCTTTTTTCCCATGATAATCATATTGAAACCTTTTTGGATAGACTGTTTGTGCTTGCTTCCATCCTAGATTTTTGCTTACTAGAAGCATGTTGTCTCAGAGTTATTCTTTCGGAGCCTCATGGTTAGGCAATGGCTAAGAAGTTGCCTCTGGCTGCTTTTCTCCTCCTAAACATATTTTTCGCTGCCCTCACTGCCTAGACCTGCTTTTTTATTTTTTTTTCTTGTTGAGCATATTTGTTGTCTTTATTATATGCCATCTGTTGCCTTACAGTTTGTAATGCTCGTGATTTTCTTGCAGCAATTAGTCGTGAAAGCAGTTTCTCTTGCTATTGCCCGTGATGGTGCGAGTGGTGGTGTTGTTCGGACCGTCACTGTATGTCTCTGATTCTTTTCTCCCCTTTTGTATTTCCATTTGCCACTGGGATAAAAACTCCATCACTTCCCGTTTACTCGTTCAATAACGAGCTCATATATTTGTCTCTGCTAATTCTCTGTCAATCAAATACACGTTACACAGATAAACTCAGAAGGCGTGTCAAGAAAGTACTACCCGGAGGACAAGCTCCCACGATGGCACGAGGAGCTGGAGCCACAGAACTCCCTGTTGGACATTTTGTCATCATCTAGTCCTGAGCCAATGGTCTCTTGAGAAAATGCTGCATGATGTTCGGCATCCAATGTCCTGAGAAAATGATGCTGGACACTAATTCTCCTAAGAAAATTCCTGGTGATGTCGTGTACCGAGTACTGTGAGCGATTTTTTTCATGTGCATTGTAATGCTAAGAAAGTACTTTCGCCAGTGTAATGACTTTTCTGATTTCGCGTTATCTTTATGTCGATGAATCTACCATTCGCTTTAATCAAGGATAACGGTTTCATGCATGCCAATAACATTGGCAGTCCACACGTTTCACGCCATTCATATTATTGCGTGCATTATGGCCAGTGTAATTTCATAAGATTGAATGTAATTTGTGAGATTCTTGACCAAAGAAAACATAGTTAACTAAAGGCATCACAAGGGTGTACACCAAACTGGATTCTTCACCGAGCTGAATAATCAACTTTTGGACCAAAGGATTAATTGTTCAGGTGTGAAAACCTCTAGTTTCCTGCTTCTGACCTGTGTTTTCTAATGTACAACTAGGCTATGAGGAAAAATTGAGCTCTAGCTGGCCTAGAACAGGTTTGTAGTCTCACTTACTCATTGCAGGTGCCTGGAAAATTCAGAGGCAGGCGATCGAAAAACCCAGATGAGATGGAGTCATAGAACAACTATTAACAGAATCCTAGAAATAATACAAGGTCCCCCACGTGGAAGAAGAATTGTTGGCATCTTTGTGGGCTAATTTATGCGTTGACATTATCAGAACTACTGCCGGCTTGATTATGAAGGACAGAGCTGCCAAAATCTCCATCCAAGCTCATCTGCTGGACTTCTTGAGGAGACAGGATCTTGATGCAGCGGACACAGTTCACAAACTCTCTGAACACCCAAACAAAAGAATGTAAGGAGGAGAGACTATAAATAGTGCTCACAGCTTGAAGACATTCCAGAATACAAGAGACTTTCAAAATTTAAGATCAAGTCGATGATATAAATTATTCCGCTGTAGAGATCATAAAACTTTAGCATATTGCTTAATCTATGACTCTGGATCCCCCTCAACACGGAATGGAGAAGAACAATTGCTATCTTCGACATACAAAACTGGTGACTTCATCAGAAATTTACTTGACTACATTGAAACTGTTTTTGTTTGGTGTACTAAAGTCTTCCGAGAGAAGAAAAAAAGGTAATATTTCGTATACTTTACTGCATGGAAAGTTAGCCCTAACATGATTCCATATACTCGGATTATATTTTCATTCCATGAGATTAAATGAAACCATCCAAATTGAAAATCATTTCCGCAAGCAAGACCAAAGCCACTGGGCAGATAAGAGGCTGAATGAATTGAAGATAGGAATACTTAAACCCTAAGTTAGTGTGGTTCAGTGATTGAAGGAAACTAGTCGTGTATCAGGTGAGGAAAAGCTCCAAGAAACACATTTAAGGCCCTTCTGTCAGAAAGCAAGAAACTAATATTTTGAAGTGATGACAAAGGAGGTTCTGCATGTGGCATAATCTACCCAGCACCTTCTCTAGGGGAAATACTATGAGAAAAATTTCATGCTTGGCTAGCTATATTTCCATCAAGAGCATAAAGCATGTACTAAGAAAATATCATGACATATCATAGAAAATAGAAGAGTCAAGAGAGGGCTTACTCCCAAGGGTCGTCCCCCACTAGCAGGACATCATTCTCATGATCAGTGTAAACAAGTTTCCAGCCTATCCTTTGTTGATCTTCCAACTGTCCCTCTATACCAAACCTACGGGCCAGATCCTGCTTGAGCTCATCATAACCTGAATACCGTGTTATGTCAATTGACCTTCCTACAGCTCCACGTTTGTACACCTTTACAGTAAACATCAACCAACTTATAGGTGGTAGGCCAAGCAGAAGAAATAGCAGGATGACAAATATGAGAGATACAGCGAGTATAGCTAGTTTGGGCATGTAAATTAATGTACGCATATAAGAAATTATATGGATGAAAACAACAAACCTTTGTATATGTTCGCATCCGCTGAAACTGTTGCTGTGGAGGAGCCCAAGAACTTCTATTCAATAAGTTACTGTCATTGATTGTCGAGTCAATTGAATTGAATTGCATATCTAGAACTCCAAATGACTTGGAAACTATTGGCGATGAAAGCTCATGTTGAGGATCTTTGGAGTTTTCACAATTTGCAAGCATGCCTACTGAAGAGAGATTATTTGAGAAGTCCTTCCCCAGCCCCACCATGCCCTTTGTTAATAAATGGTCAGAATTCATTGGCATCACAAGTTGGCTATCAATGTTTGCTCCATATAAAATATTATTCCTCGGATCTGCCTGGAGCTCACAATCTTGGCTTGTGTCTCTCAACAACACTGTTTGGGGATTATATGACAGTGAATTGTTATTCTGCTGCAAATGGATATCATTTTGAGAAAGGCAAACAGAAGTTGTAGAAGATGATGTATCCAAATAATCTGTCTGGGCAGCTACCCCGTTTAGGTATGTTTGTGAGGCAAAAGATCCTGGGTTATGATTTTTGGAGATGTTCAATGATGGCTTAACCTCAGATTTCTGCAGCAGATCTTTAATTAAATTACCATTAGAGGACACAGTTTCCAATGCACTAGGGCTCAAGAGTGTCGAGGAAGACTGAGCCATGTCCTCTCCCATTGCTGTGCTTCGGTGGGCCCAACCATTGATCATTGGTTGAACTATGTTTGGATAATTGTTTGTGGAAGGTGAAGTAGAACAAGAAGGAACATCATCAGTGATACCGGACTGTCCTGGTCCAGCTGTGGAGAGCTGATTGGCCATTGCACTCGGCGGAAGCCCCATATGACCAGCCATTTCTGACAACAGCATGGTGCCAGGATGCTGTTGTTGAGGTTTCAGCTGTTGGGGTGGATGTGCAAATCGAGTATTGGTTTGGTTGTTATTCTTAGTCATCTGCTGTGGAATAGTATTTGGCTGAGGGAGAGAGGTGGGTGTTGTTTGAGGGATTTCCAACATTTGGCCAGGTGTCATGGACCTAGATAAACTCTGGGATGCATCCAGCAGCTGCCTTTGTGAATCTTGAAGTTGTCCGAGTTGACCAGCCTGCTGCATAGCAGATTGCTGAGATAAAACTGATTGCTGTTGCTGCTGAAGCTTCTGCATCAGTTGAGACTGTATCTGATTGTCAGACATTTGCATATGCTGGCTTACTTGATCAGATAACTGGGATTGCATTAGGCTTTGCTGCTGGTTCTGACCCATAAAATGTTGTTGTTGATTCTGCTGCTGTTGGTGCAAGGTTTGCGGAAGGTTTCTAAGAAGCTGATGGCTTTGAATAGATGGCTGTTGCTGAAGAATGTTATTGGTCTGGGCAAGAGTTTGAGGCTGCAGAAGTTGGGCTTGAACTTGACTAGAGGGTAGAGTTTGAGCCATCATATTTTGCCTCGATTGTTGTGTGATGTCACCCATCTGTTGCTGTGACTGTATAATGGAACCCAGAGAGGACTGTAGCTTTGGAAGCTGATCAAGCTGTTGTGCTTGCTGAGGCAGCCTTTGGGCATTGAACTGTAAGTTGTTTGGCTGAGGCATTTGAGGTGATGACAAGCCTAACTGGCGGGAAAGATCACCTCCAGGAAGATTCTGCAGAACAGATCCTGACAACGATTGCATATAATTGGGCTGCATTGAGTTTGCCAGTGAAGGGTTTTGCTGCATGTTCATTCGCTGGGCTAAGCTTAGGCCAGGGAGAACCTGGGGATCTTTCATGCAGATATCATCACCAAGCCAAGGCATGGTCCTCTTGAATAGGCTATCTAAATCAGAGGAATCATCATCTGCAGAAGCAAAGGTGACAGGCAAGTCAGATTTACTATAATAGAAACACTAAATGCTGAAAATTTGAAAATCCCAAAATCATGGTCAAGCGTGAAAGCGCTTTGGCATTGTTCAATTTCATGAAGAGAGTGAGAAGCATCTTCAAGATTTTAATCACCATATTAGCACATTTGGTACCGACAGATCACATGCAGAAACCTTGATAGTCGAACTTCGACGCAGAAAAGATAAAGCTGTAGAACATATCCTATCAAAGCGGATTAATGGAAAGAAATGGCAAACAGCACATGTAATTCAATCAAAATGCCTAGCAATAGATTAACCTAACAACAATTCCAGGGTGACATGGTCAGCAAAGAACTCTTGATAAACACATAAATGACTAGCAGAGTATGCCAGCTAATGAAAAGACAAAATTTCCTGTAATGTAAGAAACTGATCGCAACTTATATTGTACCTGGCATTCCTGGTTGCCTTGGACGCTTAGATCTAAAAAATGGAGGAGGACATATGAAAAATGGAGCAGTCACTGGTTCAATCTCCCAGATTGAGACTCGATTGCGTCTTTCACCAGCAGTTGACTCATCCCAACCAACCTATGAAATAACATGGAGTGTTTAAATTGTAATGTACTAAGGATGCAAATTTGGCATGATTCAAATAATAATAAAAAAATGCTACAATTTTTACCTGCAAATTACGCCATTGTGAGTTTTTCCATCTTACAGGATCAAGATCACTGATACCAGTAATGGTGCCCATATACCTGTAGTACAGATTCATTTTCTTTAACTTTCTAATTTAAGGAGAAAAAATGAGATTACCATTTTTTCTATGAACACCCGGCAAAGAATCTAGGAATCAAGCACCAGCTCAATATGAACAGCTGCCTATCAGCTCAACTAAAACTCTTCCCAGATTGAAATTATTCATAAGAAACATCCTGAATTCCCTACAACATGCCCTGGGGCCTCAATAGAATTCCATTTCATCTTCATAATTCTTGAAATCAATAGTGTTAACAAATGACATTTAAGAACTGCCAAGAGATAAGATGTACCTTCTTGTTCCTGACTCTTCAGTTTCAAACATCATGCGGAAGCGCATGCCAAGTGATATTTGGTTGCTATACACTGCCTTGTAATACTTGGCTAAAGGGATAACAAATTCTGATGGACT
Organism: Salix arbutifolia; assembly: GCA_025169955.1. Taxonomy (NCBI): domain Eukaryota; kingdom Viridiplantae; phylum Streptophyta; class Magnoliopsida; order Malpighiales; family Salicaceae; genus Salix; species Salix arbutifolia. The sequence continues at coordinate 17,707,894 of CM045919.1, read as the reverse complement.
CGCCCTGCATAAAAATACATTTGGTATCAATTAATCCAATACACTCACAACCGATTTTATATTACTATGGTTACTGTTAAACATAAGCATCCTATGATGAAAAATAAAGTAATTAACCTTGGATTATAGAACACGGTAAAGGGGCTATTGTTTGCTGCTGCATGGGCTGCAGCAGCTAGGATCCCAATATGCATGCTATCACTTGACAAAACCGATGATGATAAGTTGGTAGGTTGCCTGCTAGCCCGTCTGATGCCCAATAGAAGCTGCTGCTTTTCATCTCTAAACACATATAGTAAGTATCATTTGGTTGGTTAAAAGGGCATGTTTACCATAAGAAAGTGACCTGAACTTGAAGTGCATTCATACAAGATTTAAGATGCCTATGAATATGAAAAATCACATTTATACACCCAATTCAAGAATCTGAATTCATTACTATTTACCTCATAAATAAAACTGAGTCACCAGCAAAAAGCCTCTTCCCACTGACAAATAAGCTCCATCCAGTTGTAAGCAAGTGACGCTTTGGTTGTCCTGGGTTTAGAGAAACCAGGAACTTACATAAGATATTGATAAATGTGACAACAAACAAATAAGTAATTATAGGTATAGTTCAACTAACTAGACTTCATGGATGCTGCAAGATTACTACTATACCACGATAGATATGCCGGAAATTCCAAGCATTATCATGCAAATCTCTAGCTACAAGTTCTTGAGCAGGTGGTTGCATGGAGAAATCCTATACAAAGAAAGGGGGAAAGATTAAATAATGCTATAAGGATCAACTTGGACACTGTAGAGCTAAAGGAGCACAGCTTACAAGAGGTGGGAATGTTTTTTCAGCTGCGCGACGAGGCACGGAGAAACCTCCATGAGTGCTTGTATCGCTTGCTGTCAATATTTTGCAGAAAGACTCTGTCTGTGGTTTATTTGACTTCAGTGCAAGATCTGACCTCAATAATGCATCCTTGTCAAACTGCGCAAAAGGTTGCTGATAGATTCAGTTGGAGTTAGCAACTAAAAACATGCTAAGGCCATTTTAAGATTTTTTGGACATTGCAGTGGGATCAGTCATTGCCAGTTCATTTTTAGGTGTTTTCCTTAACTAGTCCACACAACTAAAGCAAATATACTTTTTTGAGTCATTGTGAATCAAATCCTTACTGAAGAAACAGGTTGAAGTGTCATCTGAGCATAAACTTCATCTGTTTCAGGGTCCGCCTACAAAATCAGAGACACAACAACTAGAATAATTAAGTCACCAGATAAAAAAAAAAATTGTGATGTAGATGAAGGCCAGAGAAGGTCAGCTTTTATACATGTAAGGTGACATTGTGAAGGAGACATAGCAGCTTCGAGGGAAGATTTGGGTAGTTTGGAATTTGTGCATTCACATCCTTCTTCAAAGATGCCGCAACCTGAAATTAGTAACTTTACTCTCAAGTACCAACATGTACTGACTTCTAAAGGAGGAAAAAAAGGACAGTATAAAATTCCATCCACAACATCCATTAAAAAACTAATTATAACAAAGTATTTTTTTCACACTACGCTTGATGGTTCTTTCACCTTGTTAAATGGAAATGGAGTACTTACAGAAGCAGCCAAAAAAATGTCATGGTTAAAAATTACATTACAAGTAATTTGGCATTCAAACACAGTGACCTGTGAGACTCTTGATAATTAACTTTAATTGTAAAAGAAATGGTGCTTAACATAAACTACAGAAGTCAAAAACTAAAAAGTTTTTCTTTTCATTATTTGATCAACTAATATTGAAGTTGCTAGGAAAAAAGCTTCCATGGACGACAAGTTGAATTGATAAACACTGGCCAAATGATCTGATACAATGACATTTCAGTACTTGAAAGCACATGACAACCAGGTAATACATACCAAGAGAATGTTTCTATTATTACCCTGGCTACATTAAGGCAAGTCCTACATAATCTGAATCAAGGCAAAAAGGGTAACTTCAACTTGCCACCTGAAAGAGCACCCTCTAAAGTAAATCCGAAACCTTGATCTACTTTTCCTTTCCTTATAATCTACCTATTTATTGCACCCAACTAACCAGTTTAGGTAAAGTTCATAAAGCATAGCCCACTCTAGATCAAAACCCTGACACACCATTTACCACAAACAATCAGCCAATAAATCCAATAAAAGAAGGGGGTAGGTTAAAAGTATACACAATATTGACACAATACAGCAACAGACAATGACCAACCTGTTCACTATGCCCTTGAGGGAAGTAGACCACATGAGTTCCGGCCGCCGGTAAGTTCACTAGTGGTCCTGCACATGCTTGCCATAACTCAGGGTTTATGCTCTTCTTCTCTCCCCCTGCATCACCCCCACGTGTCACACACTCATTAGTTAACAAATTGACCTTCAAAATCCTCGTATATTTTCCTCTTCCTTATATACCTTTGTTTGTTTCCTGGGAAAACAAATCAAACCCAGAAAAGGAAAGAGAAACAAACTTGCAAGACTATTGTTTTCAAGCACAGAAGAAACAGCTACATAAACAAATGGATAGATAAATACACAGAAAAACAGATTCCAAAAATACAGAGATAAACACAGCTCTTACAAACCAATGTAATAGAGACAATACTAGCACAGAACAACCTTATTAGTTAGTTATTTACTCATAAACACTTTTTTTAGTACTTTACACCCATCTCCTCTAAATCTTTAATAACAACAAATAAACGAGCACAAGGAAGTAGCATAAATTAAGAGATGAACCAGACCTTCACCGTTGGTGACTGCGGCGGCTGCACCGTTGGCCGGTGACTTCATTGGTTCTTTATGTAAATTCAACAAAGCAAGAGTCTTTTTGATCCAAAACAAGAGAGCTCCTCACTTTCTCATAAGTTTAACCTTTTACAAGCTCAAAACGTGAGCTTCAAAAGAAACCAGGTGAGGAAATTATAAAGATGAGCAGATTTTTTTAGCTTTAGATCAGCTCAGTAAACAAGAAAAAACTAATCTTTCTGAAGAAATGGAATATAGGGTAGATTTGAACTGGAAAAAAATATGGGGTTAGCTCGTTTGAAAGTGAGTGAGACTTCCCGGCGATAAATCCCGGCGAGGTCGCCGGAGAAACGGTGAAGAGACAGGAAAGCAGTAAAAAGGAAGAAATGGGTTTTTATGGGATTGAGAGTCTTTGCTAGGTTATTCACAGACCGGATGTTGAAGCTTTGCCCCCTTTCTTCCCCTACATTACCCAGACAAATTTCCTCTCTTTCCTCTCCTTTCCCTTCTATGCTCTTGCCTTGCTTTCTTACACCTCTCTTTCTCTCTCTTGGCTTTTTTATTATTAGTTTGTCTCTCTAGAGTATTTTATATGGATTACCAAAACACCTCTCTCTTATCAATTTCTATTTCTTTATAGCTACCTCTCTCTCTCTCTCTCTGTCCTTGAAAATGGCACTGACTTCTCACAACTAAGCAGCCACCTCCGTACAGTAGCCTAGTTCACATGTAGGTTAGAAGTAGAGTTTAATGTCACATCTAATATAATATTTCTCAGCTTAACCATTGTTAATCTCTCTTGTTGTTCTTCTCTTTCGTAAAGCATCGGTTTAACCTCCAAACATGTCTAAACAAAGAATCATGTTAATGTTAGTTAAGGTACTTTTGTTTCTATGATGCTGTGATATTGTCTGTATTTTACCCTAATCACGTAATTTCTCATGAACATTTGCTCTGATCATCACCATCACCATCACCATCACCATCACCCTCCACTAATAGCACATTCTTTGAACATGATCAATATCCGTTTTTTTCAAGTTTCACATAGCCTTTTCCATTGTTCTGCCCTTTCCTTTTACTTTCTCGATTAAATTATGGTATCGATACTATACTAGTTTACAAGAAAACGTTGCATTCTACAATCTGTCGGCTGTTTTCAAAGAATTTATTGCTATTTATATCTGAAAGAAAATACCGAAACAAAGTCTGAATCTACGAAGCAGCAAGACTATATTTCACATCAAGATTAGAGGTCTATGAGTATTTTTTTTATATAGTAAAAGGGAAGTGTGGCCGTTGATAGAAATTCTTGACAAGTTGCAGTTACCGTAAAGAGATTTTATTCTGTGCTCGAATGTGGGAAGGTGTTCGTTCCTTTCTAAATCCATGCATTAATGGGTTACATGCATAGCGATATCCTTGTTCTGTTTGGATATATATTTTGCAATTGAAATGCATGGTGGCTTCGACAGTAACGTATTGGATGAGGACATCAAGTTGAATTCGAAGGCAAGCATTCGTGAGTTCCATCCCAATTTCGAGGCTTCATTTAATAGTTTATTGTTCTTGAAAGAGTAATGGATAAGGGATGATTTAGTCTTCTCTGAGTTTTTATAAAGTCATATAGTGTATATTTAATATTGTGTTTTAAAAATGTTTTTTGATTTTTGTTTTTGTTTTTAAATTATTTTTATGTTTTTATATTATTCTGATATAGTGATTTTAAAAATATTTAAAAAAACAATTTTATTATTTTAATATATTTTTACATGAAAAATTACTTTGAAAACAACTACGACCACATTCACAATTAAATTATATCCAATAGCAGGCCATTGAAATTCATAAATTAATATGAAATCGATACATAAATTAATATGAAATAAATCTTAGCAGTTTTTAAAAAGAAATGATTGGATCGATCATAATCATTTTAACATGAATAAAGACTTGAACCTGAAACCCATTAATCCTCTTTTCTTTCCATGGCTGGCGGTAAAAATATATAAATTTAATATTTTTATATGTAAAAAACAATTTAAAAACCATTTTAAAAATTAAAAGTGAACCCATTACCAAAGTAGACAGAAACATCATGAACACAGTAAAAAAAATGCAAATAATAATTGATCTTAGGAAGCATAATCATAGTATCACCATGGATATATAGACACCTAATTAGTAATTACTCTTTAAATGGCTATTAAATTATTGAGGGGGGGATTTGGAGTGGACATTCCATTATTGTATGGAATGCGAACAAGGAAGCCGGCCTCACCTCGCATTATTACTGTACGGTCACTCTCTTTTAAGTGGAGATTAAGAAAACATTATTTGCTTAATTACAAATCTCCCCTGAAACCACTTGCCGATATGGCAGACAATGTCGGCGCCTGGGACCCACCCCGCATATGCGATGTTGACACCACTGCTCAGCCGGGGCGTTCTTTTATTCTTGAGCTTTGCTGTTCTGCCATGCAATCTTTGTCAAATGTCAAAACACGCCCACATCTTTATTGTTTTACTACTAATCGTCAAAAAGTTATTCCACTATGCTTTGTGATGCCCTTGTTTTCTCTAATTACCTCCTCTCTTATCTCCACTTGCATGTATAGTTAGATGATGGCGAAGCCTACAGTGAAAAGAATCCTCCATGTTAATGTAGCTTTGCATATTTAAAAATCCCTTCTGAATGCATGATTTGATGAATATATTATTCTAGTTAATACCAAATTAAATAAATAAAAATATTTACAATATAGTATGTGAAAAAATATAAACTATTGAGCTTAATTGTCAAATAATAATTTCAATCTATTGCTAGATAAGCTTTAATAAATAATTTCATATTATTTTCTAATACATCTCATTAAATCAGAGCTCTTTAAATTTAAAATTTGCATAAATTTTGTTCCGCTATAAATTTTATTTTATTAATTAAAAATAAAATAAAAATATAATATTCAAACTTTTGATCACATGATTATCAGTAATTTGATGCAATATCAAATAATTTTCTAAATCTAAGGGTTTAAATTACTATATAAAATTTAATAAATAACTTTATAATAATCTCTAACATCAATATCAACCATGCTAGTAAGAAATCACATCTCACAAGAATTATTTAATGAGTACACTCCAAGATTTCTGCAGAAGATAAGGTGGAGAATAAACAGGTGCTGGGTGAGGTTTTCCAAACTACGAGGATTAAAGTGCAAAGCAAGTAAGAAATCAAGGGAATTATTTATACCTGTTTAATTATTTTCCAAATTAATAATTCTGTGGCTCCCCTATGTCGTGTTTCCTGGAGCCGGAGCTTAGTGGGTCCCCGGCTTTGACCACAAAACACTATGGGCTTAAATTAAAAGCCGGCCCCAGATGTGACTTGATCAACGGTCAGTGTTTCTTCTTTCTTGTTCTCGTGTTTTTCAACCGTGGATCACTCGGCGGCTCGGCTATGTCAACCCCATTGGTTCTCTGGATGGTATATACTGTGGCACGTTCTATTTTAAGGTAGGGCCAGAATCATTCATTACTAAGGCAGTATGTCTTTTGATAGTCAATCATGACCGTAGATTTGGATGAATGATTAGTATCCAGTTGTACCTGTAACCTCTCAAAAAACAAAACAAAAAAACAATATTGCTATTTAAAAAAAAACAATTCAACCGATTACAAGTTACCGAGTGAACAAATCACTCCATCTTTTTTTTTATCATATCAGTATGAAATTTATTTTCTTGTAATTTTCTCAATCTAAACTAGTTAAAGTCTCAAGGTCGCGCAAAGGTTCGAGCTAATTTATCAATTTTTTTCATTGCTGATTTGTTTTCTCTGTTATTTGTACAGTATTTCAATGGTGGCCCGGTGAGATTTTTTTTTCTTCCCTTTTTTTCAAAGTGGACGAGGAGATGACCGTATGATCTTGAGTGCATGAATCAACGGCACATGTATAAATAAATTTTTTGAAAAAGAAATAGATTTAGGTGCAAGCCTCTTAGTTAAAAATGTTGACCATCTTATCTAAAAATTTAAGTTATTTAGGTGAGATTCCATAATATAATTTATGTTGTTTTTTAACATCTCCCTCAAGTGAAAGTCATTTTACCTTGAAACTTGCACATATCCATATTATCTTGTGTTTGATTTTTATAAAATAGAATAGGGACGATGATATTCGAACTCGTGACCGCTAGGTCAATAAGGTTCTGATACCATGTTAAAGAATTATATCATCTAAAAACTTAAGTTGTTTAGGTGACACATCAAAATATGATTTATATTATTCTCTAACAAAAAGAGTTGTATTCCAGTTTAGATAAGAAGAATAAGTCTAAAAATGAATATTAATTTGATCTTAATATGTGAAACTCGCGTGACATCAAAGTATATTTGAAAATCCCACAAACTTGCAAATTAATAGTTGATTGCAAGAAAGTTTGTAAATAAAAATGATAGAGATTTTTTAGAGTCATTTCTTAATAGCTAGATCTATTATAAGTTTTATTGGTAGTATTCGGGGGCTCAATTATTATTTTCTTCAATCAAGCATTCTGGAGGTTGCGTCATGATTTTAATGCAGATGATGGGATTTCTTTATGAAATGCATGGGAATATAATTCGATGGGGCAGAATCAACCCTTTAAAAATATTTCATTTTAAGGATCTATAAAATAAAAAAGCATATGCTAATTATGATGTTTCATAAAACTAAAAACAACATCATTCAAAAAGTTAATTTATAGGAGTAAAAAACTTATAACTTTAGCATGAAAAAACAATTAAGATTGCTAACTTGTATAAAATCAATCAAGTTATCTTATCAAACTCGTGATCTCTTAATATATTCAATAAATTTCTTTAATCATCGCACGAACCCCTTAAGATTTACTTATTCCATTCATCTGAATGCATAAATCTTAGATTTTATATTTTTAAGATATTACAAATTATTCAATTCCATATCTGGGAAGCTAAGACAAACTCATAAAATAAATCAATGGACTATCATCTTCCTCGAGGAGAGAGAAAAAAGAAGGTCGCAGAGACGATGAAATCATGAGAAGGAAGGGAGTGGTGGTGGTGCTAGTGGTGCACCTCTGCCTCTAATTAATTATTCAATCAATTAATTATTAATTTAGTGAATAAAAAGGCTGGTAGGTGGGCACAGAGCCGTCTAGAGCCCTAAAACACTGCAGGTTTAATGGAACTTGTAATTACCAATGTGAAGCCAGCAGCATGCGCATTCTCTCACCGCCACTTATATTCCTCCACGTGTAACGTCACCCCCTCCCTCCTGTTTTGTTTTAATTGTTTACGTGGATTTAGGAAGATTTGACATGCTCATGGAGTATGGACAGCAGATATGGGAGAGATTGCTTTTCCAGGGAGAGAACAGAAATTAGAGTACAGCAAACACAAGTTTTTTATTCGATAGTATAATTTAAATTTTATAAATGATATTAAAAATAAAACTTTGATAGTAGAAACAAATAATTATTTTTATTATAAAAATTCATAAACTAACTTTAAAATTTATCTTTGTCTCTTTGAGTAAATATATTCCAATCCCTTCAATGTTTATTTTATTTTTTATCTTGAGAAATCAGCTAAGCACAAGCTTCTATTTAACGAGATTGGATAACATGTGATTTTTGGTATTGTGTTTTAAAAATATTTTTAAAAAATTTATTTTTATTTTTTATTTTAAATTAAAAAAAATAATATTTTTAAATTATTTTGATGTGTTAATATTAAAAATAATTTTTTAAAAATAAAAAATATAATCTTAATATATTTTGAATAAAAAATATTTTAAAAAATATAAACAGCTGTTTGACCCTGAAAAAGAAAACTTTTTTTTAGCCACAAAAGCCTGCGTCACTCTTGAAGCCAAACAGTGTGTCAATGTTCCATGATTGGAAGTTTGAATAGAAAAAAAAGAAGAAGCAAAAATGAAGACAACATCTTCAGAATTAGTCTTTTGAATTCTGGACGAAAGATTCATGCATTACTGTTGCAGAGAGGATTCTCGAGCAGGAGAGAGAGACAATTCTCTGCGTTTGTGTTGCTTCTTTTTCATTGCTACGAAACCTAACACAATTAAGTCGTCTGACTCGGGAATTCATCAGCCTCGAATTTAGTTCGAGTTAGATTTTATCTTGAATTGATTTGAAAGTTTTTATTTATTTATTAAAACTATATTATTTCATTTTTAAAAATATTATTTAAAGCCTGGTATGCTAACTATCCTAATTCATTGACCAGAGCAAATAAAAATCACAATCCTACTGCACTTTCAAAAGAGCTACGAAAGAAAAATAAAACGGGGGCGTGAAGGCAGGGATGCTTTGAACAATTCAAACTTCAAAAGCTGCTTTCCTTGCTGCACCTCTTTGCTTTTCGTGTATACGTGGGTTTCTTGGATCCGTGTCAGAAATAAATAAAATAAAAAAATATTTTTATAAAAAAATAACCCAACTTTTGGAATCTTCACATGCCCGACCCACACTCGTAATGTAATCTTCTTTTCCCCGAAATCAAAGAGCATTGCAGTACGTTGGAGACGAATCTCTTTTGCTATTTTGTGTAATAAGTGTTTTTCTTGCTAATACTTTTTCTAAAATTAAAATTTTGAGAAAACTTCAATTTAGTTGCTAGCTTTTATAATCATCCTTGATTTTCCCTGAACATAATATCTTACAACCTCTTTAATAATGTTTCAAACATTTCTTAGCTAAATTCACTTGTCAAATTCTGTTGATGTTTTAGGTTTAACATGTCTGTTTTATACAATAAATAACACTTTTTAATAAAATAATTAATGGGATGACGCAATCGAATCTAGAGAATAAGAATTGGAGAAAAAAATCAAATCTTCAGAATAATAAATTATATAGAAATTCTAGTTTTATTACTATATAATTCTTTTTTGATTCAAAATAGAGACTACAGGCTTCCAAAAGATTATTATAGAATATGAATAGTAAGAACCCCAGTTCAAATACAGGAATAACATACCAAGAAATTCAAAAGTAAGTAGAAAAATAATAAAATTGATAAAAACAGTAACTTTCAAGTCTAATTTGAAAGTCTTCCTGACCCCATCTAGCTACAGAAGGGTAACTAATTGTAGAATCAGACCTATATAATTCAATTGCGACAAGTCTGTATACAATTGATCAAAATTTCTTGCTCTTCTAATAAGCACGGCAAGAAAAAAAAGGACTCGATTGAAAAACATCTAAGCTGATTTGGACCCGATTAATAAATTTTTAGTTTTGGAACTCATGATTCTTCAATACCCTATTATACAGTAGAGCATTCATTTATCTTGTAAACTAGTCTGGATTATAGACTTCAAGTGGGCAGCTAGGTTTATCTTCAGTCTAATAATCTCACAATGGTCAATCTTGCCGGCGCTAGCTTGTTTATCCAAGTCCCACACTCCACAGCGTGATGGTCAATTTTCTTCATTTATAATATCTTGTGATGGTCAAATTTCTACATTTGAATTTCCCAATAGTTCTCAAGGGAGACAAAGTACTCCAAACTTTTAGAAATGCTATTTTTTCCCTCTTTTTTTTTTATTAATTTCCCGCAATGTTATAAAACTTGTCTTGGTAGGTTAATCTCAGAATTCATAGATTAGGATGTAATTTAAGTAAACTCGGTAAAAAAAACCTTTTTTCCTAGAAAAAAAAGAGAAGTTTAGGTGGGAAATGCAAAAAACATAAAAAAGGGGACAAAGTTAGGAATCTAGCATTGCATATGACAAGATGGGGCAATTGGGCATTTTCTAAGGGTCCAAATTTTGATATGATGGCAGGGCAGAAAAAGTAAATGGGAATCGACACCAATCCTATCCTTGATCATATGTGCATATGCACAGCTTTTAAATTTGTCGTCAGCTTATTTATATATAATTTATTCGGGCCATGATGTTATTGCCAACCACCATATAGATAATGATGAAATGCTTGGAAATTATATAAAATTTTCTAATCATGGCTAGCTGTAACAAAAAGGTTATACACGGCGCATGTCCAAGGATATCAATTTCTTAATTTTATTTTTGGACAAATTAAGCACATGATGTCCTTCTCCCCAATATATTATAGGTAAGAAAACATATATCTATTGGGAAACAGCTAGAAACCTGGAAGCATAAAGGAAGTAAAACAAAAATCCAAATTAAAACATTTAATCCCAAAAAAACTTCTAAAAATAACAAAAAAATTGGCCCAAGCAATAATTTTCAGCTTCATTATATAGATTCAACGGTATGATAAACAACACAGTAACTTTTCAATGAAAAGCTCCTTGTAGAACCACGTAAAAAATATAAATATACTAGGTCATCTACCTGTGTTAAATCTCCATCTACCCTAACTAGAATGTCTAAAAAATTCAGTTTCTACATGTCCAATTGCATCAATCATTCTCTCTTGAATCTAGTATTATCATATTATAGAAATGAATTGTCCAGCTTGCTTCTCCTATGATTACTTGACCGCATCAGGGTCACATGCAAGCGGAGCATACTCTCCAAAATTCATGTTATTTTAAGAGAAAACTATATCCTTCAATGAGCAAGAACATGGTTCTGGTGGGCTAGCTATCATTGTTTATTTAAAAATCTAATATCAATAAATTGATAACGTACATGACTAGAATATTTGGATTATAATATTTGTCTAGTTTTTCTTATTTTAGTAGCTTCTGGTGAGCATGACGAGTTCATCAAATGGGTATTTTTAATATATATAACCATATATATTATAATTAATCAATATATATTAACCCGGGTGCTCATTATGATTTGTATAAGCTGCCAATTTGTATTTTCTCGTTCAATTTTTAGAATATTATACCTGAAATGGGTACTGAATTTGGTGATTTTTTAAGGGATTGGTTTGGTAGCTGAGCAACTACATATTTCTCCTTTATTTTTTACCTCGAGGCTATTCGAGCCGATGAGAGATCGAGGACATCACGAAAAAGACCTAATTACTTTTGGATTGATCGATACACAAACAAACGGATTAAAAAATCTCTTTATATTTTATTTCTCTTAATTAAAAATGAGAATTGGTCAGAAACACTTTCCATATAGAAAAAAAGATCACAACTCTTTTGTGCCCTAGAAGGAAAACACAGTGTCTGAGCGCTTCCATAAACGTCGCTCTTAAACAGTATATTTGTCTAAATTTTGTCTCCCTCGTAGTTTTCTTCAATTCTTTCTCTTCTTCTCCGCCATTTGTTTTTGATAAATATATTCTCCAAATCGATCTTCTTTCAAGAACAAATTAACATGCATGCAGGACGCCGGCCAACGCAGAGGGCACTGCGGGCGAAGAACAGAGACAGAACATTGATTTTTGCTGCACAATTCCATCTTCGTTAGTCTTCAGAATAGGGTCCTCATACATACAAGTCTCTTAGAAGATGGTACAAGTTTTGGAAAATTATTTAAAGCATGTGGGATCAATTGACAAGTATACATGTTACAGGTTTTTAGCCTGATATAATTACATATATTTCTGTGGATTTCAAGCATGCAAGATGGCAGAAATTTGGCCAATAGAAATATTCTTGTTTTCTTTATGTCCCACACAAATTATATTTGTTCCAAAACTCTTTATATATATATTTTCACAGTAAAAGATATCGTCGTATTAATTACTTTTATAAAAACTCCAACCCTAAGAAATCGATGGAACAATAAACAATCTTTTAGACATGCATGGCGCGGTCTGGCTCACTAATTTAGCTTGGCTGTGCATGGATAAGAGCATTAAATGCAAAACACTTGCCGACTTGAAAGGTCTGTATCTTCTTCAAGCCAGCTAATTCGACTCGAGCATTCAGCTACCGTAATAACGTAGTTAGAAAGAACTAATTTGAGAGGTGGAATCCGTTTGACACTCTCGGGTTGCTGTTAGGTGGATTGATTTAGACATGTTAACTTGTTTTTTTTTATGTTAAAATAAAATAAAATTCGTTTTTATTGAAAAAAACAATTTAAAGTAAAATCCAACATGAGTCATTTCTTGAAAATAGGACTCCTCATTGAATTGCCCATGTCTGCAGGCTAACTTTACAACTATGGCTACCATTGTTGATATAATATATGTTTTTTTTTTTTTTTTTGGCGATAAATTGGTTTCTTTTTTAGTGCTTTAAATCATTTTTATGTACTAATATTAAAAAAATAATATTTTGATGTATTTTTTTAACAAAACAATAATAATAACCACTACTAAAATACAAAACAATCACGTAGTCATGGAGGTATTGCAAGTCAATTTTTATTTATTCTGTCCAGCCCTTTTCATTTCAAACTCATCCTTTTCCTTTTGGACCACGCATAATAGAATTGAAAGTGTTGTAGGGTCTCTAAATCATTGGACTATTACATGGTAATTTGTATCAATATTTAGCCTATAATAAATTATGACACAGACACATGAAAACAGACCCTACCCCATTTGTGACAGGACTCTTTTTTGGCCCGACCCCCATCAGTCTTCAATGCTCCTCCATGGATCACATGGAATGTTCATTGTCGTGGTTATGTCAGCATCCATGGAGATAGATTCATGAAAAGAGTTTCATATATATGTTGGGCAAAAGAAAATGATTCTATAATCTTTTGATCATCTCCAGTATATATATATATATAAATATATAAATGTATGCATATGGATATGGAGTGATTCGCTTTTCTTTGGAAAGCATCAATGAAGTCTAATTTTCTACCTCCCCCGTCTCCAACCTATAGCAAGTATATATAACTGGAAAAAAAACAGCATGTTCTTACACACAGGCACTAAATTATAATCTGGAGGGATAAAAAGTGATTGTTCCTGTCACTTTGGATCATTTTTTTATGACTATCTTTTTTTATCATTTAAAAATGCTAAATTGATTGCTAGCTGATGATGAATAACCAAATTGAAATATATTTGGGGACATCGTGCTTCAATGTTTCTCGAGTCGAAGCTTGCTTGTTTAAGTCTACATTTAGAGGAGGGTCTGCCATTGTAGAAGCTAGCTAGGAAAGTATTCACGAGTGGCTCTACCTCTGCTGTACGTAAAAAGGATGGCAGTGTGTTGTATTTTTATTGCACCAAATCACTGCATGGCGGGACCTTCTTCTTCCTAACTCTGTCTTTCACAAATTCGGGCCCCTTGTGTTTCCGGGAGACTAGAGTCGAAATTGCTAGCAGGCCAGTATGGGTTTGCCACATATGTTGCCCTGTGCTTGATTCCGATGGAATTGCAGAATCAAGAACATAAAACCAGGATAGTTGATCAACAAATACTTGTCAAACTCAATTCTGTCCCGCATGTTGTTGAAAAATCAGGTGGGAATCCGACCGAAATTCAACATGACGAAGCTTTCATCAGTCAAGACCCGACCGGTTATAAAGTTAATTTAAAAAAAACAAGAAAAGATGAAATTATTTAGAGTAGGAATTGACTAAAAACACATTATATATATATATATATATATATATATATATATTTGTTAAGATAATTAATCTATTGAGTCAACAACCCAAAAAGTTTATCCATAACTCGACAATTAATTGAATTTTAACTGGGTTAAATTCAAAACCAGATCTTGACAACTATACTGTTAAGATTCCCTTACTATTTTTTGTTACAAAGACTTTGGAGTATTTAATAAGCTCATCATCAGTAGATTGAAGAATGATTACAAAAATTATTTTTTTTATGATTTAAAAATCAGTATATATCAGGGTGGGATTTCCCCCCCATGATTGACATGTAATTTTTTATTAATATTAAATATGATATTTTTTAAATTGATATATATTTTAATTATATTAAAAGTATTACATGTAAATAAAAATTAATTTTAATTTTAAGTATATCATTATCATTTTTTTACTATTCATTCGTAATCTGCCTCTTAATTTCTTATGAATTCTATGGTGGGCATGGGACAATCTAGTTTGCTCTTTGAGCCCAACCGTATCCCTAGCCTCGTAGGTGGATTTTGTGGCTTGCTCGCTGATTTAGCCTGGTTCGTCAATGGGCTCCTACCGTGCCATAATAATCTCATCCCTCAAGTTTACTTATAACAACAAGCCAGAGCTAAGAATCACACCCATCCAAAGGAATCTTCTTCCTTTCCTTTTTCATGTAAATGATCTTACGTTACTGAGTGTTATTGTGTATTTTAAATTAATTTTTTTTTGTGTTTTTAGAACATTTTGATATGCTAACGTAAAAAATAATTTTTAAAAAACAATAAAAATATTATTTTAATATATTTTTTAACAAAAAATACTTTGAAAAATAATCTTAAACACATTCTAAAACAGTCGTCATGCTGTAATTTTTAGAATAATATTATGGATTATTGAATTTCAGAATAGATTACACACCTTTTCTCTATAATCTAGTGCTTGAAAAATAATTTTTTTTTTTAATACGCTACGTTAAATATGATACTGCAAATTTTCCAATGGTTACATAAAATCGGATTCCTTATTACTAGGAACTAAGAGAAAAAAAAAAGAAACTGCGAAAATTGAGTTTATGCACCATCATTTATTTTTCTGACAAGGTTCATTCACATTCATCATCAACCGGAAACATTATCATTTGTCATATGGAGAAACCATGGAGTTCATTCGGTGACGTTGCGGCGGCGAATTGTCAGGTACCCGAACTCTCCTGCCCCCGGCGAAGAACCCTCAAACACGTATGGATTAAAGCCTGTGGCAACGTGGTACCTCCTTTGAATCTGGAGATTAGATCAGGATCAAAGTTATTACAACATTTTCGATACAGAGAGAAGTGTTCTGAAAACGGAAAGAATGCTACACCTCAAGAATTTGCTCATTGCTTCCCACAAAGTTCTTTCCGATAACACAAACTGTGCCACCGCTCCCCCCTCCGGTGATCTTTGCTCCATACAGAGTCCCATTTTCAGATTTGGAAGCCTTGCTGTGCTGCATTTCTTGTACCAATTCTACCAGCCTGTCTGTCCCGTCAGAGCCAAGTCCACAGGAACCATAGCTGTAATGGCACTGCAATAAATGATTGCACCATCAGCTTAAGTGCTTATTCAGCAAGCCAAATTTTGTGTTTTACAGAAAATTTAATCCGATCCCATAAGTCATATAAGATTTTGAAAAAAAAATACAGTATATTACTCAAATACCTGATACATAAGTTCCCCAAGAGCAGAAAGTTGTCCATCCGAAGTAGTAGCAGTTAATAATGCTTTGAAAGCCTACAGATCAAGTAAAAGAAGTGTGATAGCTTGAAGAAAAAAAAGATCATTTGTGCTACAAAGCAAAGAAAATTTTATCCAAAAAATTGTTAAAGAGGATTAACTCTATAGCCATGGAAAGGAAGCTAGCGCGAGGAAAACACTTGTCAGAGCTTTTTTCAGTAGATAGATTACAGAGCTAGAGCTCGAAAAAATATAGATTACTGACCTCGACTCGGAAGTTCTCATAAACAGGATGCCTTGTTGGTGCTTTAACTGCATAAATATGTTTAGGATCTATTGTTGTGACTGAATCCTCATGATTATCATATTTCTTCATGAATTCTTCACCTGAAACAGTCTCTGGAAGCTTATCAACATACACCCCTTCGTACCTGTAAAATGACGCGAGCGGTGGTTACAGTTGGAATTCTATATCTGTTAAGGAACCATCTCACCTAAAAATTTAAATTGTTAGGCGAGATTTCAGAATATGATTTATATTATTCTCTAACACCCCTTTCAAGTGAAAATTTTTTGGGCTTGAAACTTGCACACATGCCCACTTTACCCTGTGCTTTATTTTTATCAAATAAAATAAATATAGTGAGATTCGAATTCGTGACTGCTGGTCAACAAGGCTCTGATATCATGTTAAAGAACCATCTTACCTAAAAACTTAAGCTATCAAGTGAGACTTAAGAATATAATTTATATTATTCTCTAACAACATCTGATCCAAATAAAAGATTGTAGCTATCCAAGACAAGGGAGGAAAGAAGCATAGAAAGCAGAACGTTAGTAATCATGTCCGCAGGTACCTATGAGGTGGGAGATTGCATAAGTAATCTAATGAAGCCTCACTATTGAGTAGTTCGATGCCATCCTTGTCCAAGTCATCTTTGTTGTTTCCCTTAGACAATCCTGCAGCCGTAGATTTTATGATCTTTCGGCCCATATAAGTCCCAATCCTCACAGATCCATAATCTGAACCGCCAACACTGTAGAGAGGAGAAAAATTGCAATTATACTGCACTGCTGCAACCACTTGTTAGATCTTGGTATTTCTATTCTTCGAGTTCAGTCCTGCCATTGCCAGGAAGTTTTGAAAATGTCATACCTGTGTCTTAATCCTGAATCTATGCCCCAGAATCGTACATGGGAAGGGATATCAACTACTCCTAGTACCTCAGCAGGCTGCACAGAATACAGAGTTTATGTAGCATAAACTATTACCTCAGAGATCAAAAACCATATTATAGCTCGTTGTAACACTTACCTGGCATACCATCGCAAGAAGTTTGTTCGCTTCCCCACACGCAGAGGTCATTTGATCCATCACCCCACATGGGGCTCCAACAACATGATTCTCCACCTATACGAATTCACTGATTAGATAAGGTATTTAATAGATGCGTTTCAAAGTTCATAGATATATATCAGAAGAAATGTAACCAACTATATTTTCGGCGATGTAACTTGCCTTTTGGCAAAGCAAAGCAAGATCTCGAGGGGCAATGTTTAAACCTGCACGCATACAGACGAAGATAAGGTATATTTGTTGGATTTTTAATCCAACGTTGGGTTTATATAAGAATAATTATGTGTTTGTGAACTGTCAAATAAAATGAAGCCTAATTAAAAATGATCTGGTAAGTATTTTTAGACAATTGGTTTTTTGGTGTATCTAATAGGGTGTGGACCTTTAATGTATAGAGATTAAAAGGTTATTCCTATTTTAGTAATACCAAAGGATGGGAATACCAAAAGATACCCGGTTACCTATATATAGAGTTATGGTCATCAGATTACACGTGTTATTCTATTCTCATACTGACATACCATTATCAGAGAGAAAACTAAGGTTAAGGTAGAGAGAATCAAAAGGCTCTCAAAGGAGAACATGTTAATCTAGAAGGTCATCCGTACGACTCTAGATAGCGATTTCCGGATATGGATTCAAGTACGCTTCCGCTTTATCGTTTATGCGTTCTTGATAATTCAACACGAATGTAATTTTTTTATGCTATGAAATTCTAGATCTAACAATATTAACACTAACAATATATTCTAAACGAGAATCTCATGACCAAACAGCAGAAATATCTTAAGGCATATAAGGTTAAGAACTATAGTCAACCATGAGCAGCAGCAATAGCAGACATGGTGGCAACCTCCAATGCCGCAGACGAAGAAACGCCTTTGCCTTCTGGGACTCCTGAAGAAACCTGTAAATCATCTGAAATGATCAACAACAATGAAGAATCAATAGAACAAGAAGCTCTCATCCTGGAAAATAGTACTTCAGTTGATCAAAGTGTATAGAAACTAACCAGTATGCTGATACTGTTCTCAAAACAAACACCCAACTCTGTCATGAGTACCAGAATTGTCCCAGCAACATATGCTGCCCACCTGAAAAAGTTTCTAAAGTAAAAACTAGAATGCAAATAACATAAAGATCACATATCAAAGTTGAGAAGAACTACCCACTTTTGAGATGGATCTTTGGCAAAATACTTCCTTGCTGCCTCATAAGATATTGGCTTCTCACCATCTTTAAAATCAGATAGATCCATGTCAAATGTTGGTCCACGATTATTCAATTCTGATCCCAATGACACCTAAAATGGCCCCAGAGTTTGAGTATAATGGAGAAGAAACACACTAATTTTTCACTTCAAATTGAATTGTCGCTTTGAAATAAGTAGAGATCGCATTAGCTTGTGTATTCGTTTATTGAATCTTTATTCCTCATTTAATACTACCCAATTTTCAATTTCTGTTATATTATTATTCACATAAACTTCACTCGATTAATTCATGCAGCGAGGATGCCAAAGTTAACTGGTTTGTTGCTTACAATTTCTAGAATAGGTGTAAGTTTCTCGTGATCATCATGATGCCTAGCCTGTGTATGTTTCCACAGCTTCTGTTTAGCTGGATGATTCTTTTGTACAGCAACATGGCAAGCTTCTCTGATAGGCATCTGCAGGAAAAGAAAAGAAAAGTAAAGCAAAGCAAAATCTATAACAATCATACAGAGTTATGCATGAAAAAGATCGAGCAAGGCCGCAAGGTGACGCGGGGAAATAAATACTAACCTGCAAAACTAGACTTCCTGAATAGTCAGCAATACCACCCATGACATCTAATCTCCCTGGTGCTCTTGCTACAAATATTTCCTCCTGCATAACCATGCATCATATTGAAAAATCTAACATCACAACATAAAATATCGAGGCTAAACAAGGGGGAGCAATTTCATCAGTGTCAAGTCAATACAGCATAGAAATCTGTATACCAGAAGTCAATTTTTTTTATCATAGAATATATGTATGATTTTCTGCAAAACTTGATCATAAGGAAGCGAGAAATACCTCCCAGTTGAACAGTCCAGCAGCAGCCAAATTCTCCCGCAATTCATCGGTATCCTTTTTTGAGTCATGTCTGGCACCTAGGTCTGCCAAGCTCTTCAAGAACTCCTTTGTGTCGGGAAGACCTTGAGGGTCACCGTGAAGAATCTCATAGTCTTCGACCTCTCTACTTAAAACAAAGAGAAAACAATAAGGAAAGACAAATGAATAACAGATGAAAAGGAAGGAAACACGATCAACTTTCATAAACCAAGTAAGTTTAATGACAACAACCTCAAGATTTGGGAGCCTTCTGATGAACGACCTACAAGCTTGTTTTCTGCAAGATTGTACCAATCTGGAATGCCTATAATTCTATTGTTAACTCTTTGTAGTTGATATCCAAGAACAATCGCATCTCGCAATCTTCTTGCTCCACAAGGCTATAGATAAAGGAAACCAGGAGAATTTTAGTATAAATGGGATTTGGAAAGCCATATAGAAATGCTCATGGTAGATAGATACATGCACCAGAACATGACATTCCCTCTTCAGAATTTATATCAGACATAGCAGTTTGTCTGCAAGCCGATGGCATTTTTAATTGTACTGAATGGATCAATACGTTAATCAAATTCACCTTATCAGAAGCGTGATTTTTTCCAAGAGCTGTATCCTGAAGTATGCGAGCAGCCACCTGAACAAAGCAAGAACATGCATTTGTAGCAAACTTTTGAATTTCCCAATGTCAACTTGATTCATGGATTGTATAGAATCAACCTCTCTCTAGTTCTATATCAAGTAATTATCTCATCTAAAAACTTAAGCTGTTAATTGAGTCTCCAGAATATGATTTATATTATTCTTCAACACACCTCTTAAAGTGAAACCCTTCCAGGCTTGAAACTTGCACATATTCACATTATCTTGTGCTTGATTTTTATCAAATAGAATAAGAGTGGTGAGATTCAAACTCGTGATCACTGGATCAACAAGGCTCTGATATCATATCAAGGAACCATCTCACCTCTAACAGCTTAAATTGTTAACTTAGACCCCAGAATATGATTTATATTATTTTCTAACATTCTATTAAGACTTTTCAATAAATTTACCGTGTACTAGCTGAAAATTTAACATAAAAGCATACCTCACCGCCATTGACACCTCCATCATAGCATGGTTTCAAGCTAATGGCACGCTCAAGATAGGGTTGCCAGCATCCAGTCAGCAAATCTCTCCTAATCATCTCAACACCTCCATGATAATGCTGTTTCGACAAAAGATACAGAATACTACTTCACATGGTTGCCTTGAACACTTTACTATTAAATGCTGAATATTAGGTAAAAGCAAAACAAAAACAAACACAATATAAGCAACTTTACCTCAAGCATGTTTCTCAAAAACGGCTCTTCATTAAAGTAATCTCTTCGTACAAAGACAAACGGCAACTTATATGCCATAGCTTCACTAAATGTGCCATATCCAATTTTCCCTGGAACAGAAAATGCTCAAAATTATGTTTTAAAAATTTAAGGATTAAGATCTATCAGCACAAAAGAACTGTCTCAGTCAAAGTACCAAGCATGCAGTCTGAAGCTGCTATCACATCTGGCGTATAAGCATCTTTCGGAAGCTTGATGAAGTTCGGGGGATAATCTTCCTTGTCAGAACCCCCACATACCTATCTCAGAAAGATTACAAAATCAATATCATCAGAACAAAGCGCATAGATCCAACCCAAAGTGAGTTCAATAACCATTACATATCCTGAGCAAAACTTACCACACACTTCCAACCAGGAGGTAGAAACACCTCCTGTAACTTCCACCCAGCAGGCTACAATTGCCAGATGATGGCATGTAAAGAGTCAGCATGGATCTTAATAACTAAGCCTTAATAAAAAAAATCAGAAAAAAATCATTTCGCCTATTTCGATAAGTAGTTTAGGAGAAAAGAATCAATTTCTGAGATCAACCAGGTATTGTTACAGAAAAAATTGTGGTTAGATAACAGAAAATTTTCAGACAACATAATGCAGATCAAATGCCCTGTAATAAGTGTTTGTTTGGGAATGTGGTTGCAGTTGCTTTTGAAAATAGTTTTCGATTAGAAATATATCAAAATGATAATTTTTTTTAAATCGTTTTTGACATCAGTACATGAAAATGATCAAAAATACCAAACAAATTAATTTAAAGTATTTTTTTTTTTAATTTTTTTTCAAAAATATTTTTGAAATGCAGTGCCAAACAGGGTTTAACAACTTATCAGGGGAAACACAAGCAATGCTCACCTGTCCGCCAAAATTGAAAATAACTAGCTTCTCATCCTCTTCAACTCCGAGCTCCTTCCTGACCTGCACTACAGAGAAATTAGTTGCATTGTCCACACTACTTTTGAAACCAATAAAGTATTTGTATTCTTTACAATCTAGCAAAACACCCGACCTCTGCTCTGGATTTGTGCAGTCCCCTCACAACAAGGGGTACATCAACAACATCACGAAAAGCAGGCACTGCAAAATGAAACAACATATAACATCAGCTAACTAGAAAACCTGCTAAGAATAAGAACAGAAAGTCTTGCAGACAATGGTGGAAATAAAGCATAATAGAGTCCTTTTCAAACTGATGCAGGACAACTGAAAAGGCCGAAAGGGGAATAGAAGGAAAAAGGAAAAGATAGAAATATGATTTCACAAACTTACTTGGACAATATCCTGGTAGGCGTATTAGAAATTCACAATGAGAATAATCCTCAGCAATCTGCAAAAAGTTTCATGACCACAGATTGATTTAGCATGATGAATATTAGCGTTCATCATAATCACACATGATTGCTACATGAATAGTGAGTTCGCTTGATTTTTTTTGACCAATAATATAAATCAAAACTTGTAAAGGCATTCAATCTAGAGATGAAAAGATTAAAGATACCTGCAGAACAATCGAGCGATGTTGTGATCCAGCATCCACCACATATTCTGCGTAGATGAAGTCCCAACTGCCAACGTTTTCAGAGAAGGGAGAATAAATTTAGAGATTTAACCTTACATTCAGGACCGAGGACTGAAACAAAAACATGATAGCCATCAAGACTTCAAATATTAACAAATATGTAGAGTACGTAGAGGTGATCAGTAGAAGTGGTCATGGTGAGTTATGCAGATATTAAAAATGCAGGCGTGGTGATAAAAATGTGGAACGTGTATATATATATATATATATATTATTATTCAGGCCTTTTATCATCGACCTATTTCTAAATATCAGCATTTGTTCTCCGAAGTTAATTAAACACAACCTATTCAAAGCTCCTTCATTCAGTAGAGTATCCTGTTATTAATTACAATTTCTCCAAATCATCGACCTATTTCAAAACTACTCAGGTGACCTCAACTCGGACACTAACTAATATGTATACTTATTTCCATAAAAAAGGTCACTGGGAGTTTTTTTTATCGTCATTCAAAAATGAAACAGCTTACCTGAAGTTGGTGCAACATACAGAGCGGATGCCGGCATCTGCAGCTGCTCGGCAGGCAACAGGAACAACATCTGAAACCTGTTATATAAAAGTCTACTAAGAAAATGTTGCGTAAAGTTGGAAATAGCATTTGCTTGCATGTATTGCAGAGGAGACAAGGAGGATTCCGGTACCACTAGGTCAGCTTTAATAGACCGCAACCACTTCACTTCTGTTGCTAAAATAGTCTCTCGAGGGATTACTGCTGTCTCAGAATACTGAATTAAACAAAATAAGAAAACAAAGTCAGTCCACTAATCAACTTGGAATGAAAGATGAGTTAACCTGAAAGGCTATTCATTTAAGTTTATGATTCTGCAAACTTTTTCTGGGTTCGCATCATACCTTTTCCAAGGATGCAATACGATCAACTGTCAAGGCATCACATTGAACAGCTCCACAATCCAGCAGTTCCTGCCATTGCACATGTAGAGCAAAGGGTCACACCTAGCCTCAATACGACTTAACTCAATTTCCCAGCAGGAAGTAGGTTTAGAACTGTCAAGGAACCAACTCACCTAAAAGCTTACGCTGTTAGGTGAGATCACATAATATAATTTATATTATTCTCTATCACACTCTTTAAGTGAAAGCTTTTGGGCTTAAAACTTGCACACAAGCCCGCTTTACTTGTGCTTGATTTTTATTAAATATAATGAGAGTAGTGAGATTCGAACTCGTGATCGATAGATCAACAAAGTTCTAATACCATGTTATAGAACCATTTCACCTAAAAGCTCGAGCTGTTAGGTAAAATAATTACTTGACAAGAAATACAAGATCAGAAGGATGTTCAAGGCATAACAGCACATCAATTCAACAAAAAGTTACCTTTCGAAGGAACAGTCTCGGAGACTGTATTACAGAAGTGTAAACAAAGTCTGGTGCAGCTGTAACCACATGAACAATATGTCCCTCTAGAATTAAATGACGAGCTACCTGCAAATCACAATACATCAAATATTAAAATTTGCTCTTAAATATTGATATCAGAAAACTAATTACATAAGTGGACAGAATAATAATCTTTGAATTCTGTGAGCTATAATCTGACATACAAATTGCATATTCGACCAAATATATATATCATTGCTCTGTAACACTGCGAAACATCAAAATATTTGATGTGAATACACATTTTAAAACCCTTGTCGTGGAATTATGATGTGATGTTACAAATTTCTTTAAGCAATGCGATTCATTCCAAAATATCGATCCTATCATTGACGGGTGGACTCGACCGAGGATATATCTCCTACGACTCGAATCATCAAACAGTTGATATTATTCGGAGAACTCAAGCAGGATGAATAGCATTACTACAACATATAATCTAGAGATACCTTAACTACAAAATCACTTAATCAGAATGATATAAGCTGATCCACGATTCAATTCTGCTCCCATAACGTATATATCTAAGAGGAATCAATATTCAAAGGTTCCGGGTCCAATGAGACCAGATCTCAATGAAAGAGACACATGTGAAAAGTGGAGGCTCCACCTTAAACATTCTAAGATCCCTTTTCCAACCAATTCCTAAGAAATTCTTCGACATCTTGTAGAGAAAGATTATTATTCATCTCCCTTGCACCTCCCGTGGATAGTCGGGACATTGAGGAAGAACATTCAAGAAAGTTTTAGGGAAAAACAACAAAGGGCATTGTAATATTTCCGAGTAGAAAAAATGAAACAAAAGATCTATGAAAAAACCCGAGAATTTCAACAGAGATGAACAAACAGAAGCAATCATTCAAGTACCTCAACAACACGAGTGGCATGACCAAATCCATGACCAGTAACGTAGTAAGCAAAAACCAAAGGTTGCTGCTGCTTCGAGGATACTATCACCTCCATAACTGACCCGTTCCTTCTCCACTCAAAGAAAATATTTGACGTATAACGATAATAAAAAAATGTATACAGAATGAGATACAGTGATCAAATTAAGGAGATGGGATTTTGTTTTTTTGAAAGTTTATTTAAATACGGCAGTGAGGGTGGATAAAGAAGACGAAGTCAGCGGGAGTCAGTTACCTAGTTTAGTACTGCAACGTAAGATGTCTCTATCATGCACCTATTTCTAGGTCTTTTTTCTTTCAATCCAAGTTGTCTCCTAAATATGCTTTGTTTTTTTATTTAGGATCTAAATCTATCCGGAATGGAAAAAAAAAAATTATTTGATTGAACCTGATCATTAACTTTAATTTTTTATTTATTAAAACAGGTTATTATAATTATATATATATTAACAACTTTAATTAAATATTATCAACTATCTTAACTCACCCCGTGTAATTTTTAATGCAGGTACCAGTGAGATTTTTTCAAATATATATATATATATTGCCCTGTAAAAAACCTAATTTCAGAAATGGCTTCAAAAACTCTAGCCCCAAGTTATTGGGTAAGTTCATCGAGAAAGTCGCCATCGTTTCTCCCCAACATGTTGGCCAACTCAAACCCATACTAGGTTCATTGACAGACATTGCTGATCAAGGCACTCGCTACCTAGCTAGTCTTCAATGGCATCCACGTCCCCGGCTTCCGATTCCGTTAAGTTCTAGCTTCGTTGTTTTTGGTTACTAAATAACAGGTGCAAATCGTGTTATATGTATGGTTTGTTAATTATCAATCAAAATTAATTTTCACATTCCTTTTTGATATATAGCTATATAATAAAAAATATATGAAATCATGTTGAAATTTCATGAAAATTAGGTATGTCCTCTTTCAAAAAGCTAGCTTATGTTAAGATCTCACATAAGAATATTAGGGATTGTGACTGAATAAAGACGAAATGTAGAAGAATTGGGAATATATTTTATTGATGATCAATACTTGGCTTTATATAGAGCCACTGTTACATGAACTAATTAACAGAAACAAAATGGAAAAACTGACTCTTAACAGTTTACTAACAAACTGCTAACAAATGCATAACAGAAATATAACAAATGGTGAACTTTTCCCTTCATTCCATCCCTTAAACTAAATGCTATAAGCAATTTAGTTTACATTACAGCAGCAACTTCACACATGCCCAGTAATTTCTGAAGTTTTTCAAAAACTTCAACTTCAATGGTTTGGTCATTATGTCCGCGATCTGATCTTGACTTCCACAATGAATTAATTCAACTATGCCCTCCTTAGTAAGATTTCTCAAGAAGTGAAATCTTACATCGATATGCTTGCTTCGACCATGCATTACTGGATTTTTCGACAATTTAATTGTCGAACTATTATCACACATAATAGTCGTGCATCCTCCATCTGAATGCCCTAATTCCTTTAAAACCCTTTTTATCCAGATTCCTTGGCATACGCACACTGTTGCTACTACGAATTCAGCTTCTGTGGTTGATAAAGTCACAATAGGCTGTTTCTTTGAACACCAAGAGACAGCACTTGAGCCCATCAGAAACACATATCCAGATGTGCTTTTTCTGTCGTCCATATCACCCGCATAATCACTATCCGTGAATGCTATCAACTCCCCATCTTTCCCCCTTTTATAATGAATTCCGTAGTTCACAGTTCCTCTTAAGTATCGAAGTGCTCGTTTTGCTGCCTGCAGATGAATCTCCATGGGCCTCGTCATATATCTGCTTATGAGACAGACAATAAACATCATGTCAGGTCTAGTGGCAGTTAAATACATCAGGCTACCCACCAACTGTTTATACGTTGAGAGTTTGACCAGACATATTACTAACGTTCGTTCTGTTCTTACTCTCCGAAAAGCTCGTAGTTTTGTTGATCATCTTGCTAAGCAAGGAGTTGATCGAGTAGAAGAATTCATTGTCTGGTTATGGTTGTCTTTTACTGAGGTTACTCGGGCTCTGCTACCTTCTTTAATTTCTTCACCTTACGGATTATCTCCCTGGTTTCTTGTCAGTAATTGCTTGATTATCGGCTAGTTTTTTGATGTGATTGATTGCCTGCCATTGATGTTATGTTTCAGACTGTTCTTATACTTCGAAGGCTCTTTTATGCCCGCAGGTTGTTTTTTTATTTTTTATTATTAACATGGTGTCCTGTCAGCTTTCTTTTATTTCGACTAATTTTATTAACTTCTTTGATGATTATTAGAAAACAAACCTAAAACTGACCAATTAAGCTATCCTTCAAGATTGCCGCATGCTTTTCTTGAATCTCGAAGTGGTTGCTGTTGAATTTTGTTATGTCAGGCTGGTTGAGTTCTTCGGGTTGAAGATTTTTAGGTTTCTAGCATCTGCAGTCTATCCTGTGGTTCTGCTTCCTGCTTCTGCTGAATATTTCCATAGATTTGGTGCTTTGATGATAATCATTTTCTTGTAAAATAAATAAATAACAAGCACTTGGGCATTCAATCTCAAGAAAAAATAAGTATTTAGATGAAAAATCACAAGTTTAAAATTCAAAATTAGTTCCAATAAGATCATACCCAATACCCTTATCATCAAGACACCTTCACCATTCTTGTCATGGCAATGTTTCCAATATCTTAAATCAGTCATTTAGCCACCACAGCTATCCAAGATTCTTATACAACAAACCTTCATCTTTTTCAGGTCTTGTAAGCCAAAAAAAAAGAAGCATTAAATCAAAACAAATTATACCAAAAATGTAATTTAATAAAAAAAATCCAATTTTTATCTCCCTTGAGTACACAAAATTTTGGAGTGCTTGTAGAATAATTACCAATATTTACTCCATGGCTTACTCTAAGGACAAAGATATTAAGTATTATCAAACTATTTTCATCGA
This sequence comes from Salix arbutifolia, assembly GCA_025169955.1. Taxonomy (NCBI): domain Eukaryota; kingdom Viridiplantae; phylum Streptophyta; class Magnoliopsida; order Malpighiales; family Salicaceae; genus Salix; species Salix arbutifolia. The sequence goes on along the minus strand of CM045919.1, from coordinate 17,680,231 downwards.
AACTCAAAAATATATTTTTAAATTTTCTTTCTTTCTTGTTATTTCATATATCTTTTCTATAGAATAAACATTCATAATTTCGCAACACACTAAGATTTCTCTTTGAAAACAAGAATTGAAAAAATAGATATAAAAAAAAAACCAATATCAATAAGTCAAAACACAACAACAATCCAAATCAAAAACATAAAAAAAATTTAAAAAATTGCATCGCATGTCACATTTTAAAATACTACTAATTTTGTCTTGATATGGACAATTCGTTGGGCCAATCTTCAAAATGGGCTTAAATCTCTCAGAGAAAAAGTGGTCTCCTAGAGGATGTGCAATATGACACTATCCACACTGCCCACCATGCAAAAAGTCTAGACCAAAAGAAGAATGTCTTGCTCCACTCTCCCGAACCTAGTAAGTTGTAACTCCCTCTTTGTCTGTCTGCACCATGTTTACTTCTTTATAACTGAATGTGGGCAGTTTAGTTTGTTACTGTTTGTTTTGTTTTTCTGACTTTACAGAGTCTTCAGTTGGATTTTGCCAAGAAATGGACTTCTGTATCTTTGAGACCAAGAACAAGTACTTGTTGCACTTGTCAGGTGATTATCTTATTTGTACACACTTAATTCTGCTCATTTTGGTCTGTACTTCAATGTCTTGTTTTGCTTTGATAATTTTAGCGGGATTTGATTTTGGATTATTATTGTTATTGTCAAAGGTTTAAGGTTTTGTTTCAGGTGGGTGGATTATAATTTGTGGAAGATTTGGAGTTTTTTTTACTACTTTTTTTTTATGTTGGTATGGATATTTAAGTGGTAGAGGTTTCTTTTAAGGCTGAAAAAGGCTTTTACCTGGTTGAATATGATGGAGGATGAATCTATGTGGACAATTTGGGCTATATGTTGAAAAAAGATGGAAATCATTTAGGTTTTATTTCATTCTCCCCACAATTCCATCTATTAGTGAAAGAACTTGTTGCTGAATGATACAATTTGGGCTTCCACCGATTTCATGATGAGGGAAATGAATGAAATTCTCGGGTGTGTGCTTATGGTTAAACTATTTGCCCTAAATGCTGGTTTTAGAAATATTTCTTTATCGTGGCTAGAGAAGGAAGTGAAATTTGATGTCTTGATGAATGGATTGTTGTTTATTTGATAAGCCGGTCACAGATTTTTATGTGTTTTTTGTATATGGGAAGCTGCTCCATTGCTTAAATTATGTTGTCATGATTGTGTACTTTACAGGAAAGAAGCACCTTGGAGCCAAAAAAGAAACGAGATGGAAAAGGCAGAGGAGAGAAAAACAGGTCTGTCACCGACGACAAATCCCTTATTTCCAGATCTCGTGTAAGTCAGCAAAATATCCTTCCTCCATTGATTGGTGCTTTGAAAGCTTCAGCTGAAAAAAATGCAGCCAGTTTTCACTTCCCTGGACATAATAGAGGGCGTGCTGCACCGTCTTCATTAACACAGCTTATTGGGGTTAGACCATTTATTCATGATTTACCTGAGCTTCCAGAGCTTGACAACCTCTTTTCACCAGAGGGGCCCATTTTAGAGGCACAGATGCAAGCTGCCAAACTATTTGGATCTTCAGAAACATGGTTTCTTGTTGGAGGTACCACTTGTGGAATTCAAGCTGCAATAATGGCAACTTGTTCACCTGGGGAACATATCATTCTCCCTCGCAATTCGCATATATCAGCCATATCTGCTATGGTCTTATCTGGAGCAATACCAAAGTACATATTGCCTGAGTATGATTGTAAATGGGATATTGCTGGCGGTGTCACTCCATCACAGGTGAATCTATTATTGTTTAGAGCACTGGGGGTTGATGCCAGACGGATGATGACTTGCTGCTATCTACCTTCTAAAATTGTTTTGTTACTTGCAGTGATAAAACGTTAGCGTTAATATTTTTTGAGTGAACAAGAAATGCAAATTTACAGACATCACATTAGAGCCTTTCAACATTTATGGGGAATTAGATAAATAGATACCATTCATTCCTTTCTGTTTTAATCAAAAACATCCTTTGGTTTATTTACTTTTTTTGTATTGATGGCATGTCAATAATATCTTTAAGATGACTCATATTACAGGTGGGGAAAGCCATCAAAGAGTTGCAGATGGATGGCAAAAAACCAGCTGCAGTTTTTATCACATCCCCTACTTATCATGGTATATGCAGCGACTTGAGTGACATTTCCCAACTTTGTCATGCTTATGGAATTCCTGTGATCGTCGACGAGGCTCACGGAGCACACCTGGGATTTCATCCCCAGATGCCTCATTCAGCTCTTAAGCAGGGTGCTGATTTGGTGGTACAATCAACTCACAAAGTTCTGTGTTCCCTTACACAGTCATCAATGTTGCACATGTCTGGGAGTATTGTAGACAGAGAGAGAATCTGCCGGTGCCTTCAAACCCTTCAAAGCACAAGCCCCAGTTATCTGCTTTTAGCATCATTAGATGCTGCCAGAGCTCAACTTGGTGAAAACCCAGGAACAGTTTTCAACAAAGCTTTGGAGTTGGCAAGTGAAGCAAGCACTATCATTAAAACGATTCCTGGTATTAGCGTGCTTGACTTGTCGAGCTTCAATGAATTTCCTGCCATTGATCCCCTGCGCCTCACTCTTGGTTTTTGGTCACTTGGTTTATCTGGCTATGAAGCAGATGATATTTTAGACAGGGACCATGGAGTCATTTCTGAGCTTGTTGGGACCCAATCTATTACATTTGCAATAAACCTTGGAACTTGCAGGGAACATACTCAAAGGTTAGTATCAGGATTAAAGAAAATGTCTTTCTTACATTCCAAAACCACAGAAATGAGGGTGGAGAGCAGAGAGCACGCACCCTTCAATGATATTTGTATCAGTTTGAATCCAAGAGATGCCTTTTTTGCAAATAAAAGGAGTGTGAGTATCAAAGAGAGCCTTGGCAAGGTCTGTGGTGAGCTTATATGTCCATACCCACCAGGGATCCCTGTAATTATTCCTGGTGAGGTTATTACAGAAAAGGCTTTGAATTATCTGCTGGATGTTAGAAAGAAAGGTGCTGTCATTACTGGAGCTTCCGATTCTCATCTCTCTTCCATAGTTATCTGCGATGTGTGACAAAAGACTGCCAAGTCAACAGCTTTGTCGATTTCTTTCTCCCCTGTTGGAGGCAATTGACAAGAGAAGAAATTATTTTCGCGTGGTATCAGAGGCCGGAACTACAAATTCAGGTTGCAGGGGTCTGATAAGACTCTAGCTGTTGGTGCTTTGCTAAGACGATTAAAGATTGTTGGCTGTTGTGTAAGAGCTGTTATGTGAACCTGCCGCGCTCGAGCCACAAGTTCATCCTTAAGCCGGAGAAACCAAAGCTTGTATCTGTGAATATTGATGAAACCTGCACCATGCTAGGCTCTTTTCTCTATCAGATTTCTGCCCCAATTGCTTGAAGGTGTGTTTTGCAGACCCTAGACTAATGAACCATTCAAAATAATAGCTTCAACCATTTTCAACTAATGACATAGGGGTAGAATTCGACTTTAGATGGCAATAGCTTCTAAATGCAGGGCTCGTCAACAAGTTCGTTTTATTATTTGTTGTAATTTTGAGCATTGAGTTCATGCTTGTGGCATTAGTGTAGGAACATGGACCGAGTCAGTATTATATGATGCGCCCCCACCGCCCCGCCCTCCCTTCCCCCCTGCCAGAAGAATGCTGCTGCCGGTATTGATATGGAAGAATCACTTTTTTGGAGCCCAAATATAAAAGCAAGATGCGGTGAGGAGAGATAAGTTATAGCAAACCAGAGAAGTGGAGGTACTAGCAACCTGCCAGATTCATGATTAATGTCATGAATATTGTGGTTCTTGTATAATTTTAATCGTACTCTCTAATTGAGTTCTAATCATAATTAGGTATGATTATCCCTACATGTTACATAATTTCTCTGTTGATTTAATCTGAAAGATCATGAATCGACCACTTGTAATGTACCTCTATTTTTTCTGAACAGGTTTGTCCCCATTTATGCTCTACACCTTACTTTCCCGTCTTCCACTGTTCCACAGACAGCACCAACCTTTCTCAAAAAAATAAAAGATTCTTATCATGCTTGTATTGTTGTGTTCGATTAGTAGTTTAGTATAGGGGACGAAGAGGGTATTTGAGAGAGCTGTTGCTGTAGATTTTCATAGTTTTTCAACAAATATTTTGTGTTGAAATATATCAAAATGATATTTTTTTTATTTTTTAAAAATTATTTTTGACATTAGCATATTAAAATGATCTAAAAACACTAAACCACCGGTCTTTAAAATGAAAAAAAAAAATACAATTTTTTTTAAAATCATAGTCGAAAAAGCTAAAACAAACATGCCCTAATCGAATCGTGTCTGGTTGAAGGGATGAATGATAAAATAACGCCAGTACACACACCCTATTTAGCTAAAGCCCCAAGTCATAGCCAATTATGTAGTTACTTTCTCTGCACGCACACACGCCTCCCTATGCTCCCTCAACAGTGTTTTATTGGATCCGAAGATCATCTTTTTGTTGCCTTTTAAGCTCGAAGTTAGACAATTTCTGCCTAGTAGAGAGTACAGCCTAACATAAAGCTATGGCAAATGATGCTTTCAGCTATTTTTCTATGGACAGCTAGAAATTAATTGAAGCTCAAGCCAATCAATCAATTTCAGTTCTTTAAAAGAAATATTATGGTTGGATCTATTGCTTGTGATTGCAATCAAAATTGGAGAAGAGGAAAAAAAAACAAAGAGTTCATGTTTTTCACTGAAGCTTGATTAAAATCGTCGCTCGGTTTGGTTGCTAGCAAAATTCTTAGAGAAACAAAGATATGCACGCATGGCTTATGATGTTTTTAAATAATTCCTCTTGTATCATCGAATTCGTCAAAAAGAACCAGCCATAGTAAAAGAAAATTTCCTTGAATGTATTGCAATCCAGGCAGAAACATTATTTAATCTAATCAAAGAAACATCTATCAGGGATATCACACTCACATATTGCATAGAATGTATTGCAATCTAATTGCACAAAAATTAACCCCAATTTCCACCGCTTGACAAATACTATTTCGTAATGGGATAGCATGATTCCATGACTGCATGGGAGGATAAACACAGCACAAAGGGTGATGGAACAGACAAACTCAAACGGACTTGGAAGAAATGAAACTCAACCAGTATTATGATCAAACTAGACATAAAGCTATACATTAAAACTAAAGCTTGATACAATAGAGAACTCAGACTCCAGAGAGTACTAGCTTTCACAAATTAGTGAAAAAGGCAGCCAGTCACACAGGTTCTCTATTCCTCGAGAAATCGTTTTCCTATGAAGCAAAACAGCTAAATAATTCCGGGTAAACGCATGCATTAATTATAACCTATTCTTGTCTGTAACTAAGAACCATCTACAAACACACATTCACAGCCAGATGATTTGAAAATGAGATAGAAATCAATCTGCAAAACTCATGTAGATGACATAATACAAGTTGGAATCCTAGTTTCTCTATCTACAACAAAAACCCAAATGCAAAAGCACGTAACTTTTCAAGTAGAATCATACAGCAAGCACAACACAAATCTCATTAACAAATTAAACAAAATCAAAACACACAAAAAGGCAAAAAGGAAAGACAATTAACAAAAAAACCTCAATAAAAAGCAATAATTCACCTTTAAAAACATCCAGATACCATAAAATTAGACAAAAATATAAAATGGGATCTTTCAGAATCTTCAAAAAACCTAAAGGAGCAACATTTTCTCAATCATTCAGAAATCTCAACATCACCATCGGTAATCTCCTGCTGCAAATCTTTTGGATCTTTCCCATCAACAGTACACCCGACAGAAACACAAGTCCCCAGAATCTCCTTCACTGTCCCGCTCAGATCCTTAGCTATCGATCTCGAACTCATAACCTTGGCAATCTCGATGACATCATCAAGAGATATATTCCCATTATGCTTGATGTTCTTGGTCTTCTTCCTGTCTCTCTCGGGCTCCTTCAACGCCTTGATAATCAACGCCGCGGCTGAGGGCACAACGCTGACCTTGGCTTGACGGTTCTGTACGGTGAGCTTGACGGTGACTCGGAGGCCCTTCCAGTCCTTGGCAGTTTCTTTGGCGATGTCTTCTCCGATTTTCTTGGGAGAAAGCCCGAGAGGTCCGATTTTGGGAGCTAGGGAGCTGGCTGCGCCGACTTCACCTCCGGTTACCCTCACGTAAACATCGATCACCTGAGATGGGTCAAACTTCGGCGGCATTTTTGCTGCTGCTGCAGATGCTGACTGAGGGAATGAGATGGGGGGCGGCAAGGATTTCACGAGATGAACGGATTATCCTTATATATAGTGGCGGTTAGGGTTTTAAGAGAGTGAAATGATTTCTTAGCCCTACGAGGTGGGCTTTTTGTCTTGGGCTTTCAATAGGGTTAAGAGAGATGTTTCAGGATTTTTTAGCCGTGTTTCGGGCTTTTGGCAGGAGTTGAATATCTGTTTTTTCTTTGAAACAAATTACATATGCAAACTTTTACAATATTTTTTTATATAGAAAAAATCAATTAAATTTTCAATAATTTACACATATATTTAACTAAATAAATTAAAATAAAACAGTATAAAGTGTGATATCTAACCAACTAAAATTAACAAATTAAATTTGTGTCACGAGTCATGAGTATAATTAGGCTCGAAAAACATGGAGAGTTTTTATTATCTCAAATAGATATTTATAAATTCAAAATCAATCAAATATTAGGGTGATTAAAAAAATTAAATTGAAACAAATCATATTTCTTGATTAATAGTCAACCAAATATTAAAAAAAAATGAGAGATGTTAATAAATAAGAATCTAATTGTAATGGATAAAAAAGAAAAAAAAAGGAAAATAAATGTACATGTGGAATTGAGAGCCTGTTTGGGAGGGCGATAGATTTTCAAAGTGCTTTTCATACCAAAATACATCAAAATGATATTTTTTTATTTTTTAAAAATTATTTTTAACATTAGAACATCAAAATGATCTAAAAACACCAAAACATATTCATTTAAAATAAATAAATAATTTAAATTTCTGCGACATGATGGTTTGACCGCAACGCCAAACAGCTTCTAGTCTAATCTATCACACTTTTTAGGTGGTGATACATTTATATACAGTGATGGAGGTCCTTTCAAATTACAATAAACTTGTAGTGGTAAGTGATCTCTTCACATAGTCTAGTCTTGTTTATGAGATTGAGAGTTCGAATCTAATTTATGTTAATTTTTAGTTTATTACATTTTTATTTCTTTTCTAGTAAAGATCCTTGTAAATAAAGTACTCAACAAATATAAATCAACACCAGTTGGGATTTGATGCTTTTTTGGCTTCAATCTTTTATGTTAGTGTTTGTCGGGTTTGAACCTGTGGTTATTGTCTATGCTGTGAGGTGGATTATTATGGTTGAGTTTAGATATATATGTGGAAGTAATTCAATGGATGTTAAATATAATTAACTTAATTCATCTCTATCGCCGCTAAGCTGCTTCCACAGACATTTACCACCGGAAGATTGGAAAGTGAAGGACAGAAACCGATCTGCAAAACTCATGTACAAGTCGGAATCCCAGGGTCTCTATCTACCACAAAAACAAAAACAAAAACAAAAACAAAAACAAATGAAGCGTGAAATTCCTACTTTTCATGCATCAATCCTCGTCCTATAACTCAAAAATAGCTCATCGAAAAAGATGAAGTGCCTAAAAAGAGGATAAGTTTGACCCCAGGACATGAATTTGAGTAAACTCTGCATCACTAAACTCTCATCTTCACCTTCCATGAACAAACACATCATTTTTCATTCAAAACCAAACGCCAGGCACAAACCAAACCACATAATCAAATTCAACAGCAATCAAAACATACACAAAAAAACATAAAATGAGCAGCCATGGAGGAATGACAACTAGCAAAAATACCCTCGTTAAAAAAAGTAGTAAATCACCTTTAAAAACATCCAGAAATCTGTAAAAAGTAGCAAATCATCCTATTAAAAACATACCATAAAATTAGACAAAAACATGAAATGGGATCTTTCGGAAACTTCAAAAATACCCCAAAGGAGCAACAGTTTCTCAATCATTCAGAAATCTCAACATCACCATCGGTAATCTCCTGCTGCAAATCTTTTGGATCTTTCCCATCAACAGTACACCCGACAGAAACACAAGTCCCCAGAATCTCCTTCACTGTCCCGCTCAGATCTTTAGCTATCGATCTCGAACTCATAACCTTCGCAATCTCGATGACATCATCAAGAGATATATTCCCATTATGTTTTATGTTCTTGGTCTTCTTCCTGTCTCTCTCGGGCTCCTTCAACGCCTTGATAATCAAGGCCGCGGCTGAGGGCACAACGCTGACCTTGGCCTGACGGTTCTGGACGGTGAGCTTGACAGTGACTCGGAGGCCCTTCCAGTCCTTGGCAGTTTCTTTGGCGATGTCTTCTCCGATTTTCTTGGGAGAAAGTCCGAGAGGTCCGATTTTGGGAGCTAGGGAGCTGGCTGCGCCGACTTCACCTCCGGTTACCCTCACGTAAACATCGATCACCTGAGATGGGTCAAACTTCGGCGGCATTTTTGCTGCTCTGCTGCTTGCTGACTGAGGGAATTGGGGGGGGGGAGCAAGGGTATCACGAAATACAGATATATACATATACTGGCGGCTAGGGTTTTAAGAGATTGAAATGTCGTTTTTAGCCCTGAAAGCTGGGCTTTTTTATCGATTAAAGTTTAATTAAAAAAAACTTGTTATATTTTTCTCAATATAAATTATTATTGAACTTGAATTGATTTGTGTCGCAAATGAATATTAACAAAAACACTAAAACAAAATTGTGTTTCACTGTTCATTCACTAGCACATACACTCATGCGCACTGTTTAGTGGACATTTGACCCGGTGCATTGCGGGCGCACGTCCACTTTTTTTTTCCTGTCCATGAACAGTATATTAATGAAAAAACCCCTCAAAAAAGACAAAAAAACACTGCCGGTTTCAGGGGCTCAGCGGTAATTGACCATTTTCGGTCTGGTTCGACCTGGTTCGTCTGGCCGGTTTTTTTTATTTTTTAATAATTATTTGCACGGTGCAATAACTATTTAGTCCCTAAAAAGGACAGAAAACAGGCGTTGCAGGGAGGGGAGTCCCGATAATTAGCCTTGTTTTTAATTTTTCGGCACTTTACTATTGGCGCGTCTCCGGACGCGCTGTCCGCTTCTACGACCACGCGACTTTCGGACAGCGCGTGCGGCTTACTCCGGCGTTCAAAAACGCTCATCCAGCGTCTAAAATGATTTTCCGACCTATGATCTTCCACATGGTGCGGCGCGTGTACCGATACGGTGTCCGTAGACGTGTCAATGGTCGTTTGAAATTTCACCCCCATTTCTCTCTCCTTCTGCATAGGTTGACGTCAGCGCAGCTGTTTTTGTATAAATTTCATTTCAGTCCCTAAACTTTGTAATTTGTTTTTCTGACCCTTATTGCTATTATATAGGTTTTGATTTGTTTCAATTTCGTCCTTCAATTGAAATTGATTATATATTGTGCTTTCAATTAGGTCCCCAGTCTTTTAATTTTGTTGATTGGGCTAGAATCCTTAATATTTTTGGTGTCAAAGTTTTCATTAATTTCAATTTCATCATTCCATGCAAATTTATTATAAATCCTGAATATTTTCGGTATCAAAGTTTGATTTCTTTCAATTTTATCCTTCTATGCAAGTTAATTATGGATTTCAGTTTCATTTCGGTCCCGAATCTTTTAATTTCTGGTTTTGTGTTAAATTATTTAATTCCAATGTTTGGATTTACTTCAATTTTATCCTTTAAATTAAAGATATTATTAACAATATGTCAAGATATATATATATATATTCAACGAATTAAAGTATGTGGAACTAATTATATGTTTTGATATTTATTGAATATTATTGTCTAAAAATATAGAGAGAGAGAAAAAAAAGACCTGGGATTTTTTTTTTTAAAAAAGTATTGTTAAATACATTTAATATAATAATATGATGAATAAATCTTATAAAATTAAAAACATTTTGGCTTCTATGCTTTTTTGTTTAAGTTTATTTCTTTTAAAAAAACAACAATATTTTTATTTATAATATTTCAGATCTAATATTACTGGGGGAAAAAACAACTCACAAAAAAATATTGACAAATTTATTTAGATTATCTACAATAAAATTTAATATTCAAATAACTAATTTCAGTTTCATTTCGATTCTAATTCTTTTAATTTACTGTTTTGGTTTAAATTATTTAATTTCAATATTTAGATTTTTTTTAATTTTGTCCTTTAAATTAAATTTATTACATATGTGTTTTTTTTTAATTATTTCATCCTTTATAATTTTAATCTTAGATTTTATTTTAGTTCCTTTATTTTTTATACATATTTCTTACATAGTTCCTATTTCTATTCATGTTTATATGCTAGAATCCTTAATATTTTTGGTGTCAAAGTTTTCATTAATTTCAATTTCATCATTCCATGCAAATTTATTATAAATCCTTAATATTTTCGGTATCAAAGTTTGATTTCTTTCAATTTTATCCTTCTATGCAAGTTAATTATGGATTTCAGTTTCATTTCGGTCCCGAATCTTTTAATTTCTGGTTTTGTGTTAAATTATTTAATTCCAATGTTTGGATTTACTTCAATTTTATCCTTTAAATTAAAGATATTATTAACAATATGTCAAGTTATATATATATATATATATATATATATATATATTCAACGAATTAAAGTATGTGGGACTAATTATATGTTTTGATATTTATTGAATATTATTGTCTAAAAATATATATAGAGAGAAAAAAAAGACCTGGGATTTTTTTTTAAAAAAGTATTGTTAAATACATTTAATATAATAATATGATGAATAAATCTTATAAAATTAAAAACATTTTGGCTTCTATGCTTTTTTGTTTAAGTTTATTTCTTTTAAAAAAACAACAATATTTTTATTTATAATATTTCAGATCTAATATTACTAGGGGAAAAAACAACTCACAAAAAAATATTGACAAATTTATTTAGATTATCTACAATAAAATTTAATATTCAAATAACTAATTTCAGTTTCATTTCGGTCCTAATTCTTTTAATTTACTGTTTTGGTTTAAATTATTTAATTTCAATATTTAGATTTTTTTTAATTTTGTCCTTTAAATTAAATTTATTACATATGTTTTTTTTTAATTATTTCATCCTTTATAATTTTAATCTTAGATTTTATTTTAGTTCCTTTATTTTTTATACATATTTCTTACATAGTTCCTATTTTTATTCATGTTTATATGTATAGGCTCTTTTGTTTTTCTTTTCAATTTTCCTTTATTTCCAATGTTTTTAAGTTTCTTTATTTAATTTTCACGAAATAATGTTTGTTATTAGTTCTTTTTTTTTTTATTCTTCAAGTTAAGTAATTTCTTTGCATATAATAATATTTATTTTCTGTTAATATAGTTAGGTATTGAATTTTGTAAAAGTAATTTTTGTCCAAATTTGTGAGTTTTATTTTCTTTTAAATATATCAGACGAATTATATGTTTTTGTATTAATTTAATATTAGAGCTTTAATATATATAAAGAACCTAAGTTTTTTTGAAAAAAAACATTAATATAATTGTTCTGGAATACTTTTACTATAATAATATAAAAGTTAAAAAAAATATGGAATTTTTTTCTCTAACAATTATTTTTCTCTCTATAAAAGTTAATAATATTTACATTTTGATTTCTGTTCGTGATCATTTCAAAAATGAATTTATTTGTTTTTATTTTTCGGTTCAAATAATTTCTTAACATCTAATAATACTTTTTATTTTGTCATATAATTAGTTTTTTAGTTGCTTTTCTATTAATATTATTAGGTCTAATTTTTTTTATGATTATAGATGATACATGCAAAATAATAATTATTATTATTTGTAATATTTTTTCCCTTATCAATGTGTAAAACTAATTACATATTTTGATATTTATTTAATATCAGCACCTTCATATATATATATATATATAAATGATATTTTTACTATTATTCTGAAATATTGTAAATCTAATAATATAGACAATAAATTTTACAATCAGTTTTCTATATAAAAAAAAATTTAACAAATTTTATTAAAAACATTTTGGAGCAACATTCAATCACTTTTTGATGGGAAAAAAAATTCCGTTTCTAATAGATTTTATAAATTATAATTTTGTTGATTAAATTTTAAAATAACAACATACAACACATATAAAATCAATTAATTTTTTACATAGATAAAAAAAACTCAGCGCAACGCTCGAACATTTAGCTCTTGATAACCTAAAACAAGTTCAAGTTTGTGGAAGAAAGTAGAATACATTGATGTTGTCAATTCTCCATTGCTAAAGCAAGATATGTCACAGAGAAAACTTTGAGATGGTTCCCTCATCATTTTAGAATTGCATATCCTCTATCATCCAAGTTATTATAGCATACAAAAAGATCAATAATTTTGTTTGTATTAACGTGTAGTTAATAGCATATCTGTGTTATTGTGACTTAGGTCTTCAATATTAGCTACTATTCAAGCAATGCCTGTTATGTCTACAGATAATGATAAATGTTGCTCTAACAACAATTGTTTTATAAAATATATTTTTAATTGAAAAAAATATTAAAATAATATATATTTTTAAAATTTTATTTTTAATATTAACCTATTAAAACAATTTAAAAATATATAATTTTTTTTATCGAATTCCAGTTGCACTGCTTCCTCCTTCTGGCACCTGGTTATATGTCTTGGAAGTGTAAGAGCAAGTCCAATGGTAAGAGCCATTTTTAAGAGTCAAATTTGTAAAATAGCTTCTTGAATAATGTTTATATGGCTTTTTTGTTGATGTATGCTCCAATGGTAAGAGCCATTTTGGAGAGCTATTTTTTTATATTATTTTAAATATAGTGCAATTATTTTGTAGTTTAATTATGCAATTAATTATAGAATTAACAGTAGTAAGTTATATTATTAAATAATTGCTTTTAAAAAACCATCCAACAATATAATTATTAATTTTTTATATTATTTTAAATATATATAATTTTTTACTCTTTTATTGAGGTATTTTTAAATATATAAAAATATATTTTTGATATGGTTACATTATTTTCTAATATATATATATACACACACATACCCGTTCCCTTCTCCCCACCCCCACAGCCCCACACAGAACACTTTCCCTTCTCCCCCAGCCCCCAACTCCAAGAATGTTGTTTCCATGATCCCGAAACTGAAACTCTATTCAGCGTTCCTTTCATCTTCCCAGATGGGTCTTGACAGCATAGCTCAAGAGACCACCTTTTCCATCTTTTGAATCCAGGAATTCCTTGACAGGCACAGAAACCACTCCAACATCTTTGTCTCCCATCATTCGCTCGGCTACAAGCTTGAACTTGATTTGCAAGCGATTTTGTTGAGCAGCAGCTTCATCAATGGTGAATTTCATGGGGAAATTCCAAAGAGGGTTAGGCCCACAATCTTGATGAACGTTGGTTTTCTGTTTCTGCTTAGACTTGTGTGGATCTCCTTTGATGGAAACAAGACAATAGACATCCATCTTGCCGATAATGTTCACATCTTTGAGACCTTTGCCTGAAGCAACCGTGATCTCTGGTTGAAACATTATTTTATTTTTTGGCTCTTCAATTGAAACATGTAGAAATAGCTACTGATAATGAAAGTAGCCATTTTGGCTACTCTGATTCCTCCTGCGTTGGAGTTGAAAATTTAGATTCAAAAAGCCAAAAGGACAAATTTTTAGCTTTGCTCTTCATTTGGCTCTTGGACTTGCCCTAAGCGAAGCCGAGTTCGAAAAAACAATGCTCAAGAGAAGACCTACCTCTTTTCTAGCCCCCAACCATCTCCCTCTTCGTAACCTCAACTTCCAAACCCAAAAAGAACATCATCAAACCCTAACCGAAAAGCTTTTGTCTCTAATAAAGCAATGCAAATTCAAAAACTTATTAAAACAAATCCACACACAAATGCTTATAAACTCAATACCAAAACCCAATTTCCTTCTTTCCAAAATCGTTGAACTCAAAGACTTGGCCTATGCATCCCTTGTTTTTAATCAACTCACCAAACCCAATATTTATGCCTTCAATGTTATGCTTCGTGGGTTAGCTACCACATGGAAAAAGTATGATTTTTGTGTTGTGTTGTATTACAAGTTGAAGTCCTTAGGCCTAATAGCAAATAATTTTACATACCCTTTTTTGTTTATAGCGTGTGGAAATGTTGGGGGTTTGGTCCATGGAAAGATCGGTCATTGTCTGGTGTTTAAGACTGGTTTGGATGGTGACGAGTATGTGAATCATTCTATGATTACAATGTACGCGAGGTGTGGTGAAATGGAGTTTGCAAGGAAGGTGTTTGATGATATGAGTGACAGAGGTTTGGTGTCGTGGAACTCGATAATCTCGGGGTATTCTAAGATGGGTTTTGCTAAAGAGGCAATCGGGTTGTTTATGGAAATGAGGGAGGAGGGGTTTGAGCCGGATGAGATGACGTTGGTTAGTGTTCTTGGGGCGTGTGCGGGTTTGGGGGATTTGGGTTTGGGGAGATGGGTGGACTGGTTTGTTCTGGATAAGAAGATGGAGGTAAATTCGTATGTGGGGTCTGCTTTGATTGACATGTATGGCAAGTGTGGAGATTTGATATCTGCGAGGAGGGTCTTTGATTCAATGCCAAACAAGGATGTTGTCACTTGGAATGCCTTTATCACAGGGTAATTAGATCGGTTTTATACTTTGTCATTGTCACATAAAATGGAATTGTGTCTAATTCTGTTCCCTCGAAATGATTTGAAATTTGAATTCTTTCTAATTCACCAGCTATGAAATAAAAACCATGCAGATATATGGAATTTCTAAATGCGTTTCAAGTTAAGATGATTTTTTTTTGGTTCAACTATCACTTCATAGGTGTGCACAGAATGGAGCTTCCAATGAAGCAATTGTACTATTCAATGAAATGAGAGAGGCAGGTCCTAATCCAGATAAAGTCACAATGATTGAAGTACTGTCTGCATGTTCCATGGTAGGGGCCCTTGATCTGGGGAAATGGGTCGAGACACAGGCATCAGAAAGAGGTTTACAGCACGATGTCTATGTTGCGAGTGCATTAATTGATATGTATGCAAAGTGCGGGAGCCTGGATGATGCACTCAGGGTTTTTGAGAGCATGCCCCGCAAAAATGAGGTCTCATGGAATGCCATGATTTCAGCTCTTGCTTTCCATGGGCAGGCCCAGGAAGCTTTATCATTATTCAGGCGCATGTCAAAGGATAATGGCTCTGTTCATCCTAACGACATCACTTTCATAGGAGTGCTTTCTGCGTGTGTGCATGCTGGATTAGTTGACGAGGGCCGCCAATTGTTTGACTCAATGAGTTTGTCATTTGGATTGGTCCCAAAAGTCGAGCATTATTCTTGCATGGTTGATCTTTGTGCGCGTGCAGGACTTCTGTACGAAGCTTGGGACTTAATCAAGAAGATGCCTGGAAAACCAGATGAAATTGTGTTGGGGTCATTGCTTGGTGCCTGTCAGAGGTGTAGAAATGCAGATGTTGGTGAGAGGGTAATTCAACTGTTTCTGGAGATGGAGCTATCAAATTCAGGAAACTATGTTATCTCGTCTAAGATATATGCAAATATGAAAAGGTGGGATGATTGTGCAAAGATGAGGGTGTTGATGAGGCAGTGTGGTGTCTCTAAAACCCCTGGCTGTAGCTGGATTGACATTGGAGCTCGTGTTCATGAATTTCATGCTGGCGACAGCTTACAACATCATTTGGTGATCATATACCAATTGCTGAATGAGGAGATGAAGAGAGAAGGTTACATTCCAAATACTGGTTGCATATAGAGGTGGAAAAGTTGAAAGCTTGCTTGCCTCTTTCAGCTATTGAACAGTGCACTGGAGGGATTATATCTTCTGGTTGATGACTCCAGCCTAAATGTTTGAATGGTAAGTTGTGTTCTCAATAGCTTGAGCAAGGAGCTCTATCTTGCCAATATAAATGTACAGTTTACCCTCGCTTGAGTATGTTTCTATAGAATGAAAATGGTTGGTGGATGCTTACATGCATTTGCTGTAAAATAATGCAGGTTCATTCTGGAAAGAATGCTAAAACTACTATTTTTTTTCAGAACATAAGCAAGGAATGCAGGGGGAATATTGGTGGATTGAAATAAAATGCACATGATTCCTTGTAGTTTTTAAGGGATGCCATAAATAATTTTCAATATTCCTCTAAGCTATGATGTTGTTTACTTTCAAGACAGACTTCACATGGAATCTGACAAAACCCAATTTACGATTAGAAGTTGTGTAGAAATTGCCTCATAATGTGACTCCTATCTGTTTGTCTTTCCCTGGTTGGACCTTGTAATTTCAATAGTTGATGTAAATTTAGTGTAAAATTCTTTTAGGCCTCGTTTATTTGCCTGAAAGAAGCTTCCACGGAAAGTGGATTCTTAGAAAGTGAATTATTTTCTGATGTTTGGCCATGGCATGAAAAATATGTTGGAAATTAACTTATCAATGTTTTTTTTCAAGCTTAACTAACATATATTAAACATTAAATGTAATTATAATACAATATGGATGAGCCCTTAATTAGACCCATTCCAAAGCTAGCATTTTCATCGGTTCCAATTACATGATAATTTTTTAACAATCTTAAGAGTGAGTTGCATACAATTAAAGATTAATATGGCACCACTACTATTGGCTAACATATATTGCTCTTGTTATGATTCTCGTTAAAGTTTTAGGGAATGAAAGTTGCATATTATTTCGATTTCATTGCTGAGACAAGCACTGGAGGCCTAATGACATCCATGCTTACTGCTCCAAATGATGAAAACGACCTTTGTTTGCTTCAAAAGATTTTGCTAAGTTTTATTAAGACCATAGTCCAGGCACCAAGTTGGCACAAGTTGAAGGATATTATATGATGAAAACCATGCTCCAAAGATTTTTTTTTGTGTGTTCGAAACATTTATGACGAGTGTTGAGCGCAAAACTTTTTTAAGATGTCAAGATCATTATCATCCTTTTCTTTTTCAAGGTGTTTGAATGTTTTGCAACATGTGACGATTATGACAAGCCATGGTTTCAACGAGGATTTATACATCTGTGTGACTGGCCACTATCAAGCTCCTTGGCCTCTGGTGCTTTAAGATAGTACCACTACTTTTTTGTATCCCCTGTCCATTAGGCAAAGTGAAGAAATCGCATTGGTTCAAAAATAAGTTTGCTGCTGAAAAAACCAAAATTAAGAAGCAGGTGAAAGAAAGGATTCCAAAAAATTGGAATTTGTTGTTTGCACAGAATAGTTCGTTTGTAGGTGATAATGAGAGATTTGCTATAAATTGTCAAAGCCAAAAGTTACTGAAGTTATTGTGCATGGAGCGCATGAGTCTGCTTTTAACAATGATATTTGTTTTGTAATTCAATTTAACAATGAAGCTAAATTTAATTATTATGCAACACAAGCTAAAACAAAAACAAAACAAGAATGAAAATTAATGCAACATCGCTTGAGCATGCTTTTAAATATTTGAAAGCAAAATACATAGAGCAATCGGTGAAGATATCCATTATTATATGTCAAACAAGCTATAGACAAAAACAAAAGAAAAAACAAAACACGAAAATAAATATAAACTTATTTAAATCTTGAAAATGCAATACATAACGATGCACCGAGTCTTAGTACCATCAAGATACAAGGCTATGAAAATCCAAACTTGGGTCTAATGGGAAGATTGTCCACCATGAAATAATAGCAATTGGTGATGCTCACCTCAATAAAGTGAAACCAAGCTCGTCGCCAATATGGATTTATGTATAAAATTACCCCTATCACCACCAACACCATGATGTATGCAACCCCGAAGCTCACATAGAAAACCTCCATGTCCATGAAGCCACCATTATCTTCATTGTTCGTTGAAGTTGGCATTGGTGATGGTGGCATATCCAAGCCACAAGCTTTGGGTAGCGGTTGTCCACAAAGAAAAGTGTTATCCTTGTAGCAGCTCTCCTCAAAAGTGGCAAACTGTGCAACTCTCGCAGGTGTCTTGCCGGACAGATTATTGTGCGCCACACTGAAAACGGCTAGAAAATATAGTCCAGTAAGTTGAGGAGGGATTTCTCCTTCCAATTTGTTTTATGAAAGATCCAAGCTCTCTATTTCCTTTAAGTTTGAAAATGTCTGTGGAATTGGCCCAGTCAAACTGTTGTGCGAGAGGTTCAATACCTTGATCTTGCTCAGGTTTCCAATCTCAGGAGGAATCTCTCCCGTGAAGTTGTTGCAAGAAAAATCAATTCCAATAAAGTACCGGATAATGCTTCCACTATAAAGAAGGGCTACATTCTTCGTTGTAAACTCAAAAGATTGTTGTGAAGAAGACACAGAATCATAAGAAGTAATTGTTAATGGGAAAGGATGAGTAGATATCATCCAAGAGAGGATATTACCAGAAAGATAATTATGAGATAGATCAATGAGGGTTAATTGGTCCAACCTGCATAATTGAACTGGGATCTCACCTTCAAGATTGTTATGACTCAATAGTAGAAATCTCATGTTAGATAGCCTTCCAATCCATTCTGGAATTCTACCGGTGAAATCATTATAGGAAAGATCTAATGCCACAATCCCAAAGGAGTCGTAGAATTCCATTGCGATCGGTCCTTGCAACTTATTTCTAGACAAATATACATGTCTTAATTTTGAAGAAGCACCGAATCTTGGTGGTAAAGGACCAGAGAAATTGTTCACGGATAGATCCAAGAATTCAAGAGAAGACATATTCCCTATCCATCCAGGGATTTGCCCTTGCAAGTTGTTGTTTGAATGTGTTCTTCCCGTCAAAACATTGTTGGATAGGTCTAGCAGTTGTAGCGAGCTTATGCTACCCAACGAGGAAGGAATGCTTCCATTAAAACCATTATCTGACATCATTAGAAATTTTAACCCTGGAAAATAAGCTCCGATTTCTGCAGGAATTTGGCCTTGGAAATAATTCATGGATATACTTAGGAGTGATAAATTCATATGAGAACTCCCTGGCAGTAAGATTGGACCTGAAAGAGAACAGTTTTCTAAATATAGATTTTTTAGGTATGTGTTGTTCTCTATCAACCAACTTGGAAACACTCCCTTTATTTGGATGTGTCTAAAATCCAAAGATTGTAGGTTGAACTGATGGTAAAGGAATTTAGGAAATGCTCCAGCACCTTGTCCGTGACTGCTCAAATGGAGGGACTCTAACTGGAACTTTGAGCTCAGATTATGATCATCTTCTTCTGCGTATATTTCGTTGCTAGAACCATCAAAAGACTTGAGTTTTGAAAGGTTGTATAATGGGCTCAATGACATAGGGATTTTCAAGTGATTGGAAGAGAGATATAGTCGTCGAATGGATGTCAGATTTGCCAGGCACAGAGGCAAGGATCCACTGAGATCATTGTCATGCATATATAGCTCTTGGAGATGATTTAAGTCACATAGGCCTGATCACATTATAATTTAGGAAAACTTAAACTCTGAGTGTATATAATTGGAAAATTTATAACCTATATATATAGAGAGAAAAAAATATAACCTGTAGGTAATTGGCCATTCAAACTGCAACCCCCCAACAATAAAGTTTTGAGAGAGGTCATCGTTCTGATGGTTTGGAAGATGCTGCTGCTTCTGAGAGTAGAGCCACTCAAATCCAAGAGTTCCAAGTTCTTGAGCTTAAAAAAGGCTGCCACAATCAATTATGTTCATGAAGAAGTAGCTTATTGAATAATAATGAGGATTTCTAAATTTGAAATTTAATTCTCTGTAATTGCTCAATTTAAATTCTAATGGATTTGAGAGTTCTTCAAACCTCCTTTAATAGATACCAATAACATAACAGAGGAATTCTATACATATACGTCTAATCACAGCAGACATTTGCTAATTTACCTTGGAAAGGTACAATGCCACTTAGTGCTTGCAAAGATAGATTTTTTAGCGAAGATAGTGCTCCAAGGTTTTGAAGGGAGTTTTCATCTAGAGAACAACCGTCCAGAACCAACTCTTCCAGTGAGCTCAAATTTCGCAAATCTGTTTGAAAGAAGAAAAGATGTTTTTTCAAATTGAGTTTTTCAATTAAAAAAACATCATGATGTTACTTATCGTCACCTAGTATTCTTCCTCTTAAATCGTTGTAGCCCAGATCAAGTGTCGTGAGGTTTGGGAATGCTTCTAATGATTGTAGTAATGTCTGAAAGCTACTTCCATAGGCTGTGATATTATTTAGGTAGAGAGCACTCAAGTTGGTTGGACCTGCAAGTATAGAAAGGTTTTCCAAATGCATAAAAATAGTTAATAATTAAATGGGCTCATATGTGAATGCGTTACTTACCTCCTGAGGTTACCACTTTGGTAATATTGTTGCCGCCCAAAGACAAGATCTCCAAGTTGCCCGGACATTCTTGATATACATAAAAATAATAATAATTATTATTAATTCATTCACTACAAAACAAAATTGAATTTAATAGAGAAAATGATAAGTATATATTTATAAAAAATAAACTAACCTTTCAAATCTATTAACCCCTCCATGTGGTTTTATTAAATTAGATTCAGCTTCACAAGTGATTCAAATATAATGACAATTAAAAAGTACTTTTATTTTTTATTTTTATTTATTTACAAACTTGTATTGATTCCCCCCCTTCAATTTGGATACTTATATTCTAAAAAAGCAATTAATAAAATATATTTATTATTTTTGTTATAAAATGATTATGTCACAGTTAACTTATTTTAGATGAGCCTGGATTGATTTTAATTTTAATTTTTAAACGATAAAAATATATTTGATTAGAAATATAAAAGGGTTTAAAATGAATATTTTTTGGCAATAGTTTTAAGTGAAATTAGAATAAAACATATCCTTTTAAAATAGAAAATACATATTCTATTCTCACTATTTTAGTATTTTATATCATGGTAATTAAATGCTGTCTAACTAACATATCACCAAATCATAATAAAAAAAATTCCTAATTAATTGTGGAATGGCATGTTAGTTGGATCTAATTGGAGCTATAAAATATTCTCACAGAACGGTGGTCAAATGGGAGTGGAAAAGCTCATCATTTCCAGGAAAATTCTATCAATGAACCAAGAATTTTTCGGAGAATAACAGAAAAATAAATCAAACCAAATCATTTCCCAAATTTGTCCCTATTTACTTGCTCAAGTCTTTTTAAATAATTACAAGTCTTATTTTAGATTTAGTGGCTGTTTGAGAGTGTGGTTGAAGTTGTTTTTAAAAATTATTTTTGTTTAGAAATACTTCAAAATAATAATTTTTTTTAAATTATTTTTGATATCAATATATGAAAATCATCTAAAAACACTAATTTTTTTTTTATTTAAAATAAAAATAAAAAATTGATTTAACTACTTTAGAATCAGTCAAACAATTGAATTAAAAAAACTGGTTTATCGGTTGAAAAATAGTGAACCGGTTCAAAAGCAATTTCAACCACACTCTCAAACAAACACTAAATCTATTAGTTTAATCCTTTATTTTTCTAGTGCATAAGTCTAAAATAAGACTTGTAATTATTTAAAAAGACTAGAGCAAGTAAATAGGGACAAATTTGGGAAATGCTTTGGTTTGATTTATAATCTATTTTAAAAGTATATGTTGTACTCTAATTTAACTCAAAACTACTGCTAAAAAATATTCAGTTTAAATCCATGTATGTTGTAACATGTATGTATAAGGAAAGTGATCACATCTCCACAGATCACTCATTCAGCTTCATCCTCTCCGTAAAATCCTCATTTAGATCAAGTCTTAATGTAATTTGAATATTTGAATTATGTACAGCTAATCTTGTAGACAGTTACAGAATAGCTAAAACTAAGGCTTGACTCAAGCTCTTCATCTTGTATTTATACCTGCACATGTTAATGAAATACATGTAAGCCATTACATTCATTTGCTTAGTATCTAAAACTCTTTATGGTATCAGAGCCTCTCTTGCTCTAACGAGTTTTTTTCCTTATTTTTTTTTCTTGCTTCTGTAATGGCCTCATCAAACACCTCTTCTGCTGCAACTACAAAACCAGTTGCTAACCCACCACCTGTTTCCATTAATGTCACTCAGCAAATTACCACCCGACTCACACCAACCAACTTCCCTTCCTGGCATGCCCAGTTCGAATCCCTTCTTCTCGGCTATAACCTCTATGGTTACTTAGATGGTACACTACCATGTCCATCAGTTGAAAGCCCTGATGCAGCACCTACTGCTGCCTATATTCACTGGTTTCGACAAGATAAATTAATCTTGAATGCAATACTTACCTCAGTGTCTGATGCTGTGATACCATTCATCGCAGCATCTAAACCTTCCTCTCAAGCCTGGAACAAACTGACCAAGCTTTATGCCAGTCGTTCTAGAACACGAGTTATGCAACTCAAAGAGGATCTCACTCTTATTCAGCGTGGCACACGCACTATCACAGATTTTCTCTACTCTGTGAAATCAATTGCTGATGAGCTAGCACTCATTGATAACCCACTCTTTGCAGATGACATTACTCTATATGTACTCAATGGCTTAGGCCCTGAATACAGAGAAATGATGGCTCCCATTCGCACCCGTGAATCCTCTCTGTCATTTGAAGAACTTCATGACCTTCTAGTGGGTCATGAAGCTTACCTCAAACGAATGGACACCCATTCTCCTTCACTGGTTGTCACGGCTCATAACACCCAACGAAAGGATCCACGTTTTTCAAAGAAACCATGGTCCTCTCAACATGCAGCCTCTCCAAGATATGATACCAAATATCAGCCACGCTATGTCAGGCAACCAAAATACAATCCAAAATGCCAATACTGTGATCAACTTGGCCATGTTGCAAAATACTGCCCTCAGCTACATACCCGAAAGGCCACAGCCAATTGCACTACAGCTGCTCCCAGTCCAGACAAGCGTTGGCTTATTGACTCAGCAGCTTCCCACAACATCACCTCCAAAGTCTCCAATCTGCAACTACACTCTGAATATGATGGCACCGATGAGGTGCTCATTGGAGATGGTACAGGTTTGACAATAACTCACTCAGGTTCTCTCACTCTCCTTTTCCCTAAACGTTCATTCAAACTTCAAGACACCCTTTGTGTTCCATCCATTAATCAGAATTTGATTTCCGTTCATCACTTCACCAAGCACAATAACGTGTTTCTTGAACTTCACCCTTCTTGTTTTTTTGTCAAGGATCAGAGGACGAGAGAGACTCTTCTTCAAGGGCCGTGTGAAAATGGTGTTTACCCCCTGCCCCAAATCAATTCCTACCATCCCATTGCCATGGTCCATGAACGAACTTCAATCAATGGCTGGCATCAACGCCTAGGCCATCCCTCCTCCAAAGTCGTTGCCAGGATGATCACTTCTTTTTCACTGCCAATTTCTAGCAATTCTTCAATATCTCATAATTGTGATTCATGCTCAATCAATAAATCTCATCGCTTACCTTTCCACAAACATGGTCTCAATAGTTCTACTCCTTTTGATCTAATATATACCGATGTTTGGGGACCATCACCACAAACCAGTATTCAAGGGCACAAATACTATGTGATCTTCATTGATCACTTCACCAAGCATGTATGGTTCTTCCCACTTCGTACCAAATCTGAAGTAAAGATCATTTTCCCTCAATTTCATAAAATGATCACCACTCGATTTAATACCAACATCAAAGGACTCTATTCAGACAATGGAGGCGAATTTGTTGCCCTTAAACCATTCCTCACCCTTCATGGAATCAGCCATTTCACCACAGCCCCACACACCCCCGAACAAAATGGAGTTTCAGAGCGCCGCCATAGACACATAGTGGAAACAGGCCAAACACTTCTTAGCCATGCTCATCTTCCCCCTCACTACTGGTCATATGCCTTTGCTGCTGCCACTTACCTGATAAATCGGCTGCCTTCACCCATCCTTCATCACAATTCTCCTTTTCAAACCCTGTTCAAAGAACAACCCAATTATCTCAAACTAAGATCATTTGGGTGTTTATGTTTTCCATGGCTTAAACCCTATAACACAAATAAACTCCAGCCCAAATCTGTTCCGTGTGTCTTCCTTGGCTACTCCACTACACAGAATGCATATCTGTGTTTTCACATACCCACTCAGCGTCTCTATGTCTCAAGGCACGTTACATTTGATGAAAATACATATCCTCTACAAAGTGTCCCCAATCAGCCCACATTGGACCCACCCGTGCCTGCTACTTCCACTATATCTGCTCCACTACTACATCTTGCCCCACCAGCGCAACCTGCTCCTACACCACTCTTGCCTGTCATTCCAGCAAATCTTGCCCCAGCACTGATTTCCACTGCCCCTCAAGAAGAGCTCTCTCTCCCTGCTTCTGATCCCGACACATCCACATCCATCTCCACAGTTCAGGTAACAATTCAACCTCCTGTTGTTTCTCACAGACATCATACCATGACAACTAGATCTATGAACAATATATTCTGTCCTAAACAACTTCACACCACTGTCACACATCCTTTACCTGAGTCAATCGAACCATCTTGTGTAAGTGAAGCACTTAAGCAACCATTATGGCGCAATGCCATGGCAGAAGAAATCACTGCACTACTTAACCATGCAACATGGGAGCTTGTTCCACCCACACACTGTCAAAATCTTATAGGTTGCAAATTTGTCTTTCGCACAAAAAGAAATCCAGATGGCACAATCAGCAGATACAAAGCCCGCCTTGTGGCTAAGGGCTTCCATCAAAGACCAGGCCTTGATTACTCTCAAACATTTAGCCCAGTTGTAAAGCCAGCCACCATTCGGCTGATACTCTCCATTGCTGTCATGCAAGGCTGGCCCCTTCGGCAGCTAGACATCAACAATGCATTTCTTCATGGCAACCTTGAAGAAACTGTGTTCATGCATCAACCTCCAGGTTTCATTGACAAATCCAAACCTGATCATGTCTGTAAACTGAAGAAGAGCATTTACGGCCTGAAACAAGCACCACGACAGTGGTACAAGGCCCTACGGGATGCTCTCTTGCAATTTGGATTTGTCTCATCAGCCACGGACACCTCCTTATTTATATACTCCTCTAACAATGTTTTATGCTATTATCTTGTATACGTAGATGACATTGTTATCACAGGCAATACATCCTGCTTTGTAGCCGACATCATCTACAAGCTCAGCCATACCTTCTCAGTCAAGGACTTGGGAAATCTTCACTTCTTCCTTGGAATTGAGGTCATTCCCACTGCAAAAGGTCTCTTCCTTTCTCAACACAAATATATAAGAGATCTTCTTGCCAAACACTCCATGGACATGGCAAAAGACATTCACACTCCAATGTCTACCAGCACACCCCTCACTCTCACTGACGGCTCAGCACCTACAGATAGCACAGATTACAGACGAGTCATAGGGGCCCTGCAATATCTTGGCCTTACAAGACCTGACATTGCATTTGCCGTGAACCGCCTCTCCCAATTTATGCACAAACCCACTGTGTGTCATTGGACTGCCGCAAAGCGTATTCTCAGATATCTCAAGCACACAATGTTTCACGGGGCACTCATTAATCAACAAAGTCCCTTCTTACTTCGAACATTTGTTGATGCAGACTGGGCCACCAATACTGACACAAGGATCTCCACCACTGCATACATCACATTTCTCGGTTCAAATCCCATTTCATGGTCTGCACGAAAGCAAAGAGCTGTCTCCCGCTCTTCAACTGAAGCTGAATTTCGGGCGTTAGCAGCTGCCACCTCTGAGACCGTGTGGCTTCACTCTCTACTCATAGAACTTGGTCTGTCACTTCAAAATCCTCCCCAAGTCTTCTGTGACAACATTGGTGCTACACATTTCAGTCTAAATCCAGTCCAGCACACTCGGATGAAACACATAGACATCGACCTTCTCTTCGTCCGTGATCTTGTCCAGAAAGGTCGCATTAGTGTCCATCATGTACACACTCTCGACCAGCTGGCAGACTTACTCACCAAGCCACTAGCACGCCAACGTTTTCAAACGTTAAGGTCCAAGATTGGTGTTACTGATGGTACCTCCATCTTGCGGGGGCATATAAGGAAAGTGATCACATCTCCACAGATCACTCATTCAGCTTCATCCTCTCCGTAAAATCCTCATTTAGATCAAGTCTTAATGTAATTTGAATATTTGAATTATGTACAGCTAATCTTGTAGACAGTTACAGAATAGCTAAAACTAAGGCTTGACTCAAGCTCTTCATCTTGTATTTATACCTGCACATGTTAATGAAATACATGTAAGCCATTACATTCATTTGCTTAGTATCTAAAACTCTTTAGTATGTTGTACCATGTCGTTTAAAAAATAAAAATAAAATCAATCCAGGCTCATCTAAAATCAGTTAACAATGACACCATCATTTTATAACAAGAATAACCAATATATGCTATAAATTGAATATTTTTAAATACAAGTATTCAAATTGAAACCACATGGTAAATATAAAAAAATGAATTGCATAAAAGTAATTAATGGAAAAGTTGACCCCAAGTCAAAGTCTTTTATGACATACAATGATGGATATAGACTTTCTTTATGGAAATAACGTGTGGAAAATCATGCCTTAATTTTAATACTTCTTCCTGATCTTCATGTTGCTGCATTTACTTCCTGATCTTCATCCTTGATTTCAGTCACCGTAATTTGATTCTCTACATTGATACAGTTTCTGCTATATTTATATACACTGTCATGGATGCTTGAGTAAACATTTTTGGCTGAACTTCAGCTGTGGTTTCTATATATACATTTAAATCAATCACGGGTTTTGCATAATTGAAGGAGAGAGAGATATCTCCTGCATAATTCAAGGTTAACTGGTTTCCATTGTTTAAAACTTAGTCATTACATCTCCTACTTCACCAACCTCCACCATTTCCATACTTCTGCGTCAGTCAACTGACAACCCTGCTCCAAATCTCTTAGAAGAGATGGGTCCCTGTGTGGATTCTCTTAGCTGCTGTGCATAGATACCCTCCCAAAAAACTAATAAATACATTGAAATTCTAGGCTATAATCATGGCCTTGAAAACCAGGGACGCTCAGAATGCATCATTCAAGAAGTTATGCAGAAGATTTGACTTCTTGGTAGAGTTTCTTCTCCCGGCCATATAATCTGTCAAACGTTGATTGCCGCCCGCATGAGAACATGCAAGAAATTGAATTGGTGTTGCAAGAAAAAAAGTTTTTTTGTTTGTTTGTCAAAACTATCTAATTTTGATATTTTAGAATTTATTTTCTGCATCAATCCAACTTGATTTTCGACATTGTGACTTAGGTCTGAGGATTCTTGAATTACTTACTATTCAAGCAATGCTTGTTATGTCTAGAGATAATAATAAATGCTTCTCTAAGGTGTGTTTTTAGACAAGAATAACAATTGCTTTATAGAGTATATTTTTTAATTAGAAAAAAATTAAAATAATATGTTTTTTTTAATATTAATATTAACATATTAAAACAATCTAAAAATCTAAAAATAATGATGGCTTATTGATGCAATGAAACTAGATGGAATGAACTTATTCATTCGGCTACCAACTATCAAGATTATCTGGAATGATGGAGCACAACTTATTTTGAAGGTACTGATCGGTTAGGTGTGTATGATTTATAGCGTCAAGTTATGTAGATGCATCAGTCAGGGCGATCAATTTTAGTCTATTGTAAAGATATAGGTGCATTATGAAAATAATTGGATTATTGAAAACTTGTTTTATTTACGCAATCAGATATGATCACACGAAAAAAAACGATTGACAGGGCACACAAAATTCAAGCTTAAAGGGCAGTGGCCTCACGGACCATCCCCATATAGTGGAAAAAATTCAGATAGCAATGGTCTGGCATGCCCATCTCACACTCCAAATCCGTGTTGATAAATTACTACTGGAATTTAATTGGGGGATGATTTTAATTTCCAAGCGATCACTCCATTCAATATGAAAATAGCACACTGGCTGTGGGTGGGAGGGAAGCATTTCCCCTTTTAGAAAAGGCACTTTCCGCATTTAGAAACTTTCAGCCTTCGAATCTTATTGGGGCAAAAATAAATGCACAGGACTGCTAGCTAGTATTAGTATTACTGATTTCATTCATCTTTTCCTGTATAAATATCAACAGCTGTGAGCATGTGTGTGCGCATTGAGTTGTAATCCCTTGAGGATCATTTGTTTATGGTGTAAGAGATTTGCATGAAGATGTTGATAGTAGAATGCAGCCAAGAATGATTTTCCGGCAAAGCAACTAAGCAAGGGCTTCAAATGTTTTGGCAGATCCCCGGCAAGTTGTTCTTGGCTACATTTGGTTATCTTCTTCTCATGTGAGACTCTAAAGACCTATTTAATTACATGTTAAGATTCATCGGCACCTGCAAGTTGATTCAAAGCCTGAACGAGCACCATTCCAGCTGATTCTAACATGTCAAATACCTCAATCTCACCCACAACTTCATTATTGTAAGCAAAGTTGATGTCTTTTATTTGTTCTATAATAGAAGAAGCTAGAGTTGCTGCCTTTTCATTCATTGAACAAACCAAGTAGCTGCAACAATTAAGAAACAGAAATACCAAAAATCATTTTTTTTTAGAAAACCCACAAAAATATTTGAAAGGAAAGAATAAAAAACAATCAATTACCTTTCAGATTGTTCAATTTCTTGCCAAATTCATGTGTTTGTGCCGATCAGTCATCTTACCCCAGCATTTCATTCTTTGAAGATTAAGACTAAAATCAATAATATTGAGGTAGATTCCTTGAAGTTAATATAGCCGGTCTTGCCTAAATTTTGTCGGATAACTGAATCACATGTTATTGGTTTACAAAAATTTAACCAATTTAATATCCAAAATGATTTTAAAACAATCCCAATTCAATTTAGATTGGACTCTGAATTGGTGATCCATGGGATTGATTTGTTTCGCCAGTTCAGGTCTAATTGTTAAAGTGTAAATGAATGTATATTCTAGAATAATGAAAGTGTATTCTAGAATATACATGATGGTAGTATATGGTATTTAAAATGTGTATATAAACACACGGCATGTGTGTGTAGAAAGATAGCAACAATAAATAAATTCATATTTCAGTCTCTCTCTCTCTCTTTTCACTCTTCCCTTCTCAGAACACCATTCTTCTTCTTAATCTTGCATTTGAACCAAAAATCATTTATCTCCTTCCAAGTCCACGATTTCATAAAGAAAACATCTAATTCACAGAAAGACTAATTGGATTTGCAGTTTTCTACTTCTTGTTTATTTATTTATTTTAGTTGCACACTCCGTATGTGTGAAATGGTCTTCCTAAAATTTTACTAACCAGTTTTACACCTTCAAACTAATGACCTGGCTTATAATTTCAACACTCAGTCAAGAGTGAAGTTTTTTGCATCAGCAACGTCGCTGCTCTATCTTGTTGGTCTGGAAGAGTTCCTTGATGAACAAGAACCTGATGCTTCTACTCCTTTCCAAGTTATTATAACAAAAAAGCGTACTCAAAGATGTTCTTGCCTTGATTAAGACTCCAATCTTAGTTATTCAACAAATAAGAAGAAATTTATGCGAGTGAGTGATGGAAACTTTCACTAATTAACATCTTAGCCCTTATAAAACTTGCAGGGCTGGAAACTTTGTTTTCCCAGGAAGTAATGAGTGATGTAACCTCCTCATCAGGACCTTTCTTACTAATTAACATCTCATTTATGTGAGGTATAAGACGGTCTTAAGTTTGGGGTTTCCTCTGTGGTTTACGTTGGTGCATTTTGATGTAATCATGAGGTTGCATGGCAACTGAACTCGAGAGGATATTTTAGACTTGGTGCAGAGTCCTCCTTTCCATCAGCAAGTGGATTCTTTTACTTGTGTAAGAAATGCGAGGCTGATCCTTCTTGTTCTGTTTCTTGTCCTTTTGATGATAGCCAATTTTACAAGGTTGGTTTAACTCTTCTTTTTGTTTGAAGGTTCTCGGAACTGGACAAATAGATTTATTTCAATTTGGGATCAACCCTGGTAAATGTGAGTGGTTTGTGGTTCTCTCAAGAATCTCTAGCTTAGCAAAGATGCATGGTTTTCTCTTTAGCAAATCTACTTATGTTCATCAGCATTAACTAAAATCTTTAGTAAGTATTTCTTGGGAAATTCCGGTTAGGGTTGATTATACAACTAACGATTATAGAACCTTGTTCGGCCTAACCTGAACTGCCTCTTCCTCGGCAATCCTTGCTACCCAATTTTTAACCTACTTATTTTTATGTTTCGGAAAAAAATAAAAATATCAAAACAAGCTACAAACAAAAACAAAACACAAATGAAAAGCAATATAAACTTATTTAAATCTTGAAAGTACAATATGATGCACCGAGTCTTAGCACCATCGAGATACATGGCTATGAAAATCTGAACTTGGATAAAATGGGAAGATTGTCCACCATGAAATAATAGCAATTGGTAATGCTCACCTCAATAAAGTAAAACCAAGCTCGTCGCCAATATGGATTTATGTACAGAACTGCCCCTATCACCAACAACACCATGATGTATGCAACCCCGAAACTCACATAGAAAACCTCCATGTCTATGAAGCCACCATTAGCTTCGTTGTTCATTGAAGTTGGCGTTGGTGATGGTGGCATATCCAGACCACAAGCTTTGGGTAGCGGTTGTCCACAAAGAAAAGGGTTATCCTTGTAGCAGCTCTCTTCAAAAGTGGCAAACTGTGCAACTCTCGCAGGTGTCTTGCCAGACAGATTATTGTGTGCCACACTGAAAACGGCTAGAAAATATAGTCCAGTAAGTTGAGGAGGGATTTCTCCTTCCAATTTGTTGTATGAAAGATCCAAGCTCTCTATTTCCTTTAAGTTTGAAAATGTTGGTGGAATTGGCCCAGTAAAACTGTTGTGCGAGAGGTTCAATGCCTTGATCTTGCCCAGGTTTCCAATCTCCAGAGGAATCTCTCCTGTGAAGTTGTTGCATGAGAAATCAATTCCAGTCAAGTACTGGACAATGATTCCTCTATAAAGAAGAGTTACATTCTTCATTGTAAACTCAAAAGATTGTGGATGATAGTAAATATTTTGGTTTGGTAAAGGATGAGAAGATATCATCGCAGAGAGGATATTACCAGAAAGATAATTGTGAGATAGATCAATGAGGGTTAATTGGTCCAACCTGTATAATTGAACTGGGATCTCACCTTCAAGATTGTTATGACTCAATAGTAGAAATCTCAAGTTAGATAGCCTTCCAATCCATTCCGGAACTCTACCAGTTAAATCATTATAGGAAAGATCCAATGCCACTATCCCAAAGGAGTCGTGGAACTCCATTGCGATCGGTCCTTGCAACTTATTTCTAGACAAATATACATATCTTAATTTCGGAGACGCATCAAATCTAGTTGGTAAAGGACCAGAGAGGGTGTTCCCTGATAGGTCCAAGAAAAAAAGAGACGACATATTCCCTATCCATCCAGGGATATGCCCTTGCAAGCTGTTGTTCGAAAACATTCTTCCTGTCAAATTATTGTTGGACAGGTCTAACAGCTGCAACGAGCTCATGCTTCCCAACGAGGAAGGAATGCTTCCCGTCAAATTATTGTTGGACAGGTCTAACACGTATAGCGAGCTCATGCTTCCCAACGAGGAAGGAATGCTTCCCGTCAAATTGTTGTTGGACAGGTATAACACTTGTAGTGAGCTCATGCTTCCCAACGAGGAAGGAATGCTTCCATCAAAACCATTATCTGACATCGCTAACATTTCTAACCCTGGAAAATACGATCTGATTTCTGCAGGAATTTGGCCTTGGAAATAATTCATGGATATTCTTAGGAGTGACAGATTCATATGAGAACTCCTTGGCAGTAATAATGGACCCGAAAGAGAGCAGTTTTCTAAAATAAGATATTGTAGGTATGTGTTGTTCTCTATCAACCAACTTGGGAACTCTCCCTTTATTTGGAAGTTTGCAAGATCCAAAGATTGTAGGTTGAACTGATGGTTAAGGAATTTAGGAAATGCTCTTGCACCTTGTCCATGACCTCTCAAATAGAGGGACTCTAATTGGAACTTTGGGCTCAGATTATGATCATCTTCTTCTGCATATATTTCATTGTCGAAACCAACAAAATGCTTGAGTTTTGAAAGGTTGTATAATGGGCTCAATGACATAGGGATTTTCAAGTGATTGAAAGAGAGATCTAGTTGTTGAAGGGATGTCAGATTTGCCAGACACGGAGGCAAGAATCCATTGAGATCATTGTCATCCATATATAGCTCTTGGAGATGATTTAAGTCACATAGACCTGATCACATTATAATTTAGGAAAACTTAAACTCTGGGTGTACATAATTGGAAAATATATAACTTATAGAGAGAGAAAACAAAAATATAACCTGTAGGTAATTGGCTATTTAAACTGCAACCCCGCAACCTTAAGGTTTTGAGAGAGGTCATCGTTCCAATGGTTTGGAAGATGTTGCTGCTGTTGAGAGTAGAGTAACTCATATCCAAGAGCTCGAAGTTCTTGAGGTTAAGAAAGCCTGCCACAATCACGAAGAAGCAATTAATTATAAAAAAAATGAAAGAGTTAACAAGAAGCAACTTATTGAATAATAAGGATTTCAATGCAGTTAATTTCTAAATTTGCAATTTAATTGTCTCTTTGTTTTTTTTTAAATCAAATGGATTTGAGAATTATTCAAAACTTGTTTAATAGGCAATGAAAATATAATAGAGGAATTCTAATCGTTATGGTCAATGATAAGTACAGTGGAGTTGATATTTGTTAATATTTTAAAACACTAACATTTTTAATATTCAAAATTTGTTTTAAAAAAGTTAAATGAAATTTGTATGGTCAAGATCCAATGATTGTAACTGAAAAATTGATCCTAATGATTTTAGTGACTGATAAGGAAGAGTCATCAACCTTAAATTACCTTGGGAGGTAGGTAATTGGCCATTTAAACTGCAACCCTGCAACCTTAAAGTTTTGAGAGAGGTCATCGTTCCGATGGTTTGGAAGATGTTGCTGCTATTGAGAGTGTTGTAACTCAAATCCAAGAGTT
Organism: Salix arbutifolia; assembly: GCA_025169955.1. Taxonomy (NCBI): domain Eukaryota; kingdom Viridiplantae; phylum Streptophyta; class Magnoliopsida; order Malpighiales; family Salicaceae; genus Salix; species Salix arbutifolia. Next base: position 17,646,900 of record CM045919.1, on the reverse strand, counting down.
CCAAGTTTTTGAGGTTAAGAAAGCCTGCCACAATCAATTATATTCATGAAGAAGTTATATTCACGAAGAAGTAGCTTATTGAATAATAATGAGGATTTCTAAATTTGAAATTTAATTCTCTGTAATTGCTCAATTCTAATGGATTTGAGAGTTCTTCAAAACTTTTTTAATAGATACCAATAACATAACAAAGGAATTCTATACATACACGTCTAATCATAGCAGACATTTGTTAATTTACCTTGGAAAGGTACAGTGCCACTCAGTGCTTGCAAAGATAGATTTTTTAGAGAAGACAGTGCTCCAAGGCTTTGAAGGGAGTTTTCATCCAGAAAACAACCGTCCAGAACCAACTCTTCCAGTGAGCTCAAATTTCGCAACTCTATTTGAAAGAAGAAAAGATGTTTTTTCAAATTGAGTTTTTCAATTAAACAAACATCATGATGTTACCTACCGTCACCTAGTATTCTTCCTCTTAAATCGTTGTAGCCCAGACCAAGTGTTGTGAGGTTTAGGAATGCTTCTAATGATTGTAGTAATGTCTGAAAGCTACTTCCATAGGCTGTGATATTCTTTAGGTAGAGAGCACTCAAGTTGGTTGGACCTACAAGTATAGAAAGGTTTTCCAAATGCATAAAAATAATTAATAATTAAATGGGCTGAGATGTGAATGTGTTACTTACCTCCTAAAGCTACCACTTTGGTAATATTTTTGCCGCTCAAATACAAGGTCTCCAAGTTGCTCGAACATTCTTTATATACATAAAAATAATTATTATTATTAATTCATTCACTACAAACATAAATGAATTTAATAAAGAAAATGATAGGTATATATATAAAATAAATTAACCTTTCAAATCTATTACCCCCCAAGTCTATTAAAACTTATATCTAGTGTTTTAAGAGACGAAAGCCCATCCACATATGATAGAATACTGTTATCGAGACGATTATTTCCCAAGTAAAGGTACTCCAGCTTGTCCATTTTAAATTGTTGATAAACACCTGTAAAAATAAATATATAAATTCATTAAGGCATGAAAGGATGTTCTTGGAGTAATTTAATTATGGTAATGAAATGGTAGCATCACGGCATCAACATAATAATAATTGATTAGAGAGGAGGAGCTGCTGAACAAGTTTAAATCAAAGCAGTAATTTTATTATTAATGCAAGTAATTAAAACAAAAACAGCAAATCATCTTTAATTTAATTTGTTGTTTGAAGAATCTGTTTAATTTCTTGAGATTATATATTCACTAAAAATATAGCAAACACGTACGTACAGTTAATATTCAATCAGAAAGCAAACCTTTGTTCTCAACCCAACCAGCTATCTGATTATTCGTCAAGTCGAGAGTGATGAGTTCTTGAAAAGGAAGAAACGAGGCATTCAAGTACCAGTCTCCCAGTTCCCCTTTCCTGACGCCACTAAGACCGAGCCTGGTGACTCGACCTGTGCTGCTGTCGCACCGAACACGATCCCAGTCACAGCAGCGGGCATCGCCTTTTCTCCAGGAGGGGAGGGAAGTGCCGTTGGGATAGTTGAGAGAATCTTTCAGCTGCAAGAGAGCGATTCTCTCCTCCTCCAGGCAGCCAAGAGGCAGCCATACTTGCAGGGAAAACACCATCAGGATTGCTGGAACAATGGACATGTGAAGAGAAAGGCCCATCCTAATCAATACAAAAGGACTTTTTATAGAGGGATGAATGATTTCAATATTAACTATCTCTTGCAGGTGGAGGCTTTTTATAGAGGGGGACTTGCAGAGCTATCGGGGCCATTATTATCCCCGTAGAAAAAACTGCATGTTTGTTGGAAAAATTATTATCAGTGGTGGTTCATTTTCTAACGACACCATTAAATTAAGACATGATTTTCCACATGTTATTTCCATAAAGAAAGTCTATATCCATCATTGTCATAAAAGACTGACTTCCAGTCAACTTTTCCATTAATTACTTTTATGCAATTCATTTTTTTATAATTTGAATACTTGTATTTAAAAATATTCAATTTATAGAATATATTTGTTATTTTTGTTATAAAATGCTGATGTCATTGTTAAATTATTTTAGATGAGCCTAGAATTATTTTATTTTTATTTTTTAAACGATATAGAGGGATTTAAACTGAATATTTTTTAGCAATAGTTTGAATGAAATTAGAGTAAAACATATAATTTTAAAATAGATTATAAATCAAACCAAAGCATTTCCCAAACTTGTTCCTATTTACTTGCTCGAGTCTTTTTAAATAATTACAAGACTTATTTTAGACTTATGCACTAGAAAAAAAAGGATTAAACTAAAAAATTTAGTGTACGAGAGTGCGGTTAAAGTTACTTTTAAAGCTGTTGACTATTTCTCAACTGATAAACCAGTTTTTTTAATTCAATTGTTCAACTGATTCTCAAGTACTTAAATCATTTTTTTATTTTTAAAAAATCATATAATAAATTTATAGACTGCAAATCCCTATCAATCTGAAATATATAGACTTCATATTTAAAGACAAATACTTTTTGTCATTAATTTGTGGTTCATTTTATAACGATACTTTTTGATTTTGCCAATACACCATTAAAATTAAGGCACTGCAAATCCATACGTTATTAAAATATATATTGGCACAAATAAATTTGTCTCAATCTCGTAGAAAAAATGCTTGGTAGCTATGGTCTCACATGCCCATCCCACACTGCAAATCCCTGTCCATCTTGCTTGTTGAATGTGTCAGAAAAAATATATAGACTTATTAGAAATATTATCAACTATACTTTTTTTTTTTTGTATTTTGTCAACACCATTAAAATTTATTTGACTGTACAAAGTATATTTATTTTTTAATTTAAAAACTTGTATTGATTTTTTCCCCTAATTTGAATACTTATATTCATAAAATTCAATTAATAAAATATCTTCTTGAATTTTGTTATAAAACGATGATGCCACAGTTAACTCTTTCTAGATAAGTCTATATTGATTTTTTTTGTACAGTAAAAATATATTTGATTAAAAAAATAGAGAAATTTAAAATAAACATGTTTTTTACAATGGTTTTAGAGTTAAATTAGAGTAAATTTTATATTTTTAAAATAGAAAACACATAGAAACATGTATTTTTCACTCTCAATATTTTTTGTATTTTATATTATGGTAATTCAATGCTCACTAATTAACATATCACCAAATCATAATAAAAAATTCCTAATTGTGGAATGGCATGAGTACAGGATAGCAGCAATAACATGTGTTACCCATTCAAAGTAGCGCCATTTCCTTCGGGGAACATAATATGCAAAAAAGATAAACCATATAAGAGAGTTTTTCTATTTTTTTATAGTTAATAAATCATCTCATTTAAAAATTTAAATTATTTAGTAAGGTATCGGATATAATTTATATTATTTTCTAACATATCCCTTCAAATGAAAATCGTTTGAATTTGAAATTTGCATAAACTCACAATACTTTATCTTTAATTTTTATCAAATAAAATAAAAATTATGAGATTTAAACTTCCCATCCTAATTAATACAAAAGATGAGGAATGATTTCAATATTAACTATTATCTCTTGCAGAGGGCAGCGAGGAGGTTGAGGCTTTTAATAGAGGGGGACTTGCAGAGCTATCGGGACCCAACCTCGTAGAAAAAACTGCAAGGTTTAAATTAAGGCATGATTTTCCACACGTTATTTCTATAAAGAAAGTCTATACCATCATTGTCATAAAAGACTTTGACTAGGGGTCCTTTTTAGTGGGTGTTTGGCTCCGCGTTTTTAGCTGTGGTTGAAGCAAAACGCGGAGCCAACACTATAATTTACCAAACATCTTAACAAATTTTAACGTTGGTCCCACCATTGTTTTATCAAATTTAGCCGCAGACGCAAAAGAGCCCTCTCGCATCACCTACATCTCTGCAAAAGAGCCCTGATCAGAGACCATTGTCACGGGGCGGTATTCACCTCCCTCGCCTCTCTGCTACCTCCCTCACCTCTGTCTTCTCCTCCCTCCCTCCCTCAGCCGTCTGAAACCCTCCCTCACCTCACCTCCCTCTCTCCCTTACAGACCTGACCGTCAGCCCTCGTCTTCTCCCTCCCTCACCTCATCTCTGTCTTCTCCCTCAGATCCCCCTTTCCCTCACCCAAACCCCCCACCAACAGTCCAGCCTCACAGAACCTCTCCCTCAGCCCACATATAACCCACATCCACTGCCCTTTCCCCCTCAGCCACACCCACCTTCCACCCTCCCGATTTGTTGTTTGAGCAGAAGTTGTGGATTGCCTTGAATACAGGGAGTTTTCTGTTTAGGAATTGTGAATGGAGTTTGGATTTGCTTGATGCGTGGGCTCCGATGGGTCCTAAAGGTCCCATTAGAGAGGAGGCTGGAAAGATTTTGACAGCCAATTTGAAGGGAAGGCCGGCATTTGAGGCAGATGATCAGTCAGCTTTGATCTACTTGCTGCTATCGCAGAAGGATGTGTGGATGGATAAGGTATATGTTGAGAATCAGTATTATTTGCATGGATATTGGGCGGGCTTGGTGGATCGGTATGAGGAGATGATGGACAAGTATCATCCGGGATTGGGCGATGAGAGGTGGCCATTTGTCACCCATTTCGTTGGTTGCAAAACTTGTGGTAGCTATGGGGATTATCCAGTTGAGAAGTGCATTAGAAGCATGGAGAGAGCTTTCAATTTTGCCGACAACCAGGTTCTTAAGCTGTATGGATTTGGTCACAGGGGGTTGTTGAGCCCTAAGATCAAGAGAATTAGGAATGAAACTGTGACTCCATTGGAGTATGTAGACCAGTTTGATATTCGGCGTCCAATGCATGGCAACAGTGTATCAAGGAGCTAGCAATTGAAATGCGTTCCATATGTCATTATTGTAGGTAATGTAATTCCTCATTCAAGGACAGATTTAAATTTGATAACACTTTCAGTTTAAGTGAGTTTTGCTTGTGATATTGTTTGCTTTCTGCTTCTGAGAACTACAGGGTAAATTCTTTTATTGACTCAAATTTCTTTTCCAGCTATGTTTGAGTAATCAATGAAGCAAATTTATAATCAAAACTGCTGTCCTGTGTTTTTTTCCCCTGTTGGTTTTCTTCCTTTTATTTTTTATTGTTACTTTATATATTGCATGATCTATTTATTTTCCTTTCCATTAGTCATTTCTCCAGTTACCTTTGGTTGAATTGAAATGTCAACAAATTCATTCCCTCTTTTTCTTTCTTTCTTCCTTTCTTTTCGTGAAGTTCATTGCAAGCTGGCATATGATCCATGGACTGAATTTGGCCAAAATGTGCTCAGTTATCATACCTTTTTTTTTTTTACCAATGCTGGCTCGATGTATTTTGGAAAAGCATGATCTTATGCTTTAGAAATTCCCTTTTGTTACAGTTTATAAAAAGAGATTATCATTTGAACCCTGTATTACTTCCAAACAGCTTTGCTACTAAAAAGTAGCTCCCCACCCCCCGATAGCAAAACATGGACTATTTAATAATAGTATGGTAGATTGCAAACATATCCTTCAATGAGCAGTTGGAAATGTCAACATATCCCTTTATTTTTTCTCAATAGTTTGAATACCTTATATTATTATAAATGAAGTTTTAGCACTAGAATAAATGCTTATCAAACATATTTTTGCCTGAATCGATAAATAAACTGTTGTGCTAAGGGCTTCTTGATGTCTATATTGTCTTTTATAAAATTGCTTTCTCTTTCTTTGTGATCAGTGAACCAAATAGCTCGTGATGTGATTTGCCCAAGGGATAGACAGGCAAATGGCACCTTTCAAGGCCTAGCCAGACGAATCCAGGATGCACAATCTGATGGGGAAGATTAAGGCTTCCTTCCTGACAAGCAGAATTCACTGATATTTCAATTGTCAGGATTTTTCTTAAGAAAAGAGTTGCACTATAGGAGTATAGCTGTATAGGTGATAGTTGACTTTTTCTTTCTGATAGGCCGGAGTTAAAAGTTTTTGTAAGTTTTCGAATCTAGATAATGAGTTTGCCTCTCACGGTTTTATGAACGGAAAGAATGAGCTGTATATATTTAGGCCATGTATAAAAAACTGAACCAAGGATTACCATTTTCCAGTTGTTTGAAAAATTGGAATTTAAAATTTGACAGGCTCTTCTGTGTTTAATATCTTCTTTAGTTTTTGAAGCAATTATTCGACTTTCTTGTATGAACTGGAGATAAGTTTTTTATATTTTGGAGGTTGGTGCCATGTAATGCATGCTGGGGTTAAGGAATCTTGTTATAAAAATGTCCAGCCCAGGCTAATTTCAAGCTTTCAATGTTTGAGCCTCTGGGGGTTTTAGCCGTCTATATCCTTTTTATAAACACACACATTTGAAGGTTTTTTATGCATCCATTCAGCAATAACAGCCAATAAGGTCTTCATATACACAATGGTTTGATCGAGAAAATAAAAACAAATGATTAATTTACTTTAATTATTTCAAATATTTTGTTATTATAATTATTAATAAATATATGAAATTATTCCAACAAAATTTATATATATGTATGTGTATGTTTATATGTGTATTTTTAATTAATTTCACAAGTTGACAGCAATATTAAAAGCATGGTAACCAAATATATAAAACTGTTTTTCATTAAAGTCAATATCAACCACAGTTTTAACCAAACACTAAAATTTCAGTTACGAACCGTAGCTAAAAACGCTTTTCATAAAACTGTTTTTTTTCAACCTCAACCACAACAGCTACCGCCACGCCAAACAGGCTCAATATTTAATCCGGCAAATATTAGTATTTATTAATATTTAAAGACTTATCGTGGAAAAAATGCAGATGACAATATGGACTCACAGACCCGTATCAAACTTTTTATTAGTATTTAAAGACTTATTAGTATTTAAAGATAAATATTATCATCGGTGGTTCATTTTATAAAGATACCTTTTGATTTTGCCAACACCATTTTCCACACGTTATTTCCATAAAGAAAGTCTATATCCATCATTCTCATAAAAGACTTTGACTTGGGGTCAACTTTTTCGTTAATTACTTTTCTGCAATTCATTTTTTTATATAATCACCATGTGGTTTCAATTAAGAATATTTAAGATAAAAAAATATGTGTTTATACAATTTAATAGACTTTCCGCTAATAACACCTTTGAGGGCATACATTATAGTAAGTACTCATTTAGAGATATGAAAGCAACAGATCAATAAATGAAACCCTACTTATAGTACTTAATGCCCCTTCTGCTATTTAATATTGGAGGGTAATTAAAACACAATTTCAAACCTACCTATCTATCTATCAATTCTTTCTTTTATGTTTGCTTTTTTCATGGCAACTGCTAGTAGTGGTTTCAACTTTCAACATTGGCTTGCTGAAGAGATCCGCAACTTGTTCATTAGTGGATATATGTTTGGTAATTAATTAGTTGTCCAAGGGCAATTTTATGCAGTGCAATAGAGTATAGACTATAGAGTGCCACTTGCTGAAACTAAAATCTGTTTCGAGAAATCTATGTGCTCTATTTCATCTAAATATATACTTTATTACTTGTTAATAAAACATTGGAAGTTCCTAAAACACTTGAGTAATGAACAGTTGAAAGTCAAGATTGTCGGCCGACATTGCTGGCCCACTTGTTTGTGCAGCTTCTCTTGCCGATGTGGGTACACACAATCATGCTGGAAAATATCAGGTGCATTGCATTCACATAAACATGGTAATAAGAATTCATCGCATAATCATCACAGTGACTCAAAAAAGTCGAGGAGGAGGAATGTGGGACTCATAAATGTTGTTCCAGCCAGGAAGTTGAGAAGGTGCAGTTCGGGGCTCAAAATTCAAGCCGCGCCTCTGTTGGTTGCTCTAGCATGAAAGTTGAGAAGGTGCAGAGTGGGGCTCCAAATCCAATCTGCACCTCAGGGTGTTGCTCTATCCCTGAAGTTGAGAAGGTGCCAATTGGAGCTCAAAATTCAATCTGCATCTAACGGTGTTGCTCTGGCCTGAAAGTTGAGAAAGCGCAGAATGGGGCTCCAAATCCAAGCTGCGCCTCCGGATGTTGTTCTACCCAGAAAGTTGAATTTTTGTTCTTCTCCTTTCAAACTTTTTTCCTCACTTTATTTTTTTTATTTTTTTATTCTCTTCCACTTGCTAGCCTACAAGTTGCTCGAGTGTGCCTACAAAGTGTTCAAGAATTAGTAGAATATGATCAAGAGATTATTGAGAGTTCAATCTCCACTTTCATCATAATCGGAACGTTGTAAGAGGAAAATCGACCTTTAAATTCTGGATGATTATTTTAATGAATTTTTTTATATATAAAAACAAAAGTGATTGGCACATAATATTTTGGAACACCACAAAATATATAATTTTGGAAGCTTTTTATCAGAAAAACTCTTGAATTTTCTTTATACGAATTCTCTTGACCGTCAGAATCTCAAAATATTTTCATTCCACATAGTGCTCTTGTAGCTTTTTATCCTGTAAGAAATACGGATGATTTTAATTTCCAAGCGATCACTTCATTCAATATGTGTTGGGAACTATGAATGACTGAAGAAGAAATGCAGAACTGGGATGACGATTAATTGTGTTATTCACCGACGTCTTGGCTTTATGTAGCCATTGATCCATCATAACCGAAATAACAAAAGAATAACAGAAATAACAGACTCCAAAGGAAGTTGCTAGCAGAAATTTGCAGTCCTATAAAACTAGGACTCTCCCTTATAGTCTGTTATTTATTCTAACTGATAAAAACTCCTTCATTCCATCCCTTAAACTAAATGCTACGAAGCAATTAGTTTATACCATGGCACCAATTTCACATACTCCCAGCAATTTCTGAAGTTTTTGAAAAGCTTCAAGCTTTAATGGATTAGTCATTATATCTGCGATTTGATCATGACTTCCACAATGAATTAATGCAACTGTACCCTGCTTAGTAAGATTTCTTAAAAAATAAAACCTCACATTGATATGCTTGCTACTACGACCATGCATTACTGGATTTTTGAACAATTTAATAGTTGAACTATTGTCACACATTATTGTCGTACAGCCTTCATCCGAGAACCACTTTCTCGGCCAATCAGACTCACCTCGGTCTATCCAATACAGCCTCTATGTATTTTTCTGAGTGATCACGCATACAAATTCTCAATGTAGACACAAGATCACAGCTAACAAGGGTTTTGGAGGGAGATTGAATAATATTACTGGAAACAAGGTAATTAGTGAAAGAGAATTGAACTGAAAATAATTGGCAGAGATGCAACTCATACCAGTTTAGTGTTTTTTCTTTTTTAATATGATCTGATACAAGACATAGAAAAGAAAAAACTCTATTCATGTTAATGCAAATCAAGTTGAGGAAATCACAGGCAATAGAGAAGGATCTTAATACAATGTCAACAATAAATCTTGTGATCCTTGTTGCTAAAGACAATACAGACTTTCTGCATATTAAATTCGATGGGAGATGTTCCTTCTGGAAAAATTTCAGAATTTTATTTTTTTATTGATAAATAAAACATCTTCCTTAATTTTATTATCAGAATAATGATGTCACAGTTAGTGTTTTTAGACGAGTCAGAATTTATTTTATGAACAATAAAGATATATAAAATATTTATACTTTATATTTTTTTTATATATTCAAGTACTCTAATTGATTTTATTTTTCTATTTAAGTACTCGATAAACTAGTGTCTGTCCATAAATGTTCTTGCATTGATTTCTCTGATAAAAGTAAGGTTTACTTGAAGTAACAATGGGATAATTAAAATATTAACAATAATATTTATTTATAAAAAAATTCATAGTTTTAGTTTACCTAAATTTTAAATTTGGTGTGAAAAAATTCAAGGGATATCCAAAATAAATAGTACACCATTAGCCTTTCGAAAAATTGAGAATCTTCCACTCTTCCTCCTCAAGGAATTAATTGGTGGGTTGAAGAGAGGGGGTAAGAAAACGCCTTTGTTCTAATTATTTTTCAAGGCATGATTTTCCACACGTAACTTCCGTAAAGAAAGTAGCAAGTCTTCTATAGCCACCATCATCGTCATGTGAGGTGACTCGCATTAACCTTTTATTCATGTTCTTTTTTTTAAAAAAAAAAAAAAAAAAAACCTGACTTGGGGTCAACGTTTGAAGAAGGAATATAATTATTTTACGCAATTCTTTTTTTTTTTTTACTTTATGGTTTCGATGAACATGACTTTATTAATCAAGCTATTGAAGAATGGGAGTATCTAATTCTAGCAAAGCATTTTAATTTCCATTGAAAGATGCGTCATATATTAATCTAAGGTCCATTGGCCATTCTAGCTAACACGCTTAATTCATATTTATTTTTTATGCACTAAATTTTAATTAAATCATATAATATTATCCCCTCTCAAGCTTAAAGGGCAGTGGTCTCACGGACCATCCCCATATAGTGGAAAAAATTCAGATAGCAATGGTCTCACATGCCCATCTCACACTCCAAATCCCTAATATCAACCTTGTTGATTGTGTTAAGAAAAAAATAGACTTAAGTATTTAAGAAGTTTTATTGTAATGACAAGAAGAATGTTATTATTTTATCGACGATACTGTTTGATTTTGCCAACACCATCAAAATGAAAGCATGATTTTCCACTTAACATTAAGAAAAAAGATAAACCGTGTTGATAAATTACTATTGGAATTTAATTGGTGCATGAAGATATTATCCTGCCCCAAGTTGAAAATCTACAATTACTTGCTATGTGGAGGCCATAGGTCATGTATGCTTCCATCACTGTCAACATCAACAATGGAGAAATTTCTATGAGGGTGGCGATTAAGGAGGCTTTTGTCTTTGCTTTGAGAGGTCTGCTCATAGGTTTACAATTTGTCATTTCAGCTCGTTCGAGCATGGTCAGTGCATGCATAGTGTGACTGAGATAACTGATGACCACTCGTCATCTTACAAACTGTTGAAAATTGGAATTGATTCCAGGTCTGCAAAGTGAGCTGACAAGGAGCTGAAGCAGGGGAATTGAAGATTGAAGAATCGAAGATTGAAGAATCAATTGTTATGATTGAATTCACATTGTAATAAGTATGTTTAAGTGTTCTGAGTCAATGATTTTAGTTAATTTCAGTTTATGGTCAACACATTATGAAATAGGAAATTGTAACCGTTTTTTGAATATTATAGCCGTTGTAATTTTTTTGATTCCTATATAAATAAAATTTGATGGGATGGCAGTAACCACAACAAAATATTTTGCCCATGTTCTTGTTCCTTTAATTCTCAAATTTACAGAATTCTCAAGTTCTTTCTTTTCTGGAAAGTTTCCATCAAATTCTGGAAAATTGTTCATTCCCAGAATTTGATCGCTACAGTGCGTGTTTGTGGCTGTTTGATCCATTTTGTCCGTACAAATCGCTACAGTAGGTGTTTTTCATATTTTCCAGAATTCTTCCAGAATTTCAACATGGTATCAGAGCAGAATTAGGTCTTTGATAAGGGATCATTAGTGAAACACGAGTGATTAGAAAAGGTAAGATTATTCAAGGTTAATTAAATCTTGAAAGGGAAAGAAGATTTTTTTTTCCGTGAAATTGCAGATTTCTGTAAATCAAGAAACTAGACTTGATTTGTTCTTTAATAGGATAATCAATTGACAGTAATCATCAATTGATATCCTTGTTCTCTATTCTATGAAGTTTTGAAAGAAAAGTGCAAAGAAAAGGAAAAATTCGTAGCTGTCAAGAATGGATTCTTCATTTTCGTCAAAATCACCAGTTTTCACAGGAACCAACTATGGTGTTTGGGCTGTGAAAATGGCTACTTATCTCAGAGCCTTCGACTTGTGGGAAGTTGTGGAAAACAACAGGGAACCAACTCCCTTGAATAACAATCCAACAATGGCACAACTTAAATATTTTAATGAAGAAAAGGCTAAGAAGTTCAAGGCACTTACATGCATTCACAATGCAGTAAGTGAGGAGATTTTCACAAGGATAATGGCCTGTCAAACTGCAAAAGAAGCATGGGACAAATTGAAGGCTGAATTTCAAGGAGATGAAAAATCCAAGAGAATGCAGATTTTAACATTGAAGAGACAATTCGAAGGATTGAGGATGAAAAATTCAGATACAATCAAGGAATTCTCTTCAAATGTGTCCAAGATTGTTAATCAAATGACATTGCTTGGTGAAGAAGTTCAAGAATCAAGGGTGGTTGAAAAGGTGTTAGTAAGCTTACCCGAAAAATTTGAGAACAAGATATGTTCTTTGGAAGATTCAAAAGACTTCACTTCAATGAGTCTTCAAGAGTTAATAAATGCCTTGCAAGCTGTGGAACAAAGGCAAGCATTTAGGCAAGAAAATACAAGTGAAGAGGCCTTTGCAGCAGGATTTAAAGGAAGAACTAGGCAGCAACAAATGTTCTTCAAAAATCCAGAATTAAGAACAAATTCTGGAAAATCATGGCAGAGCAAAAATTGGCAGAACAATCAGACACATGCCAACAACTTCAATGCAAGAGGGAAGGAAAGAAGAGAACAATTTCCCACCTGCAAATACTGTCAAAAAACAAATCATCTTGAGTCATTTTGTTGGCTCAAGAATGCTCAATGTCGAAAATGTAAGCAATTTGGACACATTCAGAAATTTTGCAAAAACAACACCTCAAATGGGAAGCAAGCACATGTAGCTGAGGTTGTGGAGCCCAAGGATGAACAATTGTTCACTGCCATTGTGAATCACAGCTGCAACAAAATAGAGGTTAGTAAGCAAAATTGGTTAATAGATAGTGGATGTTCAAATCACATGACTGCTGAATTGAGCATGTTTAAAAACTTTGATGAAAATTACAAATCAAAAGTTAAGGTAGCTAATGGACAGTATGTTAGTGTAGAGGGCAGTGGGGAAGTTGAAATTGAAACCTTGGCTGGCACACAAAATTTTGAGCATGTGTTGTATGTGCCAGAAATTGACCAAAATTTGATAAGTGTAGGTCAATTACTTGAAGTAGGATACTCATTGTTCTTTGATAGTGGCATGTGCACGATTAAGGATGATTTAGGAATACCTCTATTTACTGCAAAGATGAATAATAGGTGCTTTAGTATTGATGAAAAACAGACACACATTAGTATGAACATAAGAGCATCAGAAACTTCAAGTTTGTGGCATAGAAGAATGGGTCACTTTAACTATGCTACACTAAAGAAAATGGCTGAATTGCAAGTAGTAGAAGGCTTACCTATAATACATGAACAAGATAATGTTTGTGAAGCATGCCAACTAGGAAAGCAATCAAGGGTAAAGTTCAATAATCATACACTTAGCTCAACAACTAGGCTGCAAATTGTGCACACTGATGTGTGTGGCCCAATGCAAAATGAGTCATTAAATGGTGCTAGGTACTTTGTGTTATTCATTGATGACTTTAGTAGATTTTGTTGGGTGTATTTCATTAAAACTAAGGGGGAGGTGTTTGAAGTATTTTTGAGGTTTAAGGCTGCAGCCGAGAGGGAATCAAGCTGCAACCTAAGAATTTTGAGGTCTGACAATGGGGGGGAATTTACCTCCCATAAGTTTGAAGATTACTTGGTTAAAGAGGGAATTAAACACCAAGTAACAGTCCCTTATACCCCACAACAAAATGGGGTAAGTGAGAGGAAAAACAGAACTTTAATGGAGATGGGAAGATGCCTTCTCTATGAGAAGAAAATGCCTCTGAAATTTTGGGCTGAGGCTGTGAGCACTGCCACCTACCTGCTAAATAGGTTGATAACAAGAACCTTGGGAGATAAAATACCCTATGAAGAGTGGCATGGACATAAACCAAGCATAGATCATCTAAAAGTATTTGGCAGCCCTTGTTATGTGCTGCAACCTGAGATTAAGAGAAGAAAACTGGACCAAAAATCTGAGGTTGGGATTTTGATAGGTTATAGCTCGAAATCTAAGGGCTATAAGGTGTTTGACTTGAAAACAAACCAAGCTATAATAGCTAGGAATGTTAAGGTGGCTGAGAACCAAATATGGAATTGGGATGAAGAGAAAATTGATGATACAAACAATGAACATGCACCCGAGACTGATGAAGAAATTGAATCTGATGATGAAGACCAATCAGTAAGGGGGACTAGGTTACTAAGTGACATATATGATAGATGTAATGTTGCTGAAATAGAACCAAGCAATGTTGGAGAAGCAATGGACTCCCCAGTATGGGTAGCAGCAATGAAAGATGAACTTATGATGATAGAAAAGAATGAGACATGGCAGCTTGTTGACAGACCAAGGCATAGGAAAGTTATAGGAGTTAAATGGATCTATAAAACAAAACTCAATGCTGATGGTAGTGTAAACAAGAACAAAGCAAGACTTTTAGTAAAAGGTTACTCACAAGAACAAGGGGTAGATTATCATGATACATTTGCCCCTGTGTCAAGAATGGACACAATTAAACTACTGCTAATGTTGGCTACTCGGAAGGGCTGGTTGATTTGGCAAATGGATGTTAAATCAACATTTTTGAATGGTAATTTGAAAGAAGAGATATATGTAGAGCAGCCTGAAGGATTTGAGAGAGAAACAAATTTGAACAAAGTCTATTTACTAAACAAGGCCTTGTATGGGTTGAAACAAGCTCCTAAAGCTTGGTATGGTAAATTGGATGAATACTTATCAAGTTTGGGATTTGAAAAGAGCTTGAATGAAGCCACTTTATATATAAAAAGAGTGGAAGATCACATTTTGATAATCTCAGTGTATGTGGATGACTTGTTAATCACGGGAGATAATGGGCAACTTGTTGATGAATTTAAGATGAACATGAAGAACAAGTTTGAGATGAATGAACTTGGACTTTTAGCATACTTTCTAGGAATGGAAATCACTCAATCTAAAGAAGGTTGCTTTGTATGCCAAAAACAATTCACAACCAAGATGCTGAGCAAGTTTGCAATGGAAAATTGCAAACCAGTCAGCACCCCTATGGTGCTAGGAATGAAACTATCAAAAAGTGATGAAGCCCCCTCAGCAGATGGTAGCATTTACATAAGTCTAATTGGAAGTTTACTTTATTTATCTTCTACTAGACCTGATATAGTATTCACTGTAAACTACCTATCTAGATTTATGCAAAACCCCAGCCAAGAACACTATGTTGCAGCTAAAAGAGTACTAAGATATCTAAAGGGCACACTAGACCTTGGCATATTTTTCGGGAAGAACAATTCAGTCAAATTGAAGGGGTTTTGTGACAATGATTGGGCTGGTAGTGATGAGGAAATGATGAGCACTTCAGGATATTGTTTCTCAATGGGGGATTGCATATTTTGTTGGAATTCAAAGAAGCAATCTGTAGTTGCTCACTCAACTGCTGAAGCAGAATATATTTCTGCATTTGTGGCATCCAATCAACTGGTTTGGTTGAGAAAGATATTGAAGGATTTGAATTGTGAACAAATGGAACCTACTGAACTACTATGTGACAACATGGCTGCAATTGCTATTTCAAATAATTCCGTGTTCCATGATAGAACAAAACACATGAAAATAAAGTTTCATGCAATAAGACAATTTCAGCAAGAAGGAGAATTGGAATTGAAGTATGTTTGTTCAAAAGAACAGCTGGCTGACTTGTTCACAAAGACTTTAACAAAGGAAAGATTTGAAGAGCTAAGAAGAATGGTGGGAATGTGCAGTCCAGGAATCAAGGGGGAGTGTTGAAAACTGGAATTGATTCCAGGTCTGCAAATGAGCTGACAAGGAGCTGAAGCAGGGGAATTGAAGATTGAAGAATCGAAGATTGAAGAATCAATTGTTATGATTGAATTCACATTGTAATAAGTATGTTTAAGTGTTCTGAGTCAATGATTTTAGTTAATTTCAGTTTATGGTCAACACATTGTGAAATAGGAAATTGTAACCGTTTTTTGAATATTATAGCCGTTGTAATTTTTTTGATTCCTATATAAATAAAATTTGATGGGATGGCAGTAACCACAACAAAATATTCTGCCCATGTTCTTGTTCCTTTAATTCTCAAATTTACAGAATTCTCAAGTTCTTTCTTTTCTGGAAAGTTTCCATCAAATTCTGGAAAATTGTTCATTCCCAGAATTTGATCGCTACAGTGCGTGTTTGTGGCTGTTTGATCCATTTTGTCCGTACAAATCGCTACAGTAGGTGTTTTTCATATTTTCCAGAATTCTTCCAGAATTTCAACACAAACTTCAGTTCCAATTAAGGAATAAGTCTCAGATCTTTCGTTGTACAAACTCATTGCTCAAGAGTTGAATGAAAGAGCCTCTGTAGATAATCAATATTCTATTGATTATCCTATGCTAGTTTATCTTGGCTGATTCACGAGACATGCTCGATCCAATGATGTTGGATCATATTCTACAAAACTGAAGGGCCAATGGGATGATCTTGATGCACTCTGCACTTTTCCAACATGTTCAGCCAGTAGATAACTTAAAGAAATATCAGCAAATTTGGAAACACAGAAAACCATGAAGTTTCCTATGGGACTCAATGAATCATATGCGGGTGTTTGCAGAAATGCTTTACCGCAAGACCCGTTGCCCGCAGTGAACAAAGCATGCTTTACTGCCGTGAATTTGATGAGTACAGAAAAATACCTCAGCACCAAGAACTTCTGGGCACACCTTAGATACAGATTTTGTTGCTTGAAGGGGTATACAGTTGAACAATGTTGCTAAAGAAGAGCAGCAACCAAAGCTGAAACCTCCAAGGGAAACCATGCTACATAACACGTGGATGAAAGGAAGGAAATAAATTTGCCTTCCACATCCAAAGAATGCAAACAAATACTGAACATGCTAGAAAACAAGTCATCTTCTGCTAACCTCGTTAGTAACTGGTCACCCCACGAAGAATTATCAGGAAAAGCATTCTCACTTGCTTCCAATGGAAAGAGGAGTATATATATGGATTTTGGACAATGGATGCATGGATCATATGATTTGGGATCAAAGAGTATTTACATTCTTGAACACTATCAATAATCGTGCAGTAGAGCTACCAAATGGATCACCACCACAAGTAATCATATGATTTGGGATCATATTAGATAGATTTGTTGTAAATTGTCGAAGCCTAAAGTTACTGTACATGCAACGCATGAGTCTGCTTTTAACAATGATATTTGTGCTGTTAATTTGATTTGTAATTAAATTTAACAGTGAAGCTAAATTTAATGATTATGTAACACAGAAGCTAAAAAGAAACACAAAACACAAATGAAAATTAATACAACATCGCTTGAGCCTGCTTTTAAACTTATTTAAATCTTGAAAGTATAATACATAACAATGCACCGAGTCTTAATACCATCAAGACACAAGGCTATGAAAATCTGAACTTGGATAAAATGGGAAGATTGTCCACCATGAAATAATAGCAATTGGTGATGCTCACCTCAATAAAATGAAACCAAGCTCGTCGCCAATATGGATTTATGTACAGAACTGCCCCTATCACCAACAACACCATGATGTATGCAACCCCGAAGCTCACATAGAAAATCTCCATGTCCATGAAGCCACCATTATCTTCATTGTTTGTTGAAGTTGGCGTTGTCGATGGTGGCATATCCCGACCACAAGCTTTGGGTAGCGGTTGTCCATAAAGAAAAGGGTTATCCTTGTAGCAGCTCTCCTCAAAAGTGGCAAATTGTGCAATTCTTGTAGGTGTCTTGCCTGACAAATTATTGTGTGCCACACTGAAAAAGGCTAGAGAATATAGTTCAGTGAGTTGAGGAGGGATTTCTCCTTCCAATTCGTTGTATGAAAGATCCAAGCTCTCTATTTCCTTTAAGTTGGAAAATGTTGGTGGAATTGACCCAATCAAACTGTTGTGCGAGGGGTTCAATACCTTGATCTTTCTCAGGTTTCCAATTTCAAGGGGAATCTTCCCTGTGAAATTGTTGCATGAGAAATCAACTCCAGTAAAGTACCGGAGAATGCTTCCTTTATAAAGAAAGGATACATTCTTCGTTGTAAACTCCAAAGATTGTTGATTATCGTAATTGTTTTGGTTTAGGTATTGGATAGGAGGAGAAGATATAATCCAAGAGAGGATATTACCAGAAAGATAATTGTGAGATAGATCAATGAGGATTAATTGGTCCAACCTGCATAATTGAACTGGGATCTCACCTTCAAGATTATTATGACTCAATAGTAGAAATCTCAAGTTAGATAGCCTTCCAATCCATTCTGGGATTCTACCGGTTAAATTATTATGTGAAAGATCCATTGCCACTATCCCATAGGGGTTGTGGAACTCCATTGCGATCAGTCCTTGCAACTTATTTCTAGATAAATATAAATATCTTAATTTTGAAAAAGCTCCGATTCTAGGTGGTAAAGGACCAGAGAGGTTATTCCCTGATAGGTCCAAGAACTCAAGAGAAGACATATTCCCTATCCATCCAGGGATCTGCCTTTGCAAGCTTCCATCAAAACCATTATCGGACATCCATAAAACTTGTTACCCTGGCAAATAAGCTCTGATTTCTGCAGGAATTTGGCCTTGGAAATAATTCATGGATATACTTAGGGATGAAAGATTCACATGAGAACTCCTTGGCAGTAAGAATGGACCCGAAAGAGAGCAGTTTTCTAATGAAAGATGATGTAGGTATGTGTTGTTCTCTATCAGCCAACTTGGGAACTCTCCCTTTATTTGGATATGTGCAAGATGTAAAGATTGTAGGTTGAACTGATGGTGAAGGAATTTAGGAAATGCTCCTGCAACTTGTCCACTACTGCTCAAATAGAGGGACTCTAACTGGAACTTTGGGCTTAGATTATGATCATCTTCTTCTTCGTATATTTCGTTGCCGGAACTATAAAAACCTTTGAGTTTTGAAAGGTTGTATAATGGGATCAACGACATAGGGATTTTCAAGTGATTGAAATAGAGATCTAGTTGTTGAAGGGATGTCATGTTTGCCAGACACGGAGGCAAGAATCCACTGAGATCATTGTCATACAAAGATAGCTCTTGGAGATGATTCAAGTCACATAAGCCTGATCACATTATAATTTAGGAAAACTTAAACTCCGAGTCCAGGTAATTGGAAAATATATAACCTATATAGAGAGAAAAAGAGACAGAAATATAACCTGTATGGTTCCTTAACATGGTATCAGAGCCTTGTTGACCCAGAGGTCACGAGTTCGAATCTCACCACCCTCATTCTATTTGATAAAAATCAAGCACAAGGTAGAATGGGCCTGTGTGCAAGTTTCAAGCCCAAAGGCTTTCACTTGAGGGGGTGTGTTAGAGAATAATATAAATCATATTCTAGGACCTCACCTACAAGCTTAAGCTTTTAGGTGAGATGGTTCCTTAACAATTGGCCATTTAAACTGCAATCCTGCAACCTTAAAGTTTTGAGAGAGGTCATCATTACGATGGTTTGGAAGATGTTGCTACTATTGAGAGTGTTGTAACTCAAATCCAAGAGTTCCAAGTTCTTGAGGTTAAGAAAGCCTACCACAATAAAATAGTTAACAAGAAGCACCTTATTGAATAATCAGGATTTTAGTTAAGTTAATTTCTAATTTTGAAATTGAATTGTCTCTCTGTTTTTTTACAAAAAAAATCAAATGGATTTAAGAATTGTTTAAAACCCGTTGAATAGGCAGCGAAAACATAATAGAGGAATTCTAATCATTATGGTCAATGATAAATAACATTTTTAATATGTTAATATTTTAAAACACTAACATTTTTAATATGTGAAATTTGTTTAAAGAAAAGTTAAATGATATTACAAATTTAATTCTCTCTTGTTGGTCAATTTGCTGTAATAAGTTCAAGTGGTGGGCAACACGTGGTTTTGGTCAATTATTGGTTGGGTAGTGTACTTTTTATGCTTTTTTTTAGAAAAAGAAATGTAATTGACTCATAATTAGTTCTTTTTTTCTTTATCAGATTAATATTAAGAAAAAAATTCAAGTTTAAAATATTATAATCTCATCAACCTTTGTACACTATTGTTATTTTTTTTCATATTTTGTTTTGTTAAAAATCGCACTCTACATACACAAAGTTACTTTTTCCTTACAAAATTTTTATATTATCATTTTATTTATATTATACTGAAATATCGGTGTTGAGAGAGGAACAAAATTAAATGGAAACGTTATTAGTATTTAAATAGATATTGAGAGTGTTGTCACTCAGATCCAAGAGTTCCAAGTTCTTGAGGTTAAGAAAGGCTGCCATAATCAATTAAGTTCATGGAGAAGTAGCTTATTGAATCATAATGAGGATTTCTAAATTTGAAATTTAATTCTCTATAATTGCTCAATTTATATTCTAATGGATTTGTGAGTTCTTCAAAACTTGTTTAATAGATACAAATAATGTAACAGAGGAATTCTATACATACACGTGTCTAATCATAGCAGATATTTGTTAATTTACCTTGGAAAGGTACAACGTCACTCAGTCCTTGCAAAGATAGATTTTTCAGAGAAGGCAGTGCCCCGAGGCTTTGAAGGGAGTTTTCATCTAGAGAACAACCGTCTAGATACAACTCTTTCAGTGAGCTCAAATTTCGCAAATCTGTTTGGAAGAAAGAAAGAAAAGGATGTTTTTTCAAATTGAGTTTTTCAATTAAACAAACATCATGATGTTACTTACTGTCACCTAGTATTCTTCCTTTTAAATCGTTGTAGCCCAGACCAAGTGTCGTGAGATTTGGCAATGCTTCTAATGATTGTAGTAATGTCTGAAAGCTACTTCCATAGGCTGTGATATTATTTAGGTAGAGAGCACTCAAGTTGGTCGGACCTGCAAGTATAGAAAGGTTTTCCAAATGCATAAAAATAATTAATAATTAAATGGCCTCATATGTGAATGTGTTACTTACCTCCTGAGGCTACCACTTTGGTAATATTGTAGCTGTCCAAAGACAAGGTCTCCAAGTTGCTCGGACATTCTTGATATACATAAAAATAATAATTATTATTAATTCATTCACTACCAACATAATTGACTTTAATAAAGAAAATGATAAGTGTATATATATATAAATAAACCTTTCAAATCTATTAACCCCTCCAGTCTATTGTAACTTATATCTAGTATTTTAAGAGACGAAAGCCCATCCAGATACGATTGAATACTGTTATTGAGGCGATTATATCCCAAGTCAAGGTACTCGAGCTTGCTCATTTTAAATGGTTGATAAGCACCTGTACAAATAAATATATAAATTAATTAAGACCTAAAAGGATATTATTGGAGTAATTTAATAACGGTAATGAAATGGTAGCATCACGGCATCAACATATCAACATTCATTTATTATAAAAAATAGCAAACACGTACAGTTAATATTCAATCAGAAAGCAAATTAACCTTTGTTCTCAACCCAACCAGCTATCTGATTATCCCTCAAGATGAGAGTGTCGAGTTCTTGAAAAGGAAGAAACATGGAGGCATTCAAGATCGAGTTCGATGACTCTGCCTGTATCGCTGCTGCACTCAACAAGATCCCACTCACAGCAGCGGGCATCGCCTTTTCTCCAGGAGGGGAGGGATGTGCCGTTGGGATAGTTGAGAGAATCTTTCAGCTGCAAGAGAGCTTGCAGAGAAAACACCATCATCAATACGAAGGACTTTTTATAGAAGGATGAATGATCTCAATGTTAACCATCTCTTGCAGGTTGAGGGTTTTTATAGAGGGGGACTTGCAGAGCTATCGGGGCCATTATTATCCCCGTAGAAAAAACTGCATGTTTGTTAGGAAAATTATTATCAGTGGTGGTTCATTTTCTAACAACACCATTAAATTAAGGCATGATTTTCCACACGTTATTTCCATAAAGAAACTATATCCATCATTGTACGTCCTAAAAGACTTTGACTTCCAGTCAACTTTTCCATTAATTACTTTTATGCAATTCATTTTTTTATAATTTGAATACTTGTATTTAAAAATATTCAATTTATAGAATATATTTTTTTATAAAATGCAAATGTCATTGCTGACTTATTTTAGATGAGCCCGGATTGATTTTGATTTTAGATGAGCCCGGATTGTTTTTAAATATTATTTTATTAAAAATATAGAGGGATTTAAAATGAATATTTCTTGCAATAGTTTTGAGTGAAATTAGAGTAAAACATATACTTCTAAAATAGATTGTAAATCAAACCAAAGCATTTCCCAAATTTGTCCCTGTTTACTTGCTCGAGTCTTTTTAAATAATTACAAGTCTTATTTTAGACTTATGTTCTAGAAAAATAAAGGATTAAACTAATGGGCTTAGTGTTTGGGAATGTGGTTGAGGTTGTTTTTTAAAGTGTTTTTTATTCAGAAATACATCAAAATAATATTTTTTTATTTATTAAAAATAATTTTGACATCAGCAAATGAAAATGATCTAAAAAAACAAAAAAAATTAAAGTAAAAAATAAAAATAAATTTCTTTTAATTTTTTTCAAAAATATTTTTGAAACGCAATGTCAAATAAGTCGTTAAACGGCTAACTATTTCTCAACCGATAAACCAGTTTTTCTTTGAAAATTCAATCGTTCAACTGATTCTCAAGTAGTGATCAATTTTTTATTTTTAAAAAAGCATATAATAACTAGTTTCAAGAGGATATTTTAGAATTGTTGCAGAGAACTCACATCCGCCGGTAAATGGATTCTTGAACTTCGGTAGGAAATGTGAGGCTGATCTTTCTTATCCTTTCGATGATAGCCAATTTTAGTCTTCTTTTTTGTCTGAAGGTTTTCCGAACTGAACAGATAAATTTCGGGTTAACCCCATAACCTGTAGCTTAACAATGATTTTCTCTTTACCCATCTCGTAGAAAAAACACTTGATAGCAATGGTCTCACGGACCAAATCTCAAACTGCAAATCCCTATCCATCTTACCTGTTGATTTTGTCAGAAAAAATATAGACTTTTTAGAAATATTATCAGCTATACATTTTTATTTATTTTGCCAACACCATTAAAACAAATTTGACAATACAAAGTATATCTATTTATTAATTTAAAAGCTTGTACTGATCTTGTTTTTCTAATTCTAATACTTATATTTGCAAAATTCAAATAAATAAAATATCTTCTTGCATTTTGTTATAAAACGATGATGTCACACTTAACCCTTTATAGATAAGTCTAGATTGATTTTATTTTATTTTTGATTTTGTACAATAAAAATATATTTGATTAAAAAAATAGAGAAATTTAAAATAAACGTGTTATATACAATAGTTTTAGAGCTAAATTAGAGTAAATTTTATATTTTTAAAATAGAAAATGCATAGAAACATGTATTTTTCACTCTCACTATTTTTGTAATTTATATAATGGTAATTCAATGCTGACTAATTAACATATCACCAAATCATAATAAAAAAATTCCTAATTGTGGAATGGCATGAGTGCAGATGGCAGCAACAACATGTGTTACCCATTCAAAGTAGGGCCATTTCCTTCGGGGGAACATAATATGCAAGAAAAATGAACCATTCAAGAGAGTTTTTCCATTTGTTATTATAAGGAAGTATCTACCCTAAAAATTTAAACTGTTTGGTGAGGTACCAGATATAATTTATATTATTCTCTAACATACTCCTCAAGTAAAAAACCGTTTGAACTTGAAACTTGTACAGACTTACGATACCTTATGTTTAATTTTTATCAAATAGAATAAGGGTCAAATCTCAAATGTCAAGTCTCATTATAAATTGATTTTAACTTTCCTTTCAAAAAAAATTATAACATTCAAATTTATTGATTTAGTGTCTCACACGACATAAGATACAATAAAACTTATTACCTTCCCAATGTTAAATAAAATATTGAATACACAAATTATATTTTAACAACAATAAATATTTATGAAAAAATAAAAATGACAAGAAATAAAAAAAAAATGATAGTAAAGCATTTAAATTTCCATTGAAAGAAAGAAGCATCATATATTAATCTAAGGTCTATTGTCCATTAATTAATCAGTGGATGCATTCGAACACACTAAATTGTTATTTAATTTTTATAAACTAAATTTTAAATTAAAGCATATTATGATTATCCCTTCTTAAGCTTACAGGAGAAGCCATCTCTTGGAAAAAAAACTCTTTGATAGCAGTAATTTCACGGAACAATGCCATATCATGGAAAAAATACAGACTTTGTTGATTTTTATTCTATCTTACTTGTTGATTGTGTCAGAAAAAAAAAAGACTTTTGTGTTTAAAGACTTTTAGTGTTGATTTTGCAAACACGCCATTAAAATGAAGGCATTATTTTCCACACGTGATTTCCATAAAGAAAGTAGGGAGTCTTCTATATCCATCATTGTCAAGGAAAGTGAGCTGCCTAGCGGAACCTTTTATCATGTTTTTCCATATAAAGACTTTGACTTGGGGTCAATCTTTTAGTTATTAGAGGATTTTATACACTTAGTTCATGTTTAGAATTGTGTTTCAAAATTATTTTTGAAAAAAATTCAAAATTTTTTATTTTTATTTTTTATTTTAAATTAAATATTTTGGTATTTTTAAATTATTTTCATGTGCTGATGTCAAAAATAATTTTTAAAAAATAAAAAATATTATTTTTATATATTTCAAAATAAAAAACACTTTTAAAAAAACAGCATCAGTCATATTATAAAACAGTCACTTAAAGTGTACGTGTTGAGAGAGAAAAATTGAAAATATATTTGTATCTATGAGTCTAAGTGCTTACTTTAGTCGAGCTCAAGAGAGGCAACTTTTAGAGGGTATTTTAGTGATTTGTTAAATTTATGTTTATCAATTTTATTTAAATTTTTTTTTAAAGGCATACGTCTCACTTTATTACATTTATAAAAATCAAATAAATTTATTTCAACTAGGTCAAAGATTTGGAGAAAAAAAAAGAGGATGATGAAAAAGAAGAAGAAGATAATGCAATGCTTTAATTAACAAACCAACCCCTTAGATTTACATGCCTATTTAATTAAATCATGATTGTAGTAAATGATTTCAATATGTATGGAAGAGTGATTTTTCATCAAGTGATGAGGAAGCACTAATGCCGAAGCTGGAAATTGTCGAGGTAGAAGTAGCATCCCAAGGTGCTCCCATCACTTCTTTTCTGTCATATTCAATCTCTCGTTGGACGATCAAGTTGTCGGATTTTTGAATCCTCTCCAACACCATCGTGACTTCTTTCATCGTAGGCCTTTCTTTCCCATTCAACCTCAAGCAGCTCCTCGCCAAGCTAGCAACCATCAGCACATCCTCTTTTTTCACTTGCTTCACAACCTGAGGATCAAGAATATCAAACAGGCAGTTACTCTCCATGGACATTAGGAAATACGTGGCTAAACTTTTGCCTTGTTCTTCTGATCTTGTGAACGAGATTGGCTTCTGCCCAGTAAGTAGCTCAACCAGAACTACACCAAAGCTATAGACATCACTCTTGTCTGTGAACTGGCTTGATTGGAAGTACTCTGGATCCAAGTACCCAAAGGTGCCTTGTACCAGAGTTGTGACATGAGTCTGGTCGACGCTTACTGACCTTGAAGTCCCAAAATCTGCAACTTTGGCTCTATACTTCTCATCAAGCAGTATGTTTGTCGACTTGATATCTCTGTGAAAAATGGCGATGGAGGCCACTGAATGCAGATAGAAAAGTGCCCCTGCTACCTCTGCTCCAATCCTTAAGCGTATTTCCCAGGTTAAAGGGTCATGGAGAAACTGGAAAAGGGTCCCATTAGGAATGAATTCATAGACCAACAATGGAAGTTCAGTCTCTAAACAACAGCCCAAAAGCTTAACCACGTTTCTATGGTTAATCTGGGATAGAA
The DNA here is from genome assembly GCA_025169955.1 of Salix arbutifolia. NCBI lineage: Eukaryota > Viridiplantae > Streptophyta > Magnoliopsida > Malpighiales > Salicaceae > Salix > Salix arbutifolia. Next base: position 17,621,012 of record CM045919.1, on the reverse strand, counting down.
GGACGACCTCGTTGATGAACTGTCTGAGATTCCCTTCATCAATTACTTTGGATTTCTTGACTGCAACGATTTTTCCATCTGCCAACATCCCTTTGTAAACTATTCCTTGGCCTCCCTGGCCCAGCGTTCTATTCGCATTGTAATGATCAGTGGCCTTGTCTAATTCTTTCGAAGGAAACATTTTGATTTTCTCAACATTGACTTCACCTGAGGATAGTTGTTCTTGTAGTAATAGACCACCATTCCTTTTAAAGTACTTTTTCTTTAGTTTAACACGCCTCTTTCTCTTGAATACTTTGTACAACCACCATAAGCCGATGAATAGAAATAGTGCTCCAAATCCCACTCCAACACCTGCATAAATCAACCAAATTCAGAAAAACAAAATCTGTCTGTTTGCTTTAGTAATGGGGCAGCATCTGCAATTATTTGATGTTGCTGGGGATAGGATTGGTGATTTGGGGTTGAACAGCTGTAGCAAGGGTCTAGATTTTATCTCTAACTTCTATTTTGCAGATTGTATTTACTGCTTATCCAGGAAACAGAGTCTGTATCCTAAAACATCAGTTGAATTTCCTGTATGATTTCTGTAGCTCATTGTTTTTTTCCTAAAACATCAGCTCCGCTTTGATCAGTGGAGGATCTTGCATAAAATTTCCATCAATTCAACATAATTTTATATATGGAATATTTAACTAGAGTGATTTTTTAATTCAACATAATGTCCATCTAAAAACATCGGTTGATTGATTTGATTTAGTCTATCGACAAATTATAGTATGACCATAATTTTATATATGGAATATTTATAGCTAGAGTGAGATATACAAAAAAAAACAAATCTCTAAGTGAAGATATTTTTAATTTTTTTTTCAAAGTGAATATTAGAAAATAAAAAATAGGATGCTACTAATTATTTTTTATGTATTATAAAATCTCTCATATATAGACACACACATCTCTAATCACTAGTTATAGGAGCATAAATGTATATACTACTTGAAAAAAAATTAAAAAAATAATTCGTAAGGGCGGCAGTTGTCTTCTCCGGTCTCTCTTAGAGGATCCTACATAGAATCTGATTTATCTTCGAGCTTATAAAATCGTCACTATCATGAGACAAGTCAGCAACACATTTTTCCTTTAATCAAACAATACAATGCCAGCCAGTTGTTTTCTTGATCCCTTTAAAGTTGTGCCATGATCTCTAGTCTTTTCTATGATGATATAGCGTGAAAATGCAACAACATACCTAGGCCTGCCATTTTAGCTTTCATTTCCCGCCGGTAAGAGCCGTATGTTGTACCCGGTGGCATATCCGGACCACAAGCTTTGGTTAGCGGTTGTCCACAAAGAAAAGGGTTATCCTTGTAGCAGCTCTCCTCAAAAATGGCAAATTATGCAATTCTTGTAGGTGTCTTGCCTGACAAATTATTGTGTGCCACACTGAAAAAGTCTAGAGAATATAGTTTAGTGAGCTGAGGAGGGATTTCTCCTTCCAATTTGTTGTATGAAAGATCCAAGCTCTCTATTTCCTTTAAGTTGGAAAATGTCCATCTTACTTGTTGATCGAGTCAGAAAAATATATAGACTTATTAGAAATATTATCAACTATACTTCTTTTCTTTTTTTTTTGTATTTTGCCAACACCATGAAAATAAAGGCATGGTTTTTCTTCCCGGCCAGTTGTCTTGTAAAGAGAAAATAACGTTCTTTGTTTGCTGGCTTGACTACAAGTCACGGAGATGGCCCATGATGTAAATTAATTTGCAGAGGGCAGCGAGGAGGCTGGGACTTGCAGAGCTATCGGGACCGTAGCAAAAACTGCATGATTGTTAGGAAAATTATTATCAGTGGTGGTTCATTTTCTAACGACACCATTAAAATTAAGGCAGGATTTTCCACAGGTTATTTCCATAAACAAAATCTATATCCATCATTGTACGTCATAAAAGACTTTGACTTGGGGTCAACTTTTCGGTTAATTACTTTCATGCAATTCAATTTTATATATATATATATATATATATATATATATATATATATATATATACAATGTGGTTTCAATTTGAATACTTATATTTTAAAAAATTCAATCTATAAAATATATCTGTTATTTTGGTTTTAAAATAATGATATCACAGTTGACTTATTTTTAGACGAGACTGAATTGATTATAAAAAAATATTTTTTTTTTATCTTCTTTCGAAAAGCAGAAATCTAGTTAATTTTCAACCACATGATAACTGGTTTGCAGAGGATATTCTTTTACCCGGGTAAGAAATACAAGGCTGATCTTTCCTGTTCTGTTTCTTATCCTTTTATCGATAGCCAATTTTACAAGGCACGACTCTTTTTGTATCTCTCTCTCCCACTCTCATCACCCAATCCAATTTACAAGGTGACTCGCATTAACATTTTATTCATGTTCTTTTTTAAAAATAAAAAAAAAACAAAAAAAACCTGACTTGGGGTCAACGTTTTAAGAAGGAATATAATTATTTTACGCAATTCTTTTTTTTTTTTACTTTATGGTTTCGATGAACATGACTTTATTAATTAAGCTATTGAAGAATGGGAGTATCTAATTCTAGCAGAGCATTTTAATTTCCATTGAAAGATGTGTCATATATTAATCTAAGGTCCATTGTCCATTCTAGCTAACACAATAAATTCATATTTTTTTTTTGTACACTAAATTTTTAATTAAATCATATAATATTATCCCTTCTCAAGCTTGAAGGGCAGTGGTCTCACGAACCATCCCCATACAGTGGAAAAAATTCAGATAGCAATGGTCTCACATGCCCATCTCACACTCCAAATCCCTAATATCCACCTTACTAACAGATAGACTTGAGTATTTAAGAAGTTTTATTGTAATGACAAGAAGAATGTTATTATTTTATCGACGATACTGCTTGATTTTGCCAACACCATCAAAATGAAAGCATGATTTTCCACTTAACATTAAGAAAAAAGATAAAACGTGTTGATAAATTACTATTGGAATTTAATTGGTGCATGAAGATTAATACAACATCGCTTGAGCGTGCTTTTAAACTTATTTAAATCTTGAAAGTACAATACATAACAATGCACCGAGTCTTACCATCAAGATACAAGGCTATGAAAATATGAACTTGGATAAAATGGGAAGATTGTCCACCATGAAATAATAGCAATTGGTGATGCTCACCTCAATAAAGTGAAACCAAGCTCGTCGCCAATATGGATTTATGTACAGAATTGTTCCTATCACAAACAACACCATGATGTATGCAATCCCAAAGCTCACATAGAAAATCTCCATGTCCATGAAGCCACCATTATCTTCGTTGTTTGTTGAAGTTGGCTTTGCCGACGGTGGCGTATCTAGAGCACAAGCTTTGGGTAGCGGTTGTCCACAAAGAAAAGGGTTATCCTTATAAGAGCTCTCTTCAAATGTGGCAAACTGTGCAGCTCTTGCAGGTGTCTTGCCAGACAGATTATTTTGTGCCACACTGAAAACGGCTAAAAAATATAGTCCAGTAAGTTGAGGAGGGATTTCGCCTTCCAATTTGTTGTATGAAAGATCCAAGCTCTCTATTTCCTTTAAGTTTGAAAATGTTGCTGGAATTGGCCTAATCAAACTGTTGTGTGAAAGGTTCAATACCTTGATCATGCTCAAGTTTCCAATCTCAAGAGGAATCTCTCCCGTGAAGTTGTTGTATGAGAAATCAATTCCAGTAAAGTACTGGATAACGCTTCCACTATAAAGAAGGGGTACATTCTTCGTTGTAAACTCCAAAGATTCTTGGCCATAGTAATTGTATTCAGTTGGGAAATCATGAGTAGATATAATCCAAGAGAGGATATTACCAGAAAGATAATTGTGAGATAGATCAATGAGGGTTAATTTCTCCAACTTGCATAATTGAAATGGGATCTCACCTTCAAGATTGTTATGGCTCAATAGTAGAAATCTCAAGTTAGATAGCCTTCCAATCCATCTTGGAATTCTACCGGTTAAATTATTATGGGAAAGATCTAATGCCAATATCCTAGAGGAGTTATGGAACTCTATTGCGACCGGTCCTTGCAACTTATTTCTAGACAAATATAAATATCTTAATTCTGAAGAAGCTCCGATTCTAGGTGCTAAAGGACCAGAGAGGTTGTTCCCTGATAGGTCCAAGAACTCAAGAGAAGACATATTCCCTATCCATCCAAGGATATGCCCTTGCAAGCTGTTGTTCGAAAACATTCTTCCTGTCAAATTATTGTTGGATAGGTCTAACAGTTGCAGCGAGCTCATGCTACCCAACGAGGAAGGAATGCTTCCATTAAAACCATTATCTGACATCAATAAAACTTGTAACCCTGGCAAATAAGCTCCGATTTCTGCAGGAATTTGGCCTTGGAAATAATTCATGGATATACTTAGGTCTAATAGATTCACATGAGAACTCCTTGGCAATAAGAATGGACCCGAAAGAGAGCAGTTTTCTAAATAAAGACCTTCGAGGTATGTGTTGTTCTCCATCAACCAACTTGGGAACTCTCCCTTTATATGGATGTTTGTAAGATCCAAATTTTGTAGGTTGAACTGATGGTAAAGGAATTTGGGAAATGCTCTTGCACCTTGTCCACGACCGCTCAAAGAGAGGAACTCTAACTGGAACTTTGGGCTCAGATTATGATCATCTTCTTCTGCGTATATTTCGTTGTCCCGACCATCAAAAGACTCGAGTTTTGAAAGATTGTATAATGGGCTCAACGACAAAGGGATTTTCAAGTGATTGGAAGAGAGATCTAGCTGTTGAAGGGATGTCAGGTTTGCCAGACACGGAGGCAAGAATCCACTGAGATCATTGTCATTAATATATAGCTCTTGGAGATGATTTAAGTCACATAGGCCTGATCACATTATAATTTAGGAAAAATTAAACTCTGAGTATAGGTAATTGGAAAATATATAACCTATAGAGAGAGAAAATAAAAATATAACCTATTGGTAATTGACCATTTAAACTGCAACTCGTCAACCATAAAGTTTTGAGAGAGGTCATCGTTCCGATGGTTTGGAAGATGTTGCTGCTATTGAGAGTAGAGGAACTCATATCCAAGAGCTCCAAGTTCTTGAGGTTGAGAAAGTCTGCCACAACCACGAAGAAGCAATTTTTATAAATAAAATGAAAGAGTTAACAAGAAGCAACTTGTTGAATAATAAGGATTTCAATGCAGTTAATAGTTAAATTTGAAATTTAATTGTCTCTCTATTTTTATTTTAAAAATCAAATGGATTTGAGAATTATTCAAAACTTGTTTAATAGACAGTGAAAACATAACAAAGGAATTCTAATCGTTATGGTTAATGATAAGTAACAATGCAGTTGATATTTGTTAATATTTTAAAACACTAACATTTTTAATATTTGAAATTTGTTTTAAAAAAGTTAAATGAAATTTGTTGTGGCCAAGATCCAATTATTGTAATTGAAAAATTGATCCTAATGATTGTAATAAATGATAAGTAAGAGTCATCAACCTTAGATTACCTTGGGAGGTAGGTAATTGGCCATTTAAACTGCAACCCCGCAACCTTAAAGTTTTGAGAGAGGTCATTGTTCCAATGTTTTGGAAGATGTTGCTGCTATTGAGAGTGTTGGAACTCAAATCCAAGAGTTCCAAGTTCTTGAGGTTAAGAAAGCCTACCACAATCAATTATATTCATGAAGAAGTTATATTCATGAAGAAGTAGCTTATTGAATAATAATGAGGATTTCTAAATTTGAAATTTAATTCTCTTTTATTGCTCAATTTAAATTCTAATGGATTTGAGAGTTCTTCAAAGCTTGTTTAATAGATACCAATAACATAACAGAGGAATTCTATACATACACGTCTAATCATAGCAGACATTTGTTAATTTACCTTGGAAAGGTACAGCGCCGCTAAGTGCTCTCAAAGATAGACTTTTCAGAGAAGACAATGCTCGAAGGCTTTGAAGGGAGTTTTCATCTAGAGAACAACCGCCCAGATCCAACTCTTCCAGTGAGCTCAAATTTCGCAAATCTGTTTGAAAGAAAGAAAGAAAAGGATGTTTTTTCAAATTGAGTTTTTTAATTAAACAAACATCATAATGTTACTTCCCGTCACCTAATATTCTTCCTCTTAAATCGTTGTTGTCCAGAACAAGACTCGTGAGGTTTGGGAATGCTCCTAATGATTGTAGTAACGTCTGAAAGCTACTTCCATAGGCTGTGATATTAGTTAGGTAAAGAGTACTCAAGGTGGTTGGACCTGCAAGTATAGAAAGGTTTTCCAAATGCATAAAAATAATTAATAATTAAATGGGCACATATGTGAATGTGTTACTTACCTCCAGAGGCTACCACTTTGGTAATATTGTTGCCGCTCAAATCCAAGGTCTCCAAGTTGCTCGAACATTCTTAATATACATAAAAATTATTATTATTATTAATTCGTTCACTACAAAACATAATTGAATTTGATAAAGAAAATGATAAGTGTATATATATAAAATAAACTAACCTTTCAAATCTATTAACCCCTCCAGTCTATTGTAATTTATATATAATAATTTAAGAGACGAAAGCCCATCCATGTATGATAGAATATTGTTATCGAGGCGATTATATCCCAAGTCAAGGTGCTCCAGCTTGCTCATTTTAAATGGTTGAGAAACACCTGTAAAAATAAATATATAATTAATTGAGACCTGAAAGGATATTATTGGAGTAATTTAATTACGGTAATGAAATGGTAGCATCACGGCATCAACATATCAACATTCATTTATTAAAAATAGAGCAAACACGTACAGTTAATATTCAATCAGAAAGCAAATTAACCTTTGTTCTCAACCCAACCAGCTATCTGATTATCCCTCAAGATGAGAGTGTCGAGTTCTTGAAAAGGAAGAAACATGGAGGCATTCAAGATCGAGTTCGATGACTCTGCCTGTATGCTCACAGCAGCGGGCATCGCCTTTTCTCCAGGAGGGGAGGGATGTGCCGTTGGGATAGTTGAGAGAATCTTTCAGCTGCAAGAGAGCGGCTCTCTCCTCCTCCACGCAGCCAAGAGGCAGCCATACTTGCAGGGAAACAACCATCATGATTGCTGGAACAATGGAGATGTGAAGAGAAAGGCCCATCCTAATCAATACGGAAGCTCACGAAGCGAGGAGGTTGAGGCTTTTTATGGATCGGAGGGGGAAGCGAGGAGGTTGAGGCTTTTTATGGATCGGAGGGGGACTTGCAGAGCTATCGGGGCCATTATTATCCCCGTAGAAAAAACTGCAAGATTGTTAGGAAAATTATTATCAGAAAATTAATTCTTTCAACTAATTGAGGATAAATATTGATTAAATTAAAGTAGTTTTGCAAATAGATTCTTGTGGAAAGAATGCTTGATAGCAATGGTGCTGATCTCACGGACCATTCCACTATCCCATATCACACTGCAAATCCCTATCCATCTTAAATACTTTTTGTCATTAATTGGTGGTCCATTTTATAACGATACCTTTTGATTTTGCCAGCACACCATTAAAATGAAGGCAGGATTTTCCACACGTTATTAAAATAAAATTGTCTCAATCTCGTAGAAAAAATAGCAATGGTCTCACATGCCCATCTCACACGGCAAATCCTTGTCCATCTTCTTTTTTTTTTTTTTGTATTTTTCCAACACCATTAAAATTAAGGCATGATTTTTCACGCCACTTTGAATAGTATTCTTTACTTTCTTCACCTTGGACGACTTGGTGATTTCAAAGTTACCCATTTTGAATTTTAGTATGTTATATAATGATGTTATTTACACTATATATATTATACTAGCCGATGCCCCTGCGCCTTGTCGCGGGCTGCATCATATTTTTTTGTTATAATATAAATTTAGTCAAAATAATAAATTTATGCAGAATTCTTGTGAAGTGCAATTTTTCTATAAAATATATGAATTTTAAATCGATATAAATTTATCTGTTTAGTAGGTTTTAACGAAATAATCAACATAAAATTATCATTATCATCATTAAAAAAGCAAGAATATTCGGATATTTGAACTATTGAATTCATTGTATTCATATTAGTTCATTTTATTATTCAATTTAAATCACATTTAAAAATATATAAATTATGAAAAGACCTGCAATAATCAAATAACAAATAAATAGTTAATTTTCTATCCACAAAAGATGAAAACATAAATTGAAAATTCATTCCTATGTTACTGTCATTTTCATTACTATAACAGTTCAAATTATTATCAATATTGTTGCCCAAACAATTAAAATCATTAAACTACCCTAAAAAAAATCAAAAAATTTTAACTATAAAAAAAATCACTAAAATTATCATTATTATTGCGCAAACAATAAAATCATAAAATTATCTAATCTGAAAAATAGATAAAATAACAAAAAACACACACAAAAAAAAGAACAGAGAGAAAAAAGGAGCAATATTAATTTTAAAATTATCACCAATATAAATTAAAATTTCAGAAATAAACCAAATAAAAATAAAACCCCGATAAAAAATGAATTGAAAATAATAATAATTTAAAAGCATAAATGAATAAATACGGACAGAAAACAACCATTGTACTTTTTAATGGTTTTTTAATATTTTTAAATCATTTTCATGTGCTGATATTAAAAATAATATAAAAAAAATATTATTTTAATATATTTCTAAACAAAAAATATTTTTTTTAAAAAAATCAATCACATTTCCATGAAAAATATAAATTATTTTAAAGCAAAATCAGAAGCCGCCGAGAGTGGGATTTGAACCCACGCCCTTGCTATTAATCTCGCGCGCCTTAGCCATATCGGCTACCTGAACATTTTGTTCATTGTTAACGAAAATGTATACTAATAGTAATTATTTCTGTGGATGCAAAATCAGTAACTGCTAAGAGTGGTATTTGAACCCATGCCCTTTCAATTAATCTCGCGCGCCTTAGCCAACTCGGCTACCTGAACATCTCGTTCATTGTTAACAACAATATATATTAATAGTAAGTTTTATATAATACTGTCGCAATGAACAGTAATATGTGTCTGTGTGAACAGTATCGTTATCTACAGTAAAAATGACACGCGTTTTATATTTTAGTTAACTAGCCAATACCCCGCGCCTCGTCGCGGCGGCACCATATTTTTTTAATGCAAAAAAATATTAATTGTGTTTTTTTTTGTTATAATATAAATTTATTCAAAATAATAAATCTGTGCAGAATTACTATGAAGTGCAAGTTTTCTATAAAATATATAAATTTTAAATTGATATAAATTTATTTGTTTAGTAGGTTTTAATAAAATAACCAACATAAAATTATCTTCATCATTAAAAAAGCAAGAAGATTCGGTATTTGAATTATCAAATTCATTGTATTAAGATTAGTTCATTTAATAATTCAATTTAAATCACATTTAAAAATAAAATATAAAGAATGAGAAAACCTGCAATAATCAAATAAAATATAAGTAGTTAATTTTCTATCCATAAAAAGATGAAAACATATATGTTATCGTCATTTTCATTATTATATTTTCATTATTATAACAGTTAAAATTATTATCAACTTCACTGCTCAAATAATTAAAATCATTAAATTACCTCAAAAAATCAAAATATTTTAACAAAAAAACAATAAAAAATAATCACTAAAATTATCATTATTATTGCGCAAACAATAAAATCATAAAATTATTTGATCCAAAAAACAGATAAAATAACAGAAAACACATAAAAAAGAACAAAGGAAAAAAAAGAGCAATATTAATTTTAAAATTATCCCCAACATAAATTAAAATTTCAGAATGGAACCTGATAAAAATAAAACCCTAACAAAAAATGAATCAAAAAAATAATAATCTAAAAGCATAAATGTATAAATACGAGCAGAAAATAAACATTGTCCACCCATTGTATTTTTTAATATTTTTAAATTATTTTCATGTGTTGATGTTAAAAATAATTAAAAAAAAACAATTATCATTTTAATACATTTCAAAACAAAAAATATTCTTTTAAAAAAAAATCAATCACATTTCCAAGAAAAATAAAAAATGTTTCATGGAAAAAAACGAAAAAAAAACATAATCATGAAAAAAACAATAAAAAAATTGAATTTGAGGATTAATCGTGGTGCGCTTAAGTTAATTTAGACACCTCAATTATAAAAAAACAAATATATATATATATATATAAGTGGAAAAGAAAAAAAATATAACCAGAAAATAAAAAAAATTCCCAGGAAAAAATGAAAAAAAAAAATTATTAGAAAAAACAAACGTAATAAAAAAGAACAACCAAAAGGGAATAAACGAAAAAAATATGCAGAAAGTGGGATTCGAACCCGCTCCCTCTTCCATAATGGCGCGCGCTGTGGACCATCTCGGCTACCTCAACATTTCGCTATTAGCTTACGATAATATATATTAATAGATAATATACTGTGGGTAGAGTAAAAATATGCTTACAGTGGGATTCGAACCCATGCACTCTCGAAAGAAAACAATAACGTCGCGCTCCTGGGACCAACTCGACTGCCTCAATATATTGCTCATGGTTCCCGATATTATATATATATAGTAAAAGTGACTATGGATAAGCACAGTAAAACTAGGACACGTTTTATATTATAGGTAATATTCAATTTGCTAATAGTTAGAAATGCAAAGGAGATAATGACAATGCAAAGTATATTAATTTTTTATTTAAAAACTCGCATTGATTTTTCTCTCTAATTTTAATACTTATATTCACCAAATTCAATTAATAAAATATCTTCTTGAATTTTGTTATAAAACGATGATGTCACAATTAACTCTTTCTAGATAAGTATAAATTTGAGCAAAATAATAAATATGTGAAGAATTATTGTGGCGTGCGAGTTTCCTATAAAATATATAAATTTTAAATCGATATAATTTATCTATTTAGTAGGTTTCAATGAAATTATCAACATAAAAGTATCATCATCATTAAAAAGAAAGAAGATTCGAATACCTGAATTATTGAATTCACTGTATTATGATTAGTATATTTTATAATTCAATTTAAATTAAACACTACAAACAAAATATAAATTCTGAAAAAACCTGCAATAACTAAATAATAAAAATAAATAGTTCATTTTCTATCTACAAAAACAAGAAAACATCATCGCAAATCCATATTAAAATCATTAAATTGACCCCAATAATAAAAAAAAAATTACAAAAAAAATAATACTAAAATTATCATTATTATTGCGCAAACAATAAAACCATAAAATCATCTTATTCGAAGAATAGATAAAAATAACAAAAAACACAAAAAAACACAGTGAAAAAGAGAGAAATATTAATTTTAAAATGATCACCAACAAAAATTAAAATTTCAGGATTGAACCACATAAAAATAAAAACCCAACAAAAACTAAAACGAAAAAAATTAAAAACAAAAACTAAAAATATAGATGCATAAATACGGTTAAAAATAAATATTATCCAAGAATGAATGAAAAAACCAAAGGAATTAATACCTAATAAAAAACTCAAAGAATAAGAGCTGAAATAAAAAAAATAATATATAATTAACTCTCATCGAAGAATAAAATTGAAACAAAAAAAAAACCTTAGGACCGAAAAAAAATAAAAGGATTTTAAAAAAAAATTGCAATGTAATTTTGTTAAAAAAAATTAAAAAAAAAGACTAAATAAAAAATAGTATATATAACCAATTTCAATATAGGAAACATCCTTCTTTCATTCCAAAGGGATATGGAATTTCAATGCCTCCACAGGTAGATTCACATCCAGTCATAACCATAACCTGTGATTCTGCAGCACGCAATGACCCAGAAAGTAGCGTTTTAGAAGAGGGAAGGTATAAAACGGGCTCTTACTTGGCAAGTAACCCAGCCATATGTTAAGTTATCCAAAATCTCCTCCTCCTTTCTACCACTATTTTCTTTCTCTGTTTAATTCCGGTCGCCTTCCATGTGTACAATGCTCAAAACCAAAGTCTTTAGAACCACACAAATAATGAAGCAGCCAGACTTGACCGAGTCAGTCAATCAAAAGGTGTAAAACGGGCTATCCAGTCATTTTCCCTAGCATCATGCTACTTAAATCTTGACATTACATTTCAAGTTAATGGTTAGAATTTTGTTCAGTTGAATTTTTATGAAATTAATGTATTCTATCAGTAAATAAATACAAACAAAAATTCATCTTCTGTTGAAGATTAAAATGTACACTGTTATTATTGTTAGACATTTTATACTTTACAGCACATAGGTCTGACATGCACATTTTAATTGCAGACTTATGAGATAAGGTTTGTTATTAGTTAGTTAGAAGTTTGTTACATTCCTTTGTATAAATGTCCACCCCAAATGATCAATACTATTACTGCAACATATTCAATCCGATTCTCTTCTCTAATTCACATGGTATCAGAGCTAGGTCAGTAAAGTTTTTTTTTTCTTTTCAGAATCATCAAATTCATCAAAGTTCATTTCACAATCTTCATCAGTTTTTTTTCCCAGAATCCAGTGTTCATCAAAGTTCATTTCACAATCTTCATCATTCATATCATCACACAATTCAGTGTTCACCTTTTCTCAAATCAAAATCCCTAACCTAAATCAAATCTCTACTCTTTCAATCCAGCCAACATGGCCCAAGACAACACATCATCAATTCACGGCAAAGAAATTGCCACAGACTCATCAAGAATCAACATCTCAAACCCTTACACCTCTCATCACTCAGACCACCCGGGGCTGGTTTTGATTTCCAAGCCCTTGAATGGAAACAACTACTCTACCTGGAAAAGAGCCATGACACTGACTTTGAATTCTAAAAATAAGTTGGGTTTCGTTGATGGCTCGATTGAACAGCCACCACAAGCAACAGAGCCTGAAAATCATGCAGCTTGGTCCCGCTGCAACGACATGGTCCATTCTTGGATCATTAACACCTTGGACCCATAAATTTCAGACAGTGTAATTTATTACACCACTGCCAACGAAGTCTGGGATGATCTTCGTGAACGTTTCTCACAAAGCAATGCTCCCAGAATCTTCGAATTACAAAGAGACATAGCCTATTTTCGTCAAGAGCAGCTCTCGGTCTCAGTCTATTACACAAAGCTTAAAGGTTTTTGGGACGAACTCAACTCATACAGTGACATGATGCATGGAACTCAACAGGACCAACAAAAATTGATGCAATTTTTGATGGGTTTGAATGATACTTACAGTGGAATTCGTGGACAAATCCTTCTGATGAACCCTCTGCCTTCCGTTCGCCAGGCTTATTCATCAGTTTCCCAAGAAGAAAAGCAACGCCACCTCAGTTCGACCCATGTCGCAGAGATCAGTGGTGGCGCTGCCATGGCAGTTCGCAGTAACGGGGGCCAAAAGTTCTTCTCTCCCGTTGGTACGAGGAGATACAACAATGGGTCACACTCATCCTCTCCAGATTTTTCAACTCGCGGTCGATTTGGGGAGAGCAACAGAGGAGCCAGAGACGAGGAAAGGCTGCGTTTTGGGGGAGAGAGGCTGCGTTTTGGCGAAATGCATTCTGGCAGAGGAGATAAAAGGGGCGGGCTTGGGTTTGGGCCGCCTCCTTTTGGGCCGAGCAAGGGCGCCCACAGTGCACTCACTGTGGGCTGATGGGCCATTGGGCCCAGACATGCTATGCCCTCAAAGGCTACCCGGCTGGACATCCAAGGGGCAGGCCCATGGGCCCGGGCCCATTCCACAACAGGCCAGCTGTGAATAGTGTATCTGATGGGCCCTCTAGCAGTCCAGTCATTGGTATTTCGGAGGACCAGATAAAACAACTACTGTCATTGCTTGACATTAAAAATGAGGCATCGACTTCTCAAGCACCTACCAAGCCAGGTTTGTCCAAAATAATCCCCCGTAAATGGATTATTGACAGCGGGGCGACGGATCACATTCCTCATCGTCAAAATTATTTTTCCACATGGAGAAAAATTGCACATTACCTCCCGTGTCATTGCCCAGCGGAGAGAAAGCAAAAATTGTTGCGAGAGGATCATTACCTCTTAATTCAATTTATTATTTAAAGAATGTGCTGTGTGTTCCCACATTCAAAGTGGATTTGATGTCAGTTAGCCGCCTGACAAGAGGATTGAATTGCTCAATAACTTTCTTTCCTTATTGGTGTATTTTGCAGGATCTGGCTACGAAGAGAATGATTGGTTTGGGGAAACAGCATGATGGGCTATACTACTTGGTGGCACTAGCAACAAAAAGAACCGACGCAGATATCTCACCCACTTGCAACCTCACCATTTCAAACACCGATCTCTGGCATCATCGATTAGGTCATGCATCACCATCTCGTTTAAATTTTATTGCTAAGAATTATTTAAATTTCTCAATTCAGTCAAGTACAATTTGTCCTGTTTGCCCTTTGGCAAAACAGAGTCGTTTATCTTTTCGTCCTAGCGTCATTTCATCTATAAAACCTTTTGAGTTAATTCATTGCGATATTTGGGGGCGCTATCGCCATCCTTCAATTTCTGGTGCTTATTATTTTCTCACTATTGTTGATGATTATACGCGTTTTACATGAATTTTTTTAATGCAACATAAAAGTGAAACACAATCATTGCTCAAAATTTTTTTTACTTATGTTCACACCCAATTTGAATCTAAAATCAAAATTTTTCGCAGTGACAATGGTGGAGAATTTATTTCCCTGCGTAATTTTTTTGCTGATCATGGTGTCATTTTTCAACATTCTTGTTTTTACACGCCTCAACAAAATGGGGTTGTGGAACGCAAACATCGACACATCTTACAAGTAGCTAGAGCCTTAAAATTTCAGGCTAGTCTTCCTACCCTTTTTTGGGGAGAATGTGCTCTCATTGCCGTGCACTTAATCAATAGACTTCCTTCACCATTTCTCTCGTTCAAAACACCTTTCGAACTACTTTTTTTAAAAACCCCTTCTTTTTCCCATTTACGTGTTTTTGGTTGTTTAGCCTACGCTACTCATGTCCATCCTTCTCATAAATTTGATCATCGTTCTATACCCTCCATTTTTATCGGTTACCCTATTGGTCAAAAAGCTTATAAATTATATGATTTGTCACAAAGAAAATTTTTTACAAGTCGCGATGTCAAATTTCATGAGACGGTCTTCCCTTATGCCTCCCTTCCTTCATCTGACCCACAAACCCAGACAGGCCCATTACCACTTCCGGCCCCAGACCACTATGATCCTTACCCTTCACCCACTATAGCCCAACCACCAGATCCTTCTCCTCACCCTCCCATATCTCCATCCTCTCCAATTCACCCCATCCCACATACACCTCTTTCCCCACCAAACACCGAATCACCACTATTACCTTCCCTACCCGATCCACCTCCCGCACCCTGTATTACCAACACCCCTGTCACTGCTCCCACTAGGCGTTCCACCCGACCCACTGGTCCCCCGGCCAAGCTTCACGACTATGTATGCTCCACCGTTTCCTCCTACCAATCAACCTCCTTGTTCCCCGGTCCAAGCAAAGGTACGAGGTATCCCATGGCTAATTTTCTATCTTATCACCGATATACACCTGCTCTTCACTCTTTTGTTGCACAGCTCAGCATGGCCACTGAACCCACCTCTTATTCCGAGGCTGCCTCTAATCCTAATTGGCAAGCAGCCATGGCTTCTGAGTTGAAAGCTCTCCAAGATAATGGTACATGGACCCTCGTCCCTCTTCCAGCTGGAAAATCACCTATTGGTTGCCGTTGGGTTTTTAAAATCAAACATCTCTCCGACGGTTCTATCGAGCGGTACAAGGCTCGTTTGGTCGCCAAGGGCTTCACTCAGTTAGAGGGCGTCGATTATCAGGACACCTTTTCCCCCACGGCTAAGATCATTTCTGTCCGCTGTTTGCTTGCTTTGGCCGCTTCTCATAATTCGTCCATTCACCAGCTGGATGTCAACAACGCTTTTCTGCATGGTGACTTGACTGAGGAAATATACATGTCACCACCACCAGGGCTTCGGCGACAGGGGGAGGGTGATTTAGTATGTCGCCTACACAAGTCCTTATACGGACTGAAACAGGCTTCTCGCCAGTGGTTTGCAAAGTTTTCAGAGGCCATCTACTCCGCAGGATATGAACAATCACGGGCTGACTATTCATTATTTACCAAGAAGCAAGGCAAGTCTTTTACTGCTCTTCTGATATATGTTGATGATATCTTGATTACTGGAACTGACGTTGATAATATTGATGCAACTAAGAAATTTCTGCATAATAATTTCCGCATCAAAGAGCTTGGAAAATTGAAATACTTCCTTGGCATTGAGGTATCTACTTCCAAGAGTGGAATTTTCATTTCTCAACGTAAATATGCATTGGAGATCATTGCCGATGCAGGACTATTAGGGGCAGCTCCAATTGATACCCCTATGGAGCGAGGATTGAAATTATCAGATGAAGGTGATTTGCTTAGAAATTTCAGTCAATACAGAAGACTTGTCGGCAGATTGATTTACTTGACTGTTTCTAGGCCTGATATAACATATGCTGTACATGTCTTGAGTAGATTCATGCATCAACCGCGAAAACTGCATATGGAGGCAGCACTTCGGGTTGTGAGATATTTGAAGGGGGCTCCTGGTAAAGGATTATTTTTTCCTTCGAACAGTGATGCTAAATTGAGAGCCTATTGTGACTCGGATTGGGCAGGTTGCCCACTTACTAGGAGATCTACGACAGGTTACTGCATCTTTCTTGGACCTTCATTGATATCTTGGAGGTCAAAGCGACAGAAAACAGTTTCACTTTCTTCAGCCGAAGCAGAGTATCGAGCAATGACGGGGGCCTGCTGTGAATTGACATGGCTTCGGTATCTGTTGAAGGATTTGGGTTTTTCCCACGAAGGGCCTGCTTTGCTATATTGTGATAACCGGGCTGCTCTACACATTGCGGCCAATCCAGTTTTTCATGAGCGAACCAGGCACATAGAAATGGATTGTCACTACATTAGAGACAAAATCCAGGATGGTTCAATAATTACGAGGTTTGTGAATTCTGCACATCAGCTGGCAGACATATTGACAAAGCCTCTTGGAAGAGATTTATTTGTTCCTATGATTCACAAGTTGGGAGTGCAAGATATCCACTCTCCAACTTGAGGGGGAGTGTTGAAGATTAAAATGTACACTGTTATTATTGTTAGACATTTTATACTTTACAGCACATAGGTCTGACATGCACATTTTAATTGCAGACTTATGAGATAAGGTTTGTTATTAGTTAGTTAGAAGTTTGTTACATTCCTTTGTATAAATGTCCACCCCAAATGATCAATACTATTACTGCAACATATTCAATCCGATTCTCTTCTCTAATTCACATCTTCATCTCTCCTCTTTGGTATTAATGGAAAGTGAAAGATTATATTTACTTAATAGATTATATTAATCAACATAGATTGACTAGTGATCTTGTCTAAGGATAGGCCATCTGCACTTTCCCAGACTTCACTTCACTCCTTTATCCCAGGGGCCTATCCGACCGCTGTAAAATGCTTCTGGGGGTGCAAAGCAAATGTTGGGGATGGAAGCCATTTCGGCTCCTCGATTGGTCGGTTGATGAGCCACAATTTGTGGATAAACTGAAAGAGTTATGGAATGAATGTTGCAGCATACATCCGGACAGATTTAGAGTGCTCAAGATGATTGTAAATGATACTTGGCCTCTAAATTTTGAATGTGGAACAAGGCAGACTTTGGCAAGCAGGATGCAAAACAGCTTCAGCTTCAACTGGACATTCAACGACTGGAAAGGGCAGGGGAAAACAGACAACTCACACATCCAGAGATGACAGATTTGGAAAATCCAAATTCTGAAAATTAGAAAGCTAGTAAATGTGCTGAGGCTATTTGGAGACAAAAATCCAGAAAGAATTGGTGCAAGCAAGGTGATAAGAACACCAAATTCTTTCATTTGGCAACAAGTATGAGAAGAAGCAGAAACAATATCATACAGATGGAAAGATCATTGCTGTTAAGGAAATTCAAAATTCTTGATGAAGGGAATTCATTCTTTCACAAATTAACCATAGAAATGTGGTTCAACTTTCGGGCTGTTGCTTGGAGACTGAAGTTCCATTGTTGGTCTATGAATTCATTTCCAATGGGACACTTTATCAGCTTCTCCACTCCCTAAGTTTTATTTTTGGAAACATGATCCTGCCAAGACAATCTTTTTATTTTTGGAAAGATAATTTTCTATAAAAGTAGCATCACTCAGTATACATTATCCTGCCAAAACAGCTAGCCAGATATTGCCTGAACCAATTGAGTAGTAATCATCAAACTAATTCATTGTAACCAAGTGCAGTTTAATTGGCTAAATATACAAGGAAAAAACCAATTGAGATAGCTCGCTCTATCTCACCCTGTATTCAATTTGCTAGCTGCACAAAACGGGACCACAAAAAAATAAGTGCACCCTATATATATTAATCCACTCAATACAGAGGAGTGTTTCCATATTATAGTAGCACTTCTTCTTCTATATTTTACAGCCTAATTTTCTTTGTATAATACCAAATAAATTCAATCAATTTGTCTGTTAAATCCATGCATGTCCTTATGATTAATCACTAATTATAGCATTAATATTAATAGAGCATACCAGATTTATTACAATATCTATACTCATGAACGCGCAAGATGACCATTCATGATAATAGTCGTCGCCATTAAAATAAAAGCTACAATACTCATCCTCCACAAACTCTTTTAGAAATCAGAAAATCATAAACAAGAATCAAATCTTTCATGAGTCGGAAAATTGATCATGAATCTTAGTTAAGCGACCGACCATATGTGCCAACCCTAAAAAGATAGATGGACATGACAATACTTAATACTCCTAAGTGTTATTATTATAACTCATTTGGGTTGATCTCTGTACTCCGTTTCAAAGAGAACCAGCGTCGAGATTTTAGTTAATTAAAACATCGATTCAGTAAAACATTATAAGCCTTACTGGATATTTAGTAACTCAGAATAAACTTTATCAAGTTAATAACATAGATTTAATCATCCTTTCTTTATTGTGGAATTAAGGTCTTCAATCCAAAACGCGTACCTGCTGTAAAATTCTTGAGTTAATAACTATATCATTAAAATCTTGTTTGGCATTGCGTTTCAAATGTGTTTTTGAAAAAAAATAAAAATAAAATTATTTTTATTTTTTACTTTAATTTTTTTTGTAATTTTAAATCATTTTCATGTCCTGATGTTAAAAATAATTTTTAAAAATAAAAAAATATCATTTTGATACAATTCTTAACGAAAAATATTTTTAAAAACAGCTTAAACCACATTTTTAAACATACTCCCAAACTGGCATGAAGACCAGCATAGAGATGGTGACAAAATCTGGGTTGTAATAAAAAGAAGAGGATAGCACAGAAGCAAGGTTGGACCAACAACACTTTACCAGAAGACCACACAGGTTGATTCTCCAAGGCATGACCAATATTATCAAAAAAACAAATTTCTTAACCGTGTTAATCTGGTTCTAGGACTATACGTGCTTCCTGTTTTCTAAACAAAAGTTCTCGGTTAAGTTTGCATTTCACTACTAATTGCTCGAGCACTTCTGAGAGGAAAATTAGACATTTTGCTGACACTACTCTCACCTCACTAGCTCATAGTTCAGTTGTTGGTAGGAGAGGCTACTGGTGATGGTTTTGAAACACTCAGAGAGAATAAAACACGTCGTTTCATTTCAATAAGAATCCAAGTTTAAACACTGTTAAACTCCTCACTTTTCTATCTGTAGTGTTTCTCTCTAATTTCTCCCACTTAATTCACATTTAACTAAACTTTCTATTTATACACCTAATGAAAGCTTGATAAAACAGATTTTTAAGTGTCATTCTAATATCGGGACTTAGCCTTTGAGACTGCAACTTATTTGATTAACTGAATGCCTAGTTCAATTCTTGATAACATGTAATTCTATCAGAAATTGCATGGTTCTCCTCCTGATTACAGCTTCTTGAAAGTGTATTGATGTGCATCATATCCGCTTCTCCGACCTTGCAACACTCACAAATTTGCTTTTCGAAGTAAAGAGTGTGAGCTTGTAGGTAAATTACTCAGGGTTTCATCTCGCTATGTCAGGTTCAGTGAAAAATGTTTTGCCTTTCATTTGCTTACAGAACAACCACCAGCAGCTTCAGTTCATCCTTGTAAGGATCCATGGCCTACAGTTTCTTCCTTTAGTAAACATGTACTATTGTTAAAACAATTTTTTGTACATGAAGAGAGAAATATTAATTTTAAAACGATTACCAATATAAATTAATCTCTATGTGTAGGATCTTGGCCCCCAATTAATATTGGGGAGAATATGGGTGTCCGCTAAATATTGATAACTCATAATTTGTACATGAAGGAACATCATCATGACCTCAAGGAAATTGCTAAAACCATACACATGCCAATCACCCTCGCATCCATCACTCATCAATCAAGCTAAAATGCAAAACGAGCAAAATAATTTGTGGAGAACCAAATACTTGACTGCTTTCTAAGTCTATTTTACGCTGGAACACCTCACCATTCCAATGATAACATACGTATTCTCTTGACTCGCCGATATTATTATAAGTCATACAAGGGCCTTGTGGTAGTATTCTCCGGCCAAGTACAATCACCACAGCGATCGATGAGAGTCCCTCTGTTGTTACAAGTCAATAATCGTCCAGTAGAGCTACCAAATGGATCACTGGCACAAGTAATTTCAGGCAAGTGATCTTACTTCCAAGCTGATCGAGGAGAGAAATTCATTCTTTCAACTAAATAAGGATAAATATTGATTAAATTAAAGTACTTCTGCAAATAGATTCTTGTGGACAAGATGCTTGATAGCAATGGTGCTGATCTCACGGACCATTCCACAATCCCAAATCGTGGAAAAAAAAGCAGATGACAATGGACTCACAGAACCATATCACACTGCAAATCCCCATCTATCTTTTTATGATTATTAAAAGACAAATATTATCATTAAAGCCACAAGGCCCCAACTCGTCTCTTTCAACCACCAGTCCCCAAGACCACCATTACAACACTAGTTTAAGAAAGGAATTTTGATTAATATAGGAATTCTTGATAAAAGAAAAAGATTTATAATATACTAATTTATTAAAAAATTTGTTTGATTAAAATGTTGTATTTCTAGATAAATTAAGATTATTTTTTAAAAAAATAATTACTTGATTGTCTAGAACTTAACATCTATAAATATATTTGTAATTAAAAACATGACCTCAAAACCCCAACTCGTCTCTTTCAACCACCAATCACTTTTTGAAACGTATTGTCAAATAAGAGTTTAAAGTTATAAGCAATTAAGGAATTAAGTTAACCGTACTTAACTAGTCGAATATTTCTCGATCTATAGACCGATTTCTTTTAATTTAATTGATCGACCGATTCTTAACCGGTTACATGATAACTGTTTTCCAGAGGATATTCTAGAATTGTCGCAAATAAGTGGAATCTTTAACTTTGGTAACAAATGCGAGGCTGATCCATACACAAATGCTTATAAACTCAATACCAAAACCCAATTTCCTTCTTTCCAAAATCGTTGACCTCAAAAACTTGGCCTATGCATCCCTTGTTTTTAATCAACTCATCAAACCCAATATTTATGCCTTCAATGTCATGCTTCGTGGGTTAGCTACCACATGGAAAAAATATGATTTTTGTGTTGAGATGTATTACTAATTGAAGTCCTTGGGCCTAAAAGCAAATTATTTTACATACCCTTTTTTGTTTATAGCTTGTGGAGATGTTTGGGGTTTGGTTCATGGAAAGATCGGTCATTGTCTGGTGTTTAAGACTGGTTTGGATGGTGACGAGTATCTGAATCATTCTTTGATTACAATGTACGGGAGGTGTGGTGAAATGGGGTTTGCACGGAAGGTTTTTGATGAAATGGGTGACAGAGATTTGGTGTCGTGGAACTCGATGATCTCGGGGTATTCTAAGATGGGTTTTGCTAAAGAGACAATCGGGTTGTTTATGGAAATGAGGGAGGAAGGGTTTGAGCCGGATGAGATGACGTTGGTTAGTGTTCTTGGGGCGTGTGGGGATTTGGGGGATTTGGGTTTGGGGAGATGGGTGGACTGGTTTGTTCTGGATACGAGGTAAATTCGTTTGTGGGGTCTGCTTTAATTGACATGTATGGCAAGTGTGGGGATTTGATATCTGCGAGGAGGGTCTTTGATTCAATGCCAAACAAGGATGTTGTCACTTGGAATGCCTTTATCACGGGGTAATTAGATCGGTTTTATACTTTGTGATTGTCACGTAAAATGGAATTGTGTCTAATTCTGTTCCTTTGAACTAATTTGAAATTTGAATTCTTTCTAATTCACCAGCTATGAAATAAAAACCATGCAGATATATGGAATTTCTAAACGCGTTTCAAGTTAAGATGATTTTTTTTGGTTCAACTATCACTTCATAAGTGTGCACAGAATGGAGCTTCCAATGAAGCAATTGTACTATTCAATGAAATGAGAGAGGCAGGTCCTAATCCAGATATAGTCACAATGATTGAAGTACTGTCTGCATGTTCCACGGCAGGGGCCCTTGATCGAGACACATGCATCAGAAAGAGGTTTACTGTCTGCATGATTGAAGTACTGTCTGCATGTCCATGTTGCGAGTGCATTAATTGATATATGTATGCAAAATGTGGGAGCCTGGATGATGCAATCAGGGTTTTTGAGAGCATGCCCCGCAAAAATGAGGTCTCATGGAATGCCATGATTTCAGTTCTTGCTTTCCATGGGCAGGCCCAGCAAGCTTTATCATTATTCAGGCGCATGTCAAAGGATAATGACACTGTTCATCCTAACGACATCACTTTCATAGGAGTGCCTTGCTGCGTGTGTGCATGCTGGATTAGTTGACGAGGGACGCCAATTGTTTGAATCAATGAGTTTGTCATTTGGATTGGTCCCAAAAGTCGAGCATTATTCTTGCATGGTTGATCTTTGTGCGCGTGCAGGACTTCTGTACGAAGCCTGGGACTTAATCAAGAAGATGCCTGGAAAACCAGATGAAATTGTGTTGGGGTCATTGGTTGGTGCCTGTCAGAGGTGTAGAAATGCAGATGTTGGAGAGAGGGTCATTGAACTGTTTCTGGAGATGGAGCTATCAAATCCAGGAAACTATGTTATCTCGTCTAAGATATATGCAAATATGAAAAGGTGGGATGATTGTGCAAAGATGAGGGTGTTGACGAGGCAGTGTGGTGTCTCTAAAACCCCTGGCTGTAGCTGGATTGGCATTGGAGCTCGTGTACCATGCTGGTGACCGCTTACAACATCGTTTGGTGTTCATATACCAATTGCTGAATGAGGAGATGAAGAGAGAAGGTTACATTCCAAATACTGATTGCATATAAAGGTGGAAAAGTTGAAAACTTGCTTTCTTCTTTCAGCCATTGAACAGTGCATTTAGAGGGATTATATCTTCTGGTTGATGACTCCAGCCTAAATGTTTGAATGGTAAGTTGTGTTCTTAATAGCTTGAGCAAGGAGCTCTATCATGCCAATATAAATGGACAGTTTACCCTCGCTTATGCAGGTTCATTCCGGAAAGAATGCTAAAACTACTATTTTTTTTCAGAACATAAGCAAGGAATGCAGGCGGAATATTGGTGGATTGAAATAAAATGCACATGATTCCTTGTAGTTTTTAAGGGATGCCATAAATAATTGACCTATAATTGTGATCCAAACCATCCACTTTATCTTCATCACTCAGATCAACTAGGTGCCATCCTTGTACGTATTGCAGCCCTTGGTGGAAGGTATATATAAAGCATTCTCACTTGCTTCCAATGGAAAGGGGTGTATATGGATTTTGGACTGCATAGATCACATGATGTGGGATAAGAGACTATTTACATTCTTGAAGGCCGTCAGTAATCATACAATAGAGCTACCAATTGGATCACAAGCACAAGTAATCTCAGGCAAGTTATCTTATTTCCAAGCTGATCGGGGTGGGAAATTAAGCAACTTCAGCGAGAATTGGTTAGGTGATTAGTATGTGAATATATCATGTAAGCTTAATTGTTGAAATTCTTTTAGGACATCCTTGCCTTTAGATCAGTTGTGACTTTGAGAAATATTAGGTACCGAGAAAAGAAAAGTACAAAGACAAAGCCTTATTGTTTGATGAATTTAGTAGAAGAAGATAAAGAGGAAGCTTCTGGTTAAACTTATTAGTTTCATTTTTTTGAGTATTTGGTCTTCCTAATACAGTCATTGGAATAAACATCTTGTTGTGGAAAATTGAAATTTGATAATGGATTTGAATGGAAATTATGTTGTACCTTTACATATTTATGATAAGACACCATGAAGTTCACATAGCCTTGCTCCGCTGTTAGGTGATTTTTATCTTTATTGTATCATACGCTTGGCATATCTTATTGTATTTTGTGTGCTTACAAGTTATTTCAATTAATTCATTAGGTTTCTTGTATAAATGTTGTATCTACATAATGTGATTGTGATTATTAAGAAATTGGAATTTGGTGTTTACACAGAATAGTTCATTTGTAGATGCTAATGAAAATTGTCAAAGTTACTGCACATGCAGTGCATGAGTCTGCTTTTAACAATGATATTTGTGCTGTTATTTTTTTTTTAATTAAATTGAACAATGAAGCTAAATTTAATGATTATGTAACATAGAAGCTAAAAAGAACAACAAATCACAAATGAAAATCAATACAACATCGCTTGAGCGTTCTTTTAAACTTATTTAAATCTTGAAAGTACAATAAATAATGATGCACCTAGGGCTATGAAAAACCAAACTTGGATAAAATGGGAAGATTGTCCACCGTGAAATAATAGCAATTGGTGATGCTCACCTCAATAAAGTGAAACCAAGCTCGTCGCCAATATGGATTTATGTATAGAACTGCCCCTATCACCAACAGCACCATGATGTATGCAACCTCGAAGCTCACATAGAAAACCTCCATGTCCATGAAGCCATCATTATCTTTGTTGTTTGTTGAAGTTGGCGTTGCCGATGGTGGCATATCCCAACCACAAGCTTTGGGTAGCGGTTGTCCACAAAGAAAAGGGTTATCCTTGTAGCAGCTCTCCTCAAAAGTGGCAAACTGTGCAATTCTTGCAGGTGTCTTGCCTGACATATTATTGTTTGCCACACTGAAAAAGGCTAGAGAATATAGTTCAATAAGTTGAGGAGGGATTTCTCCTTCCAATTTATTACACGAAAGATCCAAACTCTCTATTTCCTTTAAGTTGGAAAATGTTGGTGGAATTGACCCAATCAAATTGTTGTGCGAGAGGTTCAATGCCTTGATCTTGCTCAGGTTTCCAATTTCAAGGGGAATCTTCCCTGTGAAATTGTTGCTTGAGAAATCAACTCCAGTAAAGTACTGGAGAATTCTTCCCTTATAAAGAAGGGATACATTCTTCGTTGTAAACTCTAAAGATTCTTGGTTATAGTAATTGTTTAGGGATCGGATAGGATGAGTAGATATCATCCAAGAGAGGATATTACCAGAAAGATAATTGTGAGATAGATCAATGACAGTTAATTGCTCCAACCTGCATAATTGAACTGGGATCTCGCCTTTAAGATTATTATGACTCAATAGTAGAATTTGTTGAACAATAAGCTAATTACTGGACTATGCACACTTGTAGAAGATAAGCCTGCAAGGTGATTCCAGAAGAAGAGAGAAGGAGAAGAAGAAGCTCAAGGACAGCTGGACGTAACTAACTCTAAAAAGAAGAAGTTGTAACAAACTATTTTCAATTTAGTTTTTTCAATTCAGTTACAGCAGGTTACAGAAAACGTAAATGTCATGCTCAAATCTATATAAGAGCATTTTATCAAGCACTTTGTAAGCAAGAAATACTGAAATACATTCTTATCTTTTTACTCTGAAATTTCTTCTTCCCAGCTCTCAAAGCTTTCCCATATCTTTCAAATAAATCAACCTGCAACAAAACCAGAAAATAAACACAATCAACACACAAATTTCTACATGGTATCAGAGCACTAACCCGATTCAAGAAGGGGCGTGTTCTGTGAAAAACAAACTATCAACCAGATTTAAATCAGTAAGTATGACAGGATCAAGTTCTGGTGGAGACCTAAGAACTCCACAGTTTAATGGAAGTAACTATGACTTCTGGGCAGTGAAGATGGAGACTGTGCTAATAGCATATGACCTATGGGAGGTGATTGAGATTGGCATGACATCTCAATCAACTGCTGAAAAAGAGCCTGCTGGAAAAGAGAAGGAAGGAGAAGCTTCAAAACCTTCATCTGCTGCTGCACCTGAAATTTCAAGAGAAATGAAGATCAAAAATGCAAAAGCCCTAAGTCTTCTTCAAGGAGCAATATCAGATGATTTGTTTCCAAGGATAAGAAATGAGAAGACTGCTAAAGGAGCTTGGGACATTCTCAAGAGAGAGTTCAGAGGAGACAAGAAGGTAAGGGCTGTAAAACTTCAGTCAATTAGAGCTGATTTTGAATACATGAGAATGTCTGAAAATGATAGCCTAGATAACTACTTAGCCAAGTTTTTTGAGGTAGTGAATGATTTGAAATCACTTGGTGAGGAGGTGACCGAAGCTAGGCTAGTGCAAAAATTGTTGATGAGTTTGTGCAGAAGATACAAGTCTATTGTTTCTATAATTGAAGAAACAAGAGACCTAGATGTGCTTAGAATTGAGGAAGTGATTGCCTCAATCAAAGTTTCAGACAAGAGAGAGGGTATGCATGATGAGAGGGAGAAACAGAATGGTGTTGAAAGAGCATTCAGTACCTTGAGAATTGG
Organism: Salix arbutifolia; assembly: GCA_025169955.1. Classification (NCBI taxonomy): domain Eukaryota; kingdom Viridiplantae; phylum Streptophyta; class Magnoliopsida; order Malpighiales; family Salicaceae; genus Salix; species Salix arbutifolia. The sequence goes on along the minus strand of CM045919.1, from coordinate 17,594,076 downwards.
CAGTAGTCAATTTCATGGTGGAAATAAAGGTCCTCGTATGAAGAATCATGTTCAACAAGGCCAAAACAGAAGACCTACAGGCTGGTCACAAGGGAGAAATATGCAAAGTAATCACATGTATAACAATCAGCACCAAAATACTCAGAACTGGAATTACAGAAGTGGAATCAACAATCTGCACTACAACTCACAAAGCAGACAAGAAAACAGCAATGAAGGAGTAAAGCCACAATGCCAAGTGTGTCACAAATATCACTTTGGTATTTGTAGATACAAAGGCAAAGTAAAATGTGGAAAATGCAGCAGATTTGGGCACAACACAAAGGAATGTTATGAGCACAAACAGTTGGCAAATTGTGCACAAGACGAAGACATGTCCACTGGAAACCTATTCTATGCTTTCCATGCAGCAAGTATAATGAATAAGGATGAATGGTTTGTTGATAGTGCTTGTAGCAACCACATGACTTCACAAGAGTCAAGTTTAATTGATATTGATAGATCAATTAAATGTAAGGTGAAAATGGGCTCGGGTGACCTAGTTCAAGCCACTGGAAAGGGTACTCTGGTGGTTGAAACCAGAAGGGGAAGAAGGTATATAAGTGAGGTGTTGTTGGTACCCGGACTTGATGAAAATCTGCTAAGTGTGGGGCAAATGATGGAGCATGGATACTACATCCTATTTGGGGGAAATACAGCAGTGATATTTGATGATGAGAGGCTTACCAATGTGTTAGCCAAGGTGGTGATGAAGGGAAATCGATGCTTCCCACTGTCATTAGAATCCTTGTTACCTGCAGCAAAGAAGGCATCAGTAGTTGAGGATTCTTGGGTTTGGCATAGAAGACTTGGTCACTTAAACTTTGCTAGTATGAAGAAAATGCAAAGTATGGAGATTGTGACTGGACTTCCAGCTTTGACAGAGGTTAAAGATGTGTGTGAAGGGTGTGTGACAGGAAAACATCATAGGGAGAAGTTTGATAAGGGAGAAGCATGGAGATCAAGCTACTCACTGCAGTTGGTACACACAGATTTGTGTGGACCTATGCAGCGTGAATCTAATGGAGGCAATAGGTATTTCATTACCTTTATCGATGACTACTCTAGAGTGTGTTGGGTGTATTTTTTGAGAAACAAGTCCAATGCACTGACTGTGTTTAAGAAATACAAAGCACTTGTTGAGCTGCAAAGTGGATTTAAAGTAAAGAAGCTGAGAAGTGATAGAGGAGGAGAATATACCTCATCAGAATTTGAGAAGTTTTGTGCTGAAATGGGCATTGAAAGGCAGATGACAGTAGCCTATTCCCCTCAGCAAAATGGAGTGGCTGAGAGGAAAAACAGGACTATTGTTGAAATGGCAAGGTCCATGTTGACAGAGAAGTGTTTGCCACTGAATTTTTGGGCTGAGGCTGTTAACATAGCCGTGTATTTGCAGAACAGGTGCTGCACAAATTCATTGACCAACAAGACTCCATTTGAGGTTTTTACAGGGAGAAAACCAGGCATCAAACACTTAAAAGTGTTTGGATGCATTTGCTACATACATATCCCAGCACACCTAAGGTAGAAGCTAGATGACAAGGCTGAGAAGGGGATTTTTGTGGGATATGGTAATTGTGAAAAGGGGTATAGAGTTTATGTGATACAATCTAAGAAGATTGTATTGTCAAGGAGTGTGGTGTTTGATGAAGATAAATTCTTCACTTGGGGAGAACAACAGCAGGAGGCTGTTACATCACAGCCTTGGTTAAAAGGCTTGGAAATGGATGTCAATGCAAGTGAAGGAGAACAACAAATTGAAAGAACTCAGTTTGTTGATGAAGAAGTGCACTCACCAGTTGTGTTGACTGGAAATGGAAGTGAATGCAGCAGCCTTCAGTCAACACCAAGCTCAACTCCAGTAAAGCTTAGATCTCTTGAGGAGATTTATGCTAGATGCCACATGAGCATTGTGGAACCTGAAAATTACAAAGAAGCAGCAGGGAATAAGGCTTGGGAAGAAGCTATGAATGCAGAACTTGAGATGATTGAGAAGAACAACACATGGGAGTTGGTAAATAGGCCTGCTAACAAGCCGGTTATTGGGGTCAAGTGGGTGTTCAAAACAAAGTTGAACCTAGATGGAACAATACACAAACACAAGGCAAGGCTAGTGGCAAAAGGTTATGCACAGAAACCAGGGGTGGATTACAATGAAACCTTTGCTCCAGTAGCTAGGTTAGATACAATTCGGACCTTAATTGCACTAGCAAGTCAAAAGGGCTGGAAATTGTTTCAGCTTGATGTTAAATCAGCATTCTTAAATGGGGTGCTTGAAGAAGAAGTCTATGTTGAGCAACCCGAAGGCTTCCTTGTGAAGAAAGCAGAGAGTAAGGTGTACAAGCTGAAGAAGGCTCTCTATGGGTTGAAACAAGCTCCTAGAGCTTGGTATAGTGAGATAGATGCATATCTCACTATGTGCAAGTTTATGAGGAGTGCAAGTGAAGCTACTCTCTATACAAAGGCTGATTGTGAAGGGAAGCAAATTATTGTTTCTATCTATGTAGATGACATAGTTTATACAGGCAACAGTGATGTATTGATGAAAGAATTCAAAAAGGAAATGATGCAAAGGTATGAAATGACTGACCTTGGCCTTCTCCATCACTTCTTAGGAATGGGAGTGCTGCAAACCAGTCAAGGCATCTTCATTCATCAAAGTAAGTATGCTCAATCCTTGCTTAAGAAGTTTGGCCTTGAAGATTGTAAACCAGTCTCAATTCCTTTGCCCACTGGAGAAAAATTGAAGAAGATAGATGGGAGTGAGTTAGCTGATGAATGCACTTACAGAAAGATTGTTGGAAGCCTATTATACTTGACAGCTACTAGGCCTGATTTAATGTATGCTGCTAGCTTATTGTCAAGGTTCATGAATCAGCCAACAAGGAAGCATATGGGGGTGGCTAAAAGGGTTCTAAGATATGTGCAAGGAACTCTACATTATGGAATTGAGTATGCCCGAAATCAGTCATCAACATTGGTTGGTTTTTGTGATGCAGACTGGGCTGGGAGTGAAGATGACAGCCGAAGCACTTCAGGCTATGCATTTAGCTTTGGAAGTGGAGTTTTTTCATGGGCTTCTGTGAAACAAAACACTGTGGCATTATCTACAGCAGAAGCTGAATATGTTTCAGCTTCCGAAGCAACAACTCAAGCCATTTGGCTAAGGTTTGTTCTTGATGATTTCGGGGAGATGCAAACAGAGGCAACACCTCTGTTTTGTGACAATATGTCTGCCATTTCTATGGCAAAGAATCCAGTCTTTCATCAAAAGACTAGGCATATTAACAGGAGGTTTCATTTCATAAGGGAAGCACTGCAGGAGGGGAAAATCAGTGTGAAGTTTTGCAGCAGTGAGGATCAACTTGCAGACATTTTTACTAAGGCATTGCCTAAGGAAAGGTTTAACCAATTAAGGTTTAAACTAGGGGTAAAACCAGTAAGTAGCTTAGGAGAGGCTATTGAACAATAAGCTAATTACTGGACTATGCACACTTGTAGAAGATAAGCCTGCAAGGTGATTCCAGAAGAAGAGAGAAGGAGAAGAAGAAGCTCAAGGACAGCTGGACGTAACTAACTCTAAAAAGAAGAAGTTGTAACAAACTATTTTCAATTTAGTTTTTTCAATTCAGTTACAGCAGGTTACAGAAAACGTAAATGTCATGCTCAAATCTATATAAGAGCATTTTATCAAGCACTTTGTAAGCAAGAAATACTGAAATACATTCTTATCTTTTTACTCTGAAATTTCTTCTTCCCAGCTCTCAAAGCTTTCCCATATCTTTCAAATAAATCAACCTGCAACAAAACCACAAAATAAACACAATCAACACACAAATTTCTACAGAATTCTCAAGTTAGATAGCCTTCCAATCCATTCTGGAATTCTACCGGTTAAATTATTATTGGAAAGATCTAATGCCAATATCCCATAGGGGTTGTAGAATTTCATAGCGATCAGTCCTTGCAACTTATTTCTAGACAAATATAAATGTCTTAATCTTGAAGAAGCACCTAATATAGATGGTAAAGGACCAGAGAGGTTGTTCCCTGATAGGTCTAAGAACTCAAGAGAAGACATATTCCCTATCCATCCAGGGATCTGCCCTTGCAAGCTTCCATCAAAACCATTATCGGACATTAATAAAACTTGTAACCCTGGAAAATAAGCTCCGATTTCGGCAGGAATTTGGCCTTGGAAATGATTCATGGATATACTTAGGGATGAAAGATTCACATGAGAACTCCTTGGCAATAAGAATGGACCAGAAAGAGAGCAGTTTTCTAAATAAAGACTTTCGAGGTATGTGTTGTTCTCTATCAACCAACTTGGGAACTCTCCCTTTATTTGGATGTTTGTAAGATCCAAATAATGTAGGTTGAACTGATGGTAAAGGAATTTAGGAAATGCTCCTACAGCTTGTCCACCACTTCTCAAATATAGGGACTCTAACTGGAACTTTGGGCTCAGATTATGATCATCTTCTTCTGCGTATATTTCATTGTCCCGACCATCAAAAGACTTGAGTTTTGAAAGGTTGTATAATGGGCTCAACGACATAGGGATTTTCAAGTGATTGGCAGAGAGATGTAGTTGTTGAAGGGATGTCAGGTTTGCCAAGCACGGAGGCAAGAATCCACTGAGATCGTTGTCAGACATCCATAGCTCTTGGAGATGATTCAAGTCACATAAGCCTGGTCACATTATAATTTAGGAAAACTTAAACTCTGAGTCTAGGTAATTGGAAAATATATAACCTATAGAGAGAGAAAGAGAGAGAGAGAGAGAGAGAGAGAGAAATATAACCTGTAGGTAATTGCCCATTTAAACTACAACCCTGCAGCCCTAAAGTTTTGAGAGAGGTCATCATTACGATGGTTTGGAAGATGTTGCTGCTATTGAGGGTGTTGTAAGTCAAATCCAAGTATTCCAAGTTCTTGAGGTTAAGAAAGCCTATCACAATAAAATAGTTAACAAGAAGCACCTTATTGAATAATCAGGATTTTAGTTAAGTTGATTTCTAATTTTGAAATTCAATTGTCTCTCTGTTTTTTTAAAAAAAAATTCAAATGGATTTGAGAATTGTTTAAAACTTGTTGAATAGGCAGCAAAAACATAACAGAGGAATTCTAATCGTTATGGTTAATGATAAGTAGCATTTTTAATATGCTAATATTTTAAAACACTAACATTTTTATTATGTGAAATTTGCTTAAAGAAAAGTGAAATGATATTACAAATTTAACTCTCTCTTGTTGAGAGTGTTGTAACTCAAATCCAAGAGTTCCAAGTTCTTGAGGTTAATAAAGCTTGCCACAATCATTTATATCCATGAAGAAGTAGCTTATTGAATAATAATGAGGATTTCTAAATTTGAAATTTAATTCTCTGTAATTGCTCAATTTAAATTCCAATGGATTTGAGAGTTCTTCAAAACTTGTTTAATATATACCAATAACATAACAGAGGAATTCTATACATACACATCTAATCATAGCAGACGGTTGTTAATTTACCTTGGAAAGGTACAGCGCCACTCAGTCCTCCCAAAGATAGATTTTTCAGAGAAGGCAGTGCTCCAAGGCTTTGAAGGGAGTTTTCATCTAGAGAACAACCGTACAGATCCAACTCTTTCAGTGAGCTCAAATTTCACAAATCTGTTTGAAAGAAAGAAAGAAAATGATGTATTTTCAAATGAGATTTTCAATTAAACAAACACCATTATGTTACTTACCGTCACCTAATACTCTTCCTCTTAAATCGATGTAGCTCAGACCAAGTGTCGTGAGGTTTGGGAATGCTCCTAATGATTGTAGTAACGTCTGAAAGCTACTTCCATAGGCTGTGATATTAAGTAGGTAGAGAGTACTCAAGGTGGTTGGACCTGCAAGTATAGAAAGGTTTTCCAAATGCATAAAAATAATTAATAATTAAATGGGCTCATATGTGAATGTGTTACTTACCTCCTGAGGCTACCACTTTGGTAATATTTTTGCCGCTCAAATACAAGGTCTCCAAGTTGCCCGGACATTCTTGATATACATAAAAATAATAATAATTATTATTAATTCATTCACTACAAAACATAATTGAGTTTAATAGAGAAAATGATAAGTATATATTTATAAAAAATAAACTAACCTTTCAAATCTATTAACCCCTCCAGTCTATTATTGTAACTTATATCTAGTGTTTTAAGAGACGAAAGCCCATCCATATACGATAGAATACTGTTATTGAGGCGATTATAACTCAAGTCAAGGTACTCTTGAATACCATTCAAATTAAGGCATGATTTTTCACGTCACTTTGAATAGTATTCTTAACTTTCTTCACCTTGCACGACTTGGTGATTTAAAAGTTACCCATTTTGAATTTTTTATGTTATATAATGATGTTATTTAAAAGATATATATTATATATTCATTTTTTTTTAATTTAAAAACTTGTATTGATTTTTTTTCTTCTAATTTGAATATTTATATCCACAAAATTCAATTAATAAAATATCTTCTTGAATTTTGTTATAAAACGATGATGTCACAGTTAACTCTTTCTAGATTGATTTTATTTTATTTTATTTTATTGTACAGTAAAAATAGATTTGATTAAAAAATAGAGAAATTTAAAATAAACATGTTTCTTACAATAGATTTGAGCTTTAGTTTTGTTGCACAAAATTTGAATACAGCAATTTGATGTGCAGAGACTGGAGAATTTGAAAAGTATGCTGAAATGCAGTCTCCCGGATGAACAAGACAACAACTAAATGAGGAGCAGCAGCACTTCTTATGCGTGATGAATGGAAGGAAATTGCATTCTACTGGTTTGTATCAGCTTAATATTGAGACTGGGAAGATTATTACTGAGTGAAGGTTTGAAAGAAATGGAATTACCATGAGGAATATTGTAAATGAGGAGCAGCAAATTGCAGCTCAAAATTCAATCTGCACCTCAGGGTGTTGCTCTGGCCCGAAAGTTGAGAAAGCGCAGAGTGGGGCTCAAAATTCAAGCTGCGCCTCAAAATTCAAGATTTATAATTCCGCTATCATTTTCCATTCTTTATCATATGCCATTCTAATGCATTTCTTACAGGGATTAACTCATTTTGATGAGATCCTACAAGAAGCGGATGGTGTCATCCTTTCCCGTGGAAATTTGGGGATAGATCTCCCAGCAGAGAAGGTTAGTTATGAAATCCGATTGATGAACTTGCATGTGTAAGTTATCATAAACATGTGAAATTAACATACACTGGTCTTAGAATTGCTTGTTAACATGTGAGAATCAAATATAAGAGTTAATAAGGATTTCATAATAGCAATATAGAGAAGATAGATAGGAAATGGAGAAAGTGCTATGCTGCTACATTCTTTAAGCTGTTACAGCCATACAACACTGCTGAATCAATCTTTCTTTTGTATGTTTAATTTTTGTTTATATATCATACTTTAAGAGGTTCGAATTCCCGTGATGCCAATCCTGGCAACGAGTACAGATATGATAACCAACTGTAGGCATTTGGATGATGTTCCTATATGCTTGGACTCCATCAGTGAACATGCATGTGCATTTAGTGCTAGTTTTCTACCACTAATAAATCCAACTAGACTGTCTTGCTCTGTGAATTTTGCAGGTCTTTCTGGAATTCCTGCTGTTTTTAAGTGCAACATGGCTGGAATTCCTGCTGTGGTTACTCGTGTTGTGGACAGTATGACAGAGAATTTGTGACCTACTCTTGCAGAAGCAACTGATATTTTGGAAGAGCTGCAAGGTTTTTCTTTCTTCACAACTTTGTTTTGGGCCATATGTTTGTTTAAATGCAAATGCAAATGGAATTCTATTTTGAGAGATTTATGAAATCAGATTGGCGGAAGGTGGTTCATATGACCCACAAATTTCTAATAAAATTTGAAGCAATTTTAGCATATTCTGATTTACAACAAAAAATTAAACCACAAATTTCATTGCATTTTCAAAGCACCCTTCACCATAATCTGCCAATATCATCACACATACTGTACAAAACAGATCAAACCCAAAAATCCACTTCATAAAAATTCTTACAATATAAAAAAAAATAGATCGAAAGGAGACCATTTACATTTTAAGATTCATCGGCACCTGCCAAGCTGATTCAAAGCCTGAACGAGCACCATTCCAGCTGATTCTAACATGTCAAATACCTCAATCTCACCCACAACTTCATTATTGTAAGCAAAGTTGATGTCTTTTATTTGTTCTATAATAGAAGAAGCTAGAGTTGCTGCCTTTTCACAAACCAAGTAGCTGCAAAAATTAAGAAACAGAAATACCAAAAATCATTTTTTTTTAGAAAACCCACAAAAATATTTGAAAGGAAAGAATAAAAAACAATCAATTACCTTTCAGATTGTTCAATTTCTTGCCAAATTCATGTGTTTGTGCCGATCAGTCATCTTACCCCTGCATTTCATACTTTGAAGATTAAAACTAAAATCAATACTATGGAGGTAGATTCCTTGAAGTTGATGTAGCCGGTCTTGCCTAAATTTTGTCGGATTAACTGAATCACATGTTATTGGTTTACACAAATTTAACCAATTTAATATCCAAAATGATTTTAAAACAATCCCAATTCAATTTAGATTGGACTCTGAATTGGTGATCCATGGGATTGATTTGTTTCGCCAGTTCAGGTCTAATTGTTAAAGTGTAAATGAATGTATATTCTAGAATAATGAAAGTGTATTCTAGAATATACATGATAGTAGTATATGGTATTTGAAATGTGTATATAAACATGCTAAACATACGGCATGTGTGTGTAGAAAGATAGCAACAATAAATAAATTAAAATTTCAGTCTCTCTCTCTCTCTTTTCACTCTTCCCTTCTCAGAACACCATTCTTCTTCTTAATTTCTTCAATTCCTTGCAACTTCTCACAATCTCAACACTAATAACGATGGGTACCATGATTTGTTTGTAAGATCCATCTTTGGGTAATTAATATTGAAATTCAATACATATGATTGAAAGTTATTCTTTTGGAGCAGGTCTGGCTCATTTTCTTGTGATCGTTTGCCCCCCTCCCCCGATCTCTTAAATGCTAACAATTTAGAGGTGGAAAAGTTGAAAACTTGCTTTCTTCTTTCAGCCATTGAACAGTGCATTTAGAGGGATTATATCTTCTGGTTGATGACTCCAGCTTAAATGTTTGAATGGTAAGTTGTGTTCTTAATAGCTTGAGCAAGGAGCTCTATCTTTCCAATATCAATGTACAGTTTATCCTCGCTTGAGTATGTTTCTATAGAATGAAAATGGTTGGTGGATACTTGCATGCATTTGCTGTAAAATAATGCAAGTTCATTCCGGAAAGAAAGCTAAAACTATTATTTTTTCCAGAACATAAGCAAGGAATGCAGGGGGAATATTGGTGGATTGAAATAAAATGCACTCGACACCTTTTAAGTTCTTACAGGGATGCCATAAAAATCATTTTCAATATTCCTCTAAGCTATGATGTTGTTTACTTTCAAGACAGACTTCACATGGAATCTGACAAAACCCAATTTACGATTAGAAGTTGTGTAGAAATTGCCTCATAATGTGACTCCTATCTGTTTGTCTTTCCCTGATTGGACCTTGTAATTTCAATAGTTGATGTAAATTTCTTTTAGGCCTCGTTTATTTGCCTGAAAGAAGCTTTCACGGAAAGTGGATTCTTAGAAAGTGAATTATTTTCTGATGTTTGGCCATAGCATGAAAAATATGTTGGAAATTAACTTATCAATGTTTTTTTTCAAGCTTAACTAACATATATTAAACATTAAATGTAATTATAATACAATATGGATGAGCCCTTAATTAGACCCATTCCAAAGCTAGCATTTTCATCGGTTCCAATTACATGATAATTTTTTAACAATCTTAAGAGTGAGTTGCATACAATTAAAGATTAATATGGCACCACTACTATTGGCTAACATATATTGCTCTTGTTATGATTCTCGTTAAAGTTTTAGGGAATGAAAGTTGCATATTATTTTGATTTCATTGCTGAGACAAGCACTGGAGGCCTAATGACATCCATGCTTACTGCTCCAAATGATGAAAACGACCTTTGTTGGTTTTGATTGTCCGAAACTGATTGAATCAGACTGAACCAGAAATTGGTTTCGGTTCTCTCCAGTTGTTAAATAAGAGTGACAATTATGTTGCTTTCAAGGTTAGCAGTTAATTTATATGAAAATTAGTTAATGTTTTGCCCTTTTTACAAATGAGTTTGTTTCATAACTTTGATTTGCATGTTTTTATTATTATAGGTTAAGACAACAAATCAAAAGAAGTATTTGTGTTTATTTATTGATGGGCTATTTGCTTATGTCAGTTACAATAATCCACGTACAGAAGGAGATGTCACCTGATATGCAATGCTAGGACCATTTTTATGTTAAACGGAAATCAAGTTCAGCAAATCAAGCCACATTAACTTGTCAGTCATGACAATAAATGCTGATCAATCTCCCGTTATTTGGTCTGTGCCTTGTACAGTCATTGGAATAAACATCTTGTTGTGGAAACTCGTCTAAGAATGGATTAGCATGTTTTGTCCAACGGGCAAGAAAATTATTGTTCTTATTTCAACATTACTATTGTATAAATTATCATGTTTTCTTTTCTTTTTTAGAATACTCTTACGTTTGGAGTTTGACCCTTTGACTTTTCAACTTTTCTAACAAAAGAGCACCGGCACAAGTTGAAGGATATTATATGATGAAAACCATGCTCCAAAGATTTTTTTTGTGTGTGCGAAACATTTATGACGAGTGTTGAGTGCAAAACTTTTTTAAGATGTCAAGATCATCATCATCCTTTTCTTTTTCAAGGTGTTTGAATGTTTTGCAACATGTGACGATTATGACAAGCCATGGTTTCAACGAGGATTTATACATTTGTGTGACTGACCACTATCAAGCTCCTTGGCCTCTGGTGCTTTAAGATAGTACCACTACTTTTTTGTATCCCCTGTCCATTAGGCAGAGTGAAGAAATCGCATTGGTCCAAAAATAAGTTTGCTGCTGAAAAAACCAAAATTAAGAAGCAGGTGAAAGAAAGGATTCCAAAAAATTGGAATTTGTTGTTTGCACAGAATAGTTCGTTTGTAGGTGATAATGAGAGATTTGCTGTAAATTGTCAAAGCCAAAAGTTACTGAAGTTATTGTGCATGGAGCGCATGAGTCTGCTTTTAACAATGATATTTGTTTTGTAATTCAATTTAACAATGAAGCTAAATTTAATTATTATGCAACACAAGCTAAAACAAAAACAAAACAAGAATGAAAATTAATGCAACATCGCTTGAGCATGCTTTTAAATATTTGAAAGCAAAATACATAGAGCAATCGGTGAAGATATCCATTATTATATGTCAAACAAGCTATAGACAAAAACAAAAGAAAAACAAAACACAAACGAAAATAAATATCAACTTATTTAAATCTTGAAAATGCAATACATAACGATGCACCGAGTCTTAGTACCATCAAGATACAAGGCTATGAAAATCCAAACTTGGGTCTAATGGGAAGATTGTCCACCATGAAATAATAGCAATTGGTGATGCTCACCTCAATAAAGTGAAACCAAGCTCGTCGCCAATATGGATTTATGTATAAAATTACCCCTATCACCACCAACACCATGATGTATGCAACCCCGAAGCTCACATAGAAAACCTCCATGTCCATGAAGCCACCATTATCTTCGTTGTTCGTTGAAGTTGGCATTGGTGATGGTGGCATATCCAAGCCACAAGCTTTGGGTAGCGGTTGTCCACAAAGAAAAGGGTTATCCTTGTAGCAGCTCTCCTCAAAAGTGGCAAACTGTGCAACTCTCGCAGGTGTCTTGCCGGACAGATTATTGTGCGCCACACTGAAAACGGCTAGAAAATATAGTCCAGTAAGTTGAGGAGGGATTTCTCCTTCCAATTTGTTGTATGAAAGATCCAAGCTCTTTATTTCCTTTAAGTTTGAAAATGTCTGTGGAATTGGCCCAGTCAAACTGTTGTGCGAGAGGTTCAATACCTTGATCTTGCTCAGGTTTCCAATCTCAGGAGGAATCTCTCCCATGAAGTTGTTGCAAGAAAAATCAATTCCAATAAAGTACCGGATAATGCTTCCACTATAAAGAACGGCTACATTCTTCGTTGTAAACTCAAAAGATTGTTGTGAAGAAGACACAGAATCATAAGAAGTAATTGTTAATGGGAAAGGATGAGTAGATATCATCCAAGAGAGGATATTACCAGAAAGATAATTGTGAGATAGATCAATGAGGGTTAATTGGTCCAACCTGCATAATTGAACTGGGATCTCACCTTCAAGATTGTTATGACTCAATAGTAGAAATCTCATGTTAGATAGCCTTCCAATCCATTCTGGAATTCTACCGGTGAAATCATTATAGGAAAGATCTAATGCCACAATCCCAAAGGAGTCGTAGAATTCCATTGCGATCGGTCCTTGCAACTTATTTCTAGACAAATATACATGTCTTAATTTTGAAGAAGCACCGAATCTTGGTGGTAAAGGACCAGAGAAATTGTTCGCGGATAGATCCAAGAATTCAAGAGAAGACATATTCCCTATCCATCCAGGGATTTGCCCTTGCAAGGTGTTGTTTGAATGTGTTCTTCCCGTCAAAACATTGTTGGATAGGTCTAGCAGTTGTAGCGAGCTTATGCTACCCAACGAGGAAGGAATGCTTCCATTAAAACCATTATCTGACATCATTAGAAATTTTAACCCTGGAAAATAAGCTCCGATTTCTGCAGGAATTTGGCCTTGGAAATAATTCATGGATATACTTAGGAGTGATAAATTCATATGAGAACTCCCTGGCAGTAAGATTGGACCTGAAAGAGAACAGTTTTCTAAATATAGATTTTTTAGGTATGTGTTGTTCTCTATCAACCAACTTGGAAACACTCCCTTTATTTGGATGTGTCTAAAATCCAAAGATTGTAGGTTGAACTGATGGTAAAGGAATTTAGGAAATGCTCCAGCACCTTGTCCGTGACTGCTCAAATGGAGGGACTCTAACTGGAACTTTGAGCTCAGATTATGATCATCTTCTTCTGCGTATATTTCGTTGCTAGAACCATCAAAAGACTTGAGTTTTGAAAGGTTGTATAATGGGCTCAACGACATAGGGATTTTCAAGTGATTGGAAGAGAGATATAGTCGTCGAATGGATGTCAGATTTGCCAGGCACAGAGGCAAGGATCCACTGAGATCATTGTCATGCATATATAGCTCTTGGAGATGATTTAAGTCACATAGGCCTGATCACATTATAATTTAGGAAAACTTAAACTCTGAGTGTATATAATTGGAAAATTTATAACCTATATATAGAGAGAGAAAAAAATATAACCTGTAGGTAATTGGCCATTCAAACTGCAACCCCCCAACAATAAAGTTTTGAGAGAGGTCATCGTTCTGATGGTTTGGAAGATGCTGCTGCTTCTGAGAGTAGAGCCACTCAAATCCAAGAGTTCCAAGTTCTTGAGCTTAAAAAAGGCTGCCACAATCAATTATGTTCATGAAGAAGTAGCTTATTGAATAATAATGAGGATTTCTAAATTTGAAATTTAATTCTCTGTATTGCTCAATTTAAATTCTAATGGATTTGAGAGTTCTTCAAACCTCCTTTAATAGATACCAATAACATAACAGAGGAATTCTATACATATACGTCTAATCACAGTAGACATTTGCTAATTTACCTTGGAAAGGTACAATGCCACTTAGTGCTTGCAAAGATAGATTTTTTAGAGAAGATAGTGCTCCAAGGTTTTGAAGGGAGTTTTCATCTAGAGAACAACCGTCCAGAACCAACTCTTCCAGTGAGCTCAAATTTCGCAAATCTGTTTGAAAGAAGAAAAGATGTTTTTTTTAAATTGAGTTTTTCAATTAAAAAAACATCATGATGTTACTTATCGTCACCTAGTATTCTTCCTCTTAAATCGTTGTAGCCCAGATCAAGTGTCGTGAGGTTTGGGAATGCTTCTAATGATTGTAGTAATGTCTGAAAGTTACTTCCATAGGCTGTGATATTATTTAGGTAGAGAGCACTCAAGTTGGTTGGACCTGCAAGTATAGAAAGGTTTTCCAAATGCATAAAAATAGTTAATAATTAAATGGGCTCATATGTGAATGCGTTACTTACGTCCTGAGGTTACCACTTTGGTAATATTGTTGCCGCCCAAAGACAAGATCTCCAAGTTGCCCGGACATTCTTGATATACATAAAAATAATAATAATTATTATTAATTCATTCACTACAAAACAAAATTGAATTTAATAGAGAAAATGATAAGTATATATTTATAAAAAATAAACTAACCTTTCAAATCTATTAACCCCTCCAGTCTATTGTAACTTATATCTAGTGTTTTAAGAGACGAAAGCCCATCCAGATAAGATAGAATACTGTTATCGAGGTGATTAGATCCCAAGTAAAGTTCCTCCAGCTTGCTCATTTTAAATGGTTGAGAAACACCTGTAAAAATAAATATATAATTAATTGAGACCTGAAAGGATATTATTGGAGTAATTTAATAACGGTAATGAAATGGTAGCATCACGGCATCAACATATCAACATTCATTTATTAAAAATAGAGCAAACACGTACGTACAGTTAATATTCAATCAGAAAGCAAATTAACCTTTGTTCTCAACCCAACCAGCTATCTGATTATCCCACAAGTAGAGACCGGTGAGTTCTTGGAAAGGAAGAAACAAGGAGGCATTCCTTTCCAATGACTCGACCTGTGCTGCTGTTGCACCGAACACTTTCCCAATCACAGCAGCGGGCATCGCCTTTTCTCCAGGAGGGGAGGGATGTGCCGTTGGGATAGTTGAGAGAATCTTTCAGCTGCAAGAGAGCGGTTCTCTCCTCCTCCGTTGGGAAATCACTTGCAGGGAAAACACCATCAGGATTGCTGGAACAATGGAGGTGTGAAGAGAAAGGCCCATCCTAATCAATACGGAAGCTCACGAATGATTTCAATGTTAACTATCTCTTGCAGGTTGAGGCTTTTTATAGAGGGGGACTTGCAGATTGCTATCGCGGCCATTATTATCCCCGTAGAAAAAACTACAAGATTGTTATCAGAAAATTCATTCTTCCAACTAATCAAGGATAAATATTCATTAAATTAAAGTACTTGAACCCTTTTGCAAATATATTCTTGTGGAAAGAACGCGTGATAGCAATGGTAGTACTCTCGCCGACCATTCCACAATTCCATATCGTGGAAAAAAAGTAGATGACAATGGACTCACAGACCCATATCAAACTTTTTATTAGTATTTAAAGACTTATTAGTATTTAAAGACAAATATTATCATCGGTGGTTCATTTTATAAAGATACTTTTTGATTTTACCACCACCATTTCCCACACGTTATTTCCGTAAAGAAAGTCTCTATCCATCATTGACTTGGGGTCAACTTTTCCGTTAATTACTTTTCTGCAATTCATTTTTTTATATATAACCCATGTGGTTTTATTAAATTAGATTCAGCTTCACAGTGATTCAAATATAATGACAATTACAAAGTACTTTTATTTTTTATTTTTATTTATTTACAAACTTGTATTGATTCCCCCCCTTCAATTTGGATACTTATATTCTAAAAAAGCAATTAATAAAATATATTAATTATTTCTGTTATAAAATGATTATGTCACAGTTAATTTATTTTAGATGAGCCTGGATTGATTTTAATTTTAATTTTTAAACGATAAAAATATATTTGATTAGAAATATAAAAGGGTTTAAAATGAATATTTTTTGGCAATAGTTTTAAGTGAAATTAGAATAAAACATATCCTTTTAAAATAGAAAATACATATTCTATTCTCACTATTTTGGTATTTTATATCATGGTAATTAAATGCTGTCTAACTAACATATCATCAAATCATAATAAAAAAAATTCCTAATTAATTGTGGAATGGCATGTTAGTTGGATCTAATTGGAGCTATAAAATATTCTCACAGAACGGTGGTCAAATGGGGTGGAAAAGCTCATCATTTCCAGGAAAATTCTATCAATGAACCAAGAATTTTTCGGAGAATAACAGAAAAATAAATCAAACCAAATCATTTCCCAAATTTGTCCCTATTTACTTGCTCAAGTATTTTTAAATAATTACAAGTCTTATTTTAGATTTAGTGGCTGTTTGAGAGTGTGGTTGAAGTTGTTTTTAAAAATTATTTTTGTTCAGAAATACATCAAAATAATAATTTTTTTTTAAATTATTTTTGATATCAGTATATGAAAATGATCTAAAAACACTAAATTTTTTTTATTTAAAATAAAAATAAAAAATTGATTTAACTACTTGAAATCAGTCAAACAATTGAATTAAAAAAACTGGTTTATCGGTTGAAAAATAGTGAACCGGTTCAAAAGCAATTTTAACCACACTCTCAAACAAACACTAAATCTATTAGTTTAATCCTTTATTTTTCTAGTGCATAAGTCTAAAATAAGACTTGTAATTATTTAAAAAGACTAGAGCAAGTAAATAGGGACAAATTTGGGAAATGCTTTGGTTTGATTTATAATCTATTTTAAAAGTATATGTTGTACTCTAATTTAACTCAAAACTATTGCTAAAAAATATTCAGTTTAAATCCATGTATGTTGTACCATGTCGTTTAAAAAATAAAAATAAAATCAATCCAGGCTCATCTAAAATCAGTTAACAATGACACCGTCATTTTATAACAAGAATAACCAATATATGCTATAAATTGAATATTTTTAAATACAAGTATTCAAATTGAAACCACATGGTAAATATAAAAAAATGAATTGCATAAAAGTAATTAATGGAAAAGTTGACCCCAAGTCAAAGTCTTTTATGACATACAATGATGGATATAGACTTTCTTTATGGAAATAACGTGTGGAAAATCATGCCTTAATTTTAATACTTCTTCCTGATCTTCATGTTGCTGCATTTACTTCCTGATCTTCATCCTTGATTTCAGTCACCGTAATTTGATTCTCTACATTGATACAGTTTCTGCTATATTTATATACACTGTCATGGATGCTTGAGTAAACATTTTTGGCTGAACTTCAGCTGTGGTTTCTATATATACATTTAAATCATGCATAATTCAAGGTTAACTGGTTTCCATTGTTTAAAAATTAGTCATTACATCTCCTACTTCACCAACCTCCACCATTTCCATACTTCTGCCTCAGTCAACTGACAACCCTGCTCCAAATCTCTTAGAAGAGATGGGTCCCTGTGTGGATTCTCTTAGCTGCTGTGCATAGATACCCCCAAAAAACTAATAAATACATTGGCAGTAATAATCATGGCCTTGAAAACCAGGGACGCTCAGAATGCATCATTCAAGAAGTTATGCAGAAGATTTGACTTCTTGGTAGAGTTTCTTCTCCCGGCCATATAATCTGTCAAACGTTGATTGCCGCCCGCATGAGAACATGCAAGAAATTGAATTGGTGTTGCAAGAAAAAAAGTTTTTTTGTTTGTTTGTCAAAACTATCTAATTTTGATATTTTAGAATTTATTTTCTGCATCAATCCAACTTGATTTTCGACATTGTGACTTAGGTCTGAGGATTCTTGAATTACTTACTATTCAAGCAATGCTTGTTATGTCTAGAGATAATAATAAATGCTTCTCTAAGGTGTGTTTTTAGACAAGAATAACAATTGTTTTATAGAGTATATTTTTTAATTAGAAAAAATTAAAATAATATGTTTTTTTTAATATTAATATTAACATATTAAAACAATCTAAAAATCTAAAAATAATGATGGCTTATTGATGCAATGAAACTAGATGGAATGAACTTATTCATTCGGCTACCAACTATCAAGATTATCTGGAATGATGGAGCACAACTTATTTTGAAGGTACTGATCGGTTAGGTGTGTATGATTTATAGCGTCATGTTATGTAGATGCATCAGTCAGGGCGATCAATTTTAGTCTATTGTAAAGATATAGGTGCATTATGAAAATAATTGGATTATTGAAAACTTGTTTTATTTACGCAATCAGATATGATCACACGAAAAAAAACGATTGACAGGGCACACAAAATTCAAGCTTAAAGGGCAGTGGTCTCACGGACCATCCCCATATAGTGGAAAAAATTCAGATAGCAATGGTCTGGCATGCCCATCTCACACTCCAAATCCGTGTTGATAAATTACTACTGGAATTTAATTGGGGGATGATTTTAATTTCCAAGCGATCACTCCATTCAATATGAAAATAGCACACTGGCTGTGGGTGGGAGGGAAGCATTTCCCCTTTTAGAAAAGGCACTTTCCGCATTTAGAAACTTTCAGCCTTCGAATCTTATTGGGGCAAAAATAAATGCACAGGACTGCTAGCTAGTATTAGTATTACTGATTTCATTCATCTTTTCCTGTATAAATATCAACAGCTGTGAGCATGTGTGTGCGCATTGAGTTGTAATCCCTTGAGGATCATTTGTTTATGGTGTAAGAGATTTGCATGAAGATGTTGATAGTAGAATGCAGCCAAGAATGATTTGCCGGCAAAGCAACTAAGCAAGGGCTTCAAATGTTTTGGCAGATCCCCGGCAAGTTGTTCTTGGCTACATTTGGTTATCTTCTTCTCATGTGAGACTCTAAAGACCTATTTAATTACATGTTAAGATTCATCGGCACCTGCAAGTTGATTCAAAGCCTGAACGAGCACCATTCCAGCTGATTCTAACATGTCAAATACCTCAATCTCACCCACAACTTCATTATTGTAAGCAAAGTTGATGTCTTTTATTTGTTCTATAATAGAAGAAGCTAGAGTTGCTGCCTTTTCATTCATTGAACAAACCAAGTAGCTGCAACAATTAAGAAACAGAAATACCAAAAATCATTTTTTTTTAGAAAACCCACAAAAATATTTGAAAGGAAAGAATAAAAAACAATCAATCACCTTTCAGATTGTTCAATTTCTTGCCAAATTCATGTGTTTGTGCCGATCAGTCATCTTACCCCAGCATTTCATACTTTGAAGATTAAGACTAAAATCAATAATATTGAGGTAGATTCCTTGAAGTTGATATAGCCGGTCTTGCCTAAATTTTGTCGGATAACTGAATCACATGTTATTGGTTTACAAAAATTTAACCAATTTAATATCCAAAATGATTTTAAAACAATCCCAATTCAATTTAGATTGGACTCTGAATTGGTGATCCATGGGATTGATTTGTTTCGCCAGTTCAGGTCTAATTGTTAAAGTGTAAATGAATGTATATTTTAGAATAATGAAAGTGTATTCTAGAATATACATGATGGTAGTATATGGTATTTGAAATGTGTATATAAACACACGGCATGTGTGTGTAGAAAGATAGCAACAATAAATAAATTCAAATTTCAGTCTCTCTCTCTCTCTTTTCACTCTTCTTCTTAATCTTGCATTTGAACCAAAAATCATTTATCTCCTTCCAAGTCCACGATTTCATAAAGAAAACATCTAATTCACAGAAAGACTAATTGGATTTGCAGTTTTCTACTTCTTGTTTATTTATTTATTTTAGTTGCACACTCCGTATGTGTGAAATGGTCTTCCTAAAATTTTACTAACCAGTTTTACACCTTCAAACTAATGACCTGGCTTATAATTTCAACACTCATTCAAGAGTGAAGTTTTTTGCATCAGCAACGTCGCTGCTCTATCTTGATGGTCTGGAAGAGTTCCTTGATGAACAAGAACCTGATGCTTCTACTCCTTTCCAAGTTATTATAACAAAGAAGCATACTCAAAGATGTTCTTGCCTTGATTAAGACTCCAATCTTAGTTATTCAACAAATAAGAAGAAATTTATGCGAGTGAGTGATGGAAACTTTCACTAATTAACATCTTAGCCCTTATAAAACTTTCAGGGCTGGAAACTTGGTTTTCCCAGGAAGTAATGAGTGATGTAACCTCTTCATCAGGAACTTGCTTACTAATTAACATCTCATTTATGTGAGGTATAAGACGGTCTTAAGTTTGGGGTTTCCTCTGTGGTTTACGTTGGTGCATTTTGATGTAATCATGAGGTTGCAGGGCAACTGAACTCCAGAGGATATTTTAGACTTGTTGCAGAGCCCTCCTTTCCATCAGCAAGTGGATTCTTTTACTTGTGTAAGAAATGCGAGGCTGATCCTTCTTGTTCTGTTTCTTGTCCTTTTGATGATAGCCAATTTTACAAGGTCGGTTTAACTCTTCTTTTTGTTTGAAGGTTCTCGGGACTGGACAAATAGATTTGTCTCAATTTGGGATCAACCCCAGTAAATGTTAGTGGTTTGTGGTTCTCTCCAGAATCTCTAGCTTAGCAAAGATGCATGGTTTTCTCGTTAGCATTAACTAAAATCTTTAGTGAAGTCTTTCTTGGGAAATTCCGGTTAGGGTTGATTATAAAACTAATGATTATAGAACCTTGTTCGGCCTAACCTGAACTGCCTCTTCCTCGGCAATCCTGGCTTATCTCAATCTGCCCAATACTGGTTTGGGCACACACCTATATATATTTTTTTGAGTTTCAAGAAGTCACGCTCTATGTAGGCATGCAGATAATTTCCCACACCAAATCATAATCAAAATTGATTCCCTTTAGTAATCTATTTTATTTAAATATACAGTTTGTCAGACCCAATCCAGAATACCAAGACATCCTCTTCTTAATTAAGGTAGAAGTTATTAGTCCTAAGCTTTATAAATCCAATCATAGAGCCATCAGTGAAGAAACTTCATTATTATATGTCAAACAAGCTACAAACAAAAACAAAACACAAATGAAAAGCAATATAAACTTATTTAAATCTTGAAAGTACAATACATAACGATGCACCGAGTCTTAGTACCATCGAGATACAAGGCTATGAAAATTTGAACTTGGATAAAATGGGAAGATTGTCCTCCATGAAATAATAGCAATTGGTAATGCTCACCTCAATAAAGTAAAACCAAGCTCGTCGCCAATATGGATTTATGTACAGAACTGCCCCTATCACCAACAACACCATGATGTATGCAACCCCGAAACTCACATAGAAAACCTCCATGTCCATGAAGCCACCATTATCTTCATTGTTCATTGAAGTTAGCGTTGGTGACGGTGGCATTACCACATCACAAGCTTTGGGCAGCGGTTGTCCACAAAGAAAAGGGTTATCCTTATAAGAGCTCTCCTCGAAAGTGGCAAACTGTGCAATTCTTGCAGGTGTCTTGCCAGACAGATTATTGTGTGCCACACTGAAAATAGCTAGAAAATATAGTCCTGTAAGTTGTGGAGGGATTTCTCCTTCCAATTTGTTGTATGAAAGATCCAAGCTCTCTATTTCCTTTAAGTTTGAAAATGTTGGTGGAATTGACCCAATCAAACTGTTGTGCGAAAGGTTCAATACCTTGATCATGCTCAGGTTTCCAATCTCAGGAGGAATCTCTCCCGTGAAGTTGTTGCATGAGAAATCAATTCCAGTAAAGTAGTGGATAATGCTTCCTCTATAAAGAAGGGGTACATTCTTCGTTGTAAACTCGAAAGCTTGTTGTGAAGAAGATATGGAATCATAATAAGACATTGATGGGAAAGGATGAGTAGATATCATCCAAGAGAGGATATTACCAGAAAGATAATTGTGAGATAGATCAATGAGGGTTAATTGCTCCAACCTGCATAATTGAATTGGGATCTCACCATCAAGATTGTTATGGCTCAACAGTAGAAATCTCAAGTTATATAGCCTTCCAATCCAATCTGGAATTCTACCGGTTAAATTATTATGGGAAAGATCTAATGCCAATATCCCAGAGGAGTCGTAGAATTCTGTAGCGATCGATCCTTGCAACTTATTTCTAGACAAATATACATATCTTAATGTTGAAGAAGCTCCGAATCTAGGTGGTAAAGGACCAGAGAAGTTGTTCACTGAAAGGTCCAAGAAAATAAGAGACGACATATTCCATATCCATCCAAGGATCTGCCCTTGCAAGCTTTTGTTCGAAAATATTCTTCCCGTCAAATTATTGTTGGATAGGTCTAACATGTTCAGCCAACTCATGCTTCCCAATGAGGAAGGAATGCTTCCTGTCAAATTATTGTTGGACAGGTCTAACTGTTGCAGCCAGCTCATGCTACTCAACGAGGAGGGAATGCTTCCATCAAAACCATTATCTGACATCATCAGAAATTCTAACCCTGGAAAATACAATCCGAATTCTGCAGGAATTTGACCTTGGAAATAATTCGTGGATATACTTAGGAATATCAGATTCACATGAGAACTCCTTGGCAGTAATAATGGACCTGAAAGAGAGCAGTTTTCTATAGAAAGTTTTTGTAGGTATGTGTTGTTCTCTATCAACCAACTTGGGAACTCTCCCTTTATTTGGTTGTTTGTAAGATCCAAAAATTGTAGGTTGAACTGATGGCTAAGAAATTTAGGAAATGCTCCTGCACTTTGTCCACGACCGCTCAAAAAGAGGTACTCTAACTGGAACTTTGGCCTCAGATTATGATCATCTTCTTCTGCGTATATTTCGTTGTCAGAACCATCAAAATACTCGAGTTTTGAAAGGTTGTATAATGGGCTCAACGACATAGGGATTTTCAAGTGATTGGAAGAGAGATATAGATGTTGAAGGGATGTTAGATTTGCCAGACACGGAGGCAAGAATCCACTGAGATCATTGGAATTGATATCTAGCAATCGGAGATGATTTAAGTCACATAGACCTGATCACATTATAATTTAGGAAACTTAAACTCTAAGTGTAGGTAATTGGAAAATATATAACCTATAGAGAGAGAGAGAGAGAAATATAACCTGTAGGTAATTGGCCATTTAAACCGCAACCCGTCAAGCTTAAAGTTTTGAGAGAGGTCATTGTTCCGATGGTTTGGATGATGCTGCTATTGAGAGTAGAGCCACTCATATCCAAGAGTTCCAAGTTCTTAAGGTTAAGAAAGCCTGCCACAATCAATTATATTCATCAAGAAGCAGCGTATTGAATAATAAGGAGGATTTCTAAATTTGAAATTTAATTCTCTCTAATTGCTCAATTTAAATTCTAATGGATTGAGAGTTCTTCAAAATTTGTTTAATAGATACCAATAACATAACAAAGGAATTCTATACATACACGACTAATCATAGTAGATATTTGTTAATTTACCTTGGAAAGGTATAGGGCCACTCAGTGCTTGCAAAGATACATTTCTTAAAGAAATATTGTAGTTGATGTGGAGTTAACATTCAAAACTTTTTAATGTGACTTTTTTTATATCAATTCAAATCTTTAAATAAGTAATAGTGGAGTTGAGATTTGTTAATTTACCTTGAAAAGGTACAACACCATTCAGTTTTTTTAAGGACAAAACTTTTAGAGAAGGCAGTGCTCCGAGGCTTTGAAGCGAGTTTTCATCTAGAGAACAACGATCCATATTCAACTCCTCTAGCGAGCTCAAATTTCGCAAATCTATTTGAAAGAAAAAAAGATGTTGTTTTCAAATTGAAATTTTCAATTAAACAGACAATATATAACTTACCATCACCTAATATTCTTCCTCTTAAATCGTTGTCGCTCAGATCAAGTGTCTTGAGGTTTGGGAATGCTCCTAATGTCTGAAAGCTACTTCCATAGGCTGTGATATTAGTTAGGAACAACTTACTCAAGTTGGTTCGACCTGCAAGTATAGAAAGGTTTTCAAAATGCAAAAAATAATTAATAATTAATATGTCATTATGAACAAGCACTTACCTCTAGAGGCTACCACTTTGGTAATATTGTTGCCGCTCAAATCCAGGGTCTCCAAGTTGGTCGAACATTCTTGATATACATAAAAATAATAATAATTATTATTAATTCATTCACTACAAAAAGATAATTCGATTTAATTAAAAATGATAAGTATATATTTATAAAAAATAAATTAACCTTTCAAATCTATTAACCCCTCCAGTCTATTGTAACGTATATCTAGTGTTGTAAGAGATGAAAGCCCATCCATGTATGATAGAATACTGTTATCGAGGCGATTATATCCCAAGTTAAGGTCCTCCAACTTGCTCATTTTAAATGGTTGATAAACACCTGTAAAAATAAAAATATATAAATTAATTGAGACCTGAAAGGATATTACTGGAGTAATTTAATAACAGTAATGAAATGGTAGCATCACGGCATCAACATAATAATAATTGATTAGAGAGGAGGAGGTGGTTGGTGCTGAAAAAGTTTAAATCAAAGCAGTAATTATATTAATAATGCAAGTAATTAAAACAAAAAAAAACAACAAATCATCTTTAATTTAACACCTGTATAAATAAATAAATAAAAAAAGATCTGAAAGGATATTATTGGAGTAACTTAATGTGAATGTGTTACTTACCTCCAGAGGCTACCACTTTGGTAATATTGTTGCCGCTCAAATCCAGGGTCTCCAAGTTGGTCAAACATTCTTGATATACATAAAAATAATAATAATAATTATTAATTCATTCACTACAAAAGATAATTCAATTTAATTAAAAAATGATAAGTATATATTTATAAAAAATAAATTAACCTTTCAAATGTATTAACCCCTCCAGTCTATTGTAACGTATATCTAGTGTTGTAAGAGATGAAAGCCCATCCATGGATGATAGAATACTGTTACCGAGGCGATTATATCCCAAGTTAAGGTACTCCATCTTGCTCATTTTAAATGGTTGATAAACACCTGTAAAAATAAAAATATATAAATTAATTGAGATCTGAAAGGATATTATTGGAGTAATTTAATAACAGTAATGAAATGGTAGCATCACGGCATCAACATAATAATAATTGATTAGAGAGGAGGAGGTGGTTGGTGCTGAAAAAGTTTAAATCAAAGCAGTAATTATATTAATAATGCAAGTAATTAAAACAAAAAACAACAAATCATCTTTAATTTAGTGTGTTGTTTCAAGAATCTGTTTAATTTCTTGAGATTATATATCCACTAAAAATATAGCAAACACGTACAGTTAATATTCTATCAGAAAGCAAATTAACCTTTGTTCTCAACCCAACCAGCTATCTGATTACCCTCCAAGT
Organism: Salix arbutifolia; assembly: GCA_025169955.1. Taxonomy (NCBI): domain Eukaryota; kingdom Viridiplantae; phylum Streptophyta; class Magnoliopsida; order Malpighiales; family Salicaceae; genus Salix; species Salix arbutifolia. The sequence goes on along the minus strand of CM045919.1, from coordinate 17,568,890 downwards.
AGAGACTGTTGAGTTCTTGAAAAGGAAGAAACAAGGAAGCATTCAAGTACCAGTCTCCCAGTTCCCCTTTCCTTACGCCACGAAGATGGAGTTCAGTGACACGACCTGTACTGCACCAAACACCATCCCAATCACAGCAGCGGGCATCATCTTTTCTCCAGGAGGGGAGGGATGTGCCATTGGGATAGTTGAGAGAATCTTTCAGCTGCAAGAGAGCGGCTCTCTCCTCCTCCAGGCAGCCAAGAGGCAGCCATACTTGCAGGGAAACAACTATCATGATTACTGGAACAATGGAGATGTGAAGAGAAAGGCCCATCCTAATTATTACAAAAGCTCACGAATGATTTCAATATTAACTATCTCTTGCAGAGGGAAGCGAGGAGGTTGAGGCTCTTACAGGTTGAGGCTTTTTATAGAGGGGGACTTGCAGAGCTATCGGGGCCATTATTATCCCCGTAGAAAATACTGCAAGTTTGTATGGAAATTATTATCAGTGGTGGTTCATTTTCTAACTACACCATTAAATTAAGACATGATTTTCCACACATTATTTCCATAAAGAAAGTCTATATCCATCATTGTCATAAAAGACTTTGACTTGGGGTCAACTTTTCCATTAATTACTTTTATGCAATTCATTTTTTTTTATAATTTGAATACTTGTATTTAAAAATATTCAATTTCCTGGAATTATTTTATTTTTATTTTTTAAACGATATAGAGGGATTTAAACTGAATATTTTTTAGCAATAGTTTTCAGTGAAATTAGAGTAAAACATATATTTTTAAAATAGATTATAAATCAAACCAAAGCATTTCCCAAATTTGTCCCTATTTACTTGCTCGAGTCTTTTTAAATAATTACAAGTCATATTTTAGACTTATGCACTAGAAAAATAAAGGATTAAACTAATAGATTTAGTGTCTGTTTGACAGTATAGTTGAAGTTGCTTTAAACTGGTTAATTATTTCTCAACTGATAAACCAGTTTTTTTAACTCAATTGTTCGACTGATTTTCAAGTAGTTAAATCAATTTTTTATTTTAAAAAAATCATATAATAAATTTATAGACTGCAAATCCCTATCAATCTTAAATATATAGACCTAGTATTTAAAGACAAATACTTTTTGTCATTAATTTGTGGTTCATTTTATAACGATACCTTTTGATTTTGCCAACACACCATTCAAATGAAGGCAGGATTTTCCACACGTTATTAAAAAATATATTGGCACAAATAAATTTGTCTCAATCTCGTTGAAAAAAAGCTTGATAGCAATGGTCTTCACATGCCCATCTAATCTTAATTTTTTTTTTCCAACACCATTAAAATTAAGGCATGATTTTTCACGCCACTTTGAATATTATTCTTTACTTTCTTCAGCTTGCACGACTTGGTGATTTAAAAGTTACCCATTTTGAATTTTAGTACGTTATATATTGATGTTATTTACATGAAATATATTATATATTCAATTTGTTTATAGTTAGAAATACGAAGGAGATAATGACAATGCAAAGTATATTTATTTTTTATTGAAAGTACAATACATAGAGCAATCAATGAAGATATCCATTATTATATGTCAAACAAGCTATAGACATAAAGAAAAAACAAAATGAAAATAATATAAAATTATTTAACTCTTGAAAGTACAATACATAACGATGCACTGGGTCTTAGTACGATCAAGATATAAGGCTATGAAAATCCAAACTTGGATCTAATGGGAAGATTGTCCACCATGAAATAATAGCAATTGATGATGCTCACCTCAATAAAGTGGAACCAACCAAGCTCATCGCCAATATGGATTTATGTACAGAACTGCCCCTATCACCAACAACACCATGATGTATGCAACTCCGAAGCTCACATAGAAAACCTCCATGTCCATGAAGCCACCATCATCTTTGTTGTTCGTTGAAGTTGGTGTTGGTGGCATATCCGGACCACAAGCTTTGGGCAGCGGTTGTCCAAAAAAAAAAGTGTTATCCTTGTAGGAGCTCTCTTCAAAAGTGGCAAATTGTGCAACTCTCGCAGGTGTCTTGCCAGACAGATTATTGTGTGCCACACTGAAAATAGCTAGAGAATATAGTCCAGTAAGTTGAGGAGGGATTTCTCCTTACAATTTGTTGCATGAAAGATCCAAGCTCTCTATTTCCTTTAAGTTTGAAAATGTTGGTGGAATTGGACCAATTAAATTGTTGTGCGAGAGGTTCAATGCCTTGATCTTGGCTAGGTTTCCAATCTCAAGAGGAATCTCTCCTGTGAAGTTGTTGCATGAGAAATCAATTTCAGTAAAGTAGTGGATAATGCTTTCTCTATAAAGAAGGGGTATATTTTTCGTTGTAAACTCGGAAGCTCGTTTCCAGAGGATATTCTAGAACTTACTAGCAAGTGGATATTGTTTTACCCGGGTAAGAAATGCAAGGCTGATCTTTCTTGTTCTATTTCTTATCCTTTTGTCGATAGCCAATTTTGAAGTACTGGAACCCTTTTGCAAATATATTCTCGTGGAAAGAACGCTTGATAGCAATGGTGCTGATCTCACGGACCATTCCACAATCCCATATCGTGGAAAAAATGGACTCACAGACCCATATCAATCTTCTTATTAGTATTTAAAGACTTATTCGTATTTAAAGACAAATATTATCATTAATCGGTGCATGGTTCATTTTCCACACGTTATTTCCATAAAGAGAGTCTATATCCATCATGGTCATAAAAGACTTTGACTTGGGGTCAACTTCTCCATTTTTACTTTTATGCAATTCATTTTTTTTATATTTACCATGTGGTTTCAATTTGAATACTTGAATTTAAAAATATTCAATTTATTAAATATATTTGTTATTTTTCTTATAAAATGATGATGTCATTGTTGAGTTATTCTGAACCACTTTCTCGGCCAATCAGACTCATCTCGGTCTATCCAATACAGCCTCTATGTATTTTTCTGAGTCACGCATACAAACTCTCAATGTAGACACAAGGGCACAGATATGTATGTATAAAACATACATTAAGTCCCCTCCTTGGTGTACGCAAGATAAATTAATCTCATCTTTATCTTAGTGGATGATCTACTAGAATTCTATTCTTGGATTGATAAACCATCACTGATCCTATTATTGTTTTAGACCACCGTGTTGGCTAGAGTTTGTTTCTTTTTGAACATCTCGCTCCCCAATATTTCTCCACTAATATAGGCCACATTGCAGATAGCAGAGTGTGAGTATTCAGCCTTGTCTCTCCTCTATTTTTAAGCCACCTTATCACTTCATCTACCGGAGAAGGTGTTGTTTTCTGCCACTGGTTTTATTCTATTGATCATCTTCTGTTAGTTTATCTTGGCTGATTCATTAGACATGCTCGATCCAATGATGTTGGATGTGCACCTCAAACTGGTTCTATAAATTCAGCTATTCAACCTCGCTCTGGCATAATGTTTAATGCTCGAATTATTCTTTACACCCTCATGTTGCTGAAACCTTAATTGCTGGTCGAGAACAATCATGATAGCTCATGGGACAAATTTAGGCAAGATTTAAATTAAGGCATGATTTTCCACACGTTATTTCCATAAAGAAAGTCTTTACCATCATTGTCATAATAGACTTTGACTTGGGGTCAACTTTTTAGTTAATTACTTTTCTGCAATTCATTTTTTTTTTATATTTACCATGTCGTTTCAATTTTATAATTATATTTTAAAAAATTCAATTTATAAATATTTTTGTTATTTTGGTTTTAAAATAATGATGTCACAATTAACTTATTTTAGACAAGCCTGAATTGATTATAAAAAAAATATATTCTTTTTATCTTCTTTCGAAAAGCAGAAATCTAGTTTATTTTCAACCACATGATAACTGGTTTCTTGAGAATATTTTAGAATTGTTGCAGAGACCTCCTATCTACCAGTAAGAAATGCAAGGCTGATCTTTCTTGTTCTGTTTCTTATCCTTTTCTTGATAGCCAATTTTTCAAGGCATAACTTGTAGCTTAACAATGATCCGACAAATAGATTTGTCTCTATTTTGGATCAACCCCAAAACTTGTAGCTTAACAATGATCCGACATGGTGTACTGCTAGAATCCTGGCCGTTTAGCCAGACCTGAAGAACCACTTTCTCGGCCAATCCAATACAGCCTCTATGTATTTTTCTGAGTGATCACGCATACAAATTCTCAATGTAGACACAAGATCACAACTAACAAGGGTTTTGGAGGGAGATTGAATAATATTACTGGAAACAAGGTAATTAGTGAAAGAGAATTGAACTGAAAATAATTGGCAGAGATGCAACTCATACCAGTTTAGTGTTTTTTCTTTTTTAATATGATCTGATACAAGACATAAAAAAGAAAAAAACTCTATTCATGTTAATGGAAATGAAGTTGAGGAAATCACGAGCAATAGAGAAGGATCGTAATACAATGTCAACAATATATATCTTAGTCCATGTGCTGTTTGCACGGAGCGCCTGAATTTCCTCACGCATAGCATTATACCAAGCCTCATATCTGTTTGCATCATTAAAAACAAGCGGCTCATGTGAGGGAGGAGTATCTACCCGACTGAAGGAGGCAGAAGATGAGGCTGCCGTGGTGGTGATCAAAGTTGTCTTTGGCTGTCTCGGACGAAGGACCATGGTGTGTTTAGAAACAGCGGGAGACGGATTAGCAGTACCTGTACATGGATTGTGCTGAAGAGGATAAGAGGAGAGGTCAACACAAAGCTGTAAACCAGGAGGTGAACTCGGGGAGGCGCTCGGCTGCACCGCTGGTGGTGGTGAACCTGCTGTCGGGTCGGTTTCAGACCGAGAGTGTGCTGCTTCTGAAACCTGCAAATCAGAACCTGTTCCTGCACAAAAATCAGTGGAACGACAAGCATGTGGTGATAGTATGGCATTGCGGGATGGTGAGGCAGGGTCAGATGAAACAACGGGCAAAGGTAGGTTGGTATTTCTGGTGATTTGGGAATGGGTAGGCAAGTATGGAGGAGGTTGCAATGATGGAAGGTAGGTAGATGTAGTGGATGGTATCGGGGCAGTTGTTACCTGTTCAGATTTCCTAAAAGGGAAGACACTTTCATGAAAACGAACATGACGAGATATATAGATACGATCAGACTCTAAATCAAGACAGCGATAACCAAGATGAGACGAGCTATAGCCTAAGAACACACATGGAGAAGACCGAAAATCTAATTTATGAGCATGGCAAGGACGTAAAAATGGGAAACAAAGACACCCAAAAATACGGAGAAAATTATAATCAGGAGTGCGATCAAACAAGCACGCAAAAGGAGATTTATTTTGAAGGACAAGAGTAGGCATGCGATTAATAAGATATACTGATGATTCCATAGCATAATTCCAATAGCGCAATGGAGCATGACACTGGCCTAGAAGGGTTAGACCAGTTTCGACAATATGCCTATGACGACGTTCAACTGTGCCATTTTGTTCATGAGTATGAGGGCAAATTAGGCGATGGTGAATGCCAATGGTTTCAAAAAATTTATTTAATTTGCGATATTCACCACCCCAATCAGTTTGAACATATTTAATTTTATGAGAAAACTGCCGCTCAACAAGAGTTTGAAAACGTTGAAACGTGGAAAATACATCAGATTTCGCAACAAGTGGATAATACCAGATATATTTAGTGTGCGCATCAACAAAGATAACAAAATAGAGAAAACCATCAGAAGAAAGCATGGGAGCAGGTCCCCAAACATCACTAAAAATTAATTCAAGTGGATTTGACGTTTTGTGACCCGTCGGTCATAATGACAAACGGGACGATTTTCCTAAAGGATATGCTTGACATTGAGTAAATGATCGTCTAGACGTACAAATAATTTTATTTTCGGAAACTAATAAATTCAAAATGCGAGGAGTTGGATGACCTAAACGACGATGCCACAAGTCGGCAGTCGCGGAAATGCAAGGAGACAAATATGCTTGAGGAATTGACGTAGCTGAAGACTCCGAGAGGACATAAAGACCATCATGACTCCGACCGGAAAGAAGAACTTCCTTGGTGAGAGATCCTTCACATAAAACACAGAATCATGAAATTCAAAATAAACATGATTATCACGACAGAATTTCTGAACAGATAACAACGGTTTGGTAATGTGAGGTACGCGAAGAACATTAGTCAATGTAAACATGCGTTTTGGGGAATGTAAAATTGAACGTCCAACATGGGATTTGACAAGGGCCTTACCATCACCAACATGCAAGAAATCGTTACCAAGATAAGGTGTAGAATCGGTTAGAGTTGCAAGTTCCGGTGTCACGTGTTGATTCGCGCCGATGTCGGGAATCCAATTGGCAGCAGCCGAATCATGTGCAACGGCAAGATGAGCAGATGGTTGCTGTGTGCTGCCACGAAAATTGGAGCATTGAAGGGCTGAGTGGCCGAAATTAGAGCACAATTGACAGCGCACATGCTGCTGTCCAGACCACCCCTGGTTCGACCTCATATCTGCTGAGTGGCGCCGGTGCTGCTGCCATGAATTTGCAGCAGATTGGCCCCTGTTTTGGCCTGAAAATATGTTGTTATTGGGACGCCAATTACCTCTATAACGCCCCCTGTTTCGGTTGTTATTAACCATCACATGATTGGCTGAATTTATTGGCGTTGGCAGCAGTGGTGGCTGCTGCGGCAGAGGTGAAGATGGGGCGCCGAGAGCCATGGAATGGAACGAATTTTTATGCAAAAATTCGTGAGTGAGTAGGTGGCTGTGAAGATCAGCATATGAGAGGGGTTCGGCCTTGGTTATGAGGCTAGTTACCAAGTCTTTGAACTCACCGCGAAGACCACGAAACACATAGAGATTGAAGTCTTCAAGGGACATAGGACGTCCCGCAGCGGCCAATTCGTCAAACAATGCTTTGGCTTGCTGCATATACATGCTAACCGAGGCATCACCTTGCCTAAGGTCTTGAAAGGAGCCATGAAGTTGCATGATGCGAGAATTAGAGGGAGAGGCAAGGGCCTTCTCAAGAGTTCGCCAAACACAATGCGAAGTGGAACAATCAACCACAAGGTGCAGCACATCAACGGAAAGAGAGGAGAGGAGGGCACTCAAAATGAGTTGGTCTTGTTGCTTCCAACGAGAAAGGAAGGTCTAATGGCAGAGGAAGTTGCAGCCGTAGCGTCAAGCAAGTGAGCTGGAGGGCACGGCAAGGAGCCGTCAACAAAGTGAAAAACACCTTGACCAAGGAGATATGGCTTCATCTGCATTCTCCAATAAAGATAATTGGTGTTCGTAAGCTTCAACGAAACAATATGATGAGTGTTTGATAGGGGAACCATTGCTGAAGTTTGTGTTCCCATGAGAGGCAAAGGAGAAGAAGAAGAGTCAAACACATTCTCCACATGGGGAGGTTGCTCTCGGCCAGCAGGGGGAGCATGGCTGGCCGGTGAGGAGGCAGCGCCGGTGGTAGGGGAGTTGTCAGCGGCGGCAGCAGAGGAAGCCATGGGGAGGAAGAGAAATTAGGGCCGGTTGTGGGAGAGAAAAAAAAAAGAGTTTTGATGGACAAGGGCTCTGATACCAAGTTGAGAAATAATTAGGAGGCTTAACCTAATAGTTAGCCAATCCTTTCTATATATATGTGTAGGGCAACATACAATAGTAATGGTGGAGATTACCACATAAGAAAGAGATTACAATATTTCCTATTTAATTACATGCTATAATACTTGTGATCGTTGTTGCTGAAGACAATATAGACTTTTTGCATATTCCGATAGTAATCTATAGGAACCAAAAATAAAATTCTTGGGCCATGTTTCTATTCTGGTTTGGTATCGCCTCTTTCTCTCGCTTATTTTTACCATCAATGGGAGATGTTCCTTCTGGAAAAATTTCAGAGGCAATCAGAATTTTATTTATTTATTGATAAATAAAACATCTTCCTTAATTTTATTATCAGAATAATGATGTCACAGTTAGTTTTTTTAGACGAGTCAGAATTTATTTTATTTTATGAACAATAAAGATATATAAAATACTTATACTTTATATTTTTTTATATATTCAAGTACTCTAATTGATTTTATTTTTCTATTTAAGTACTCCATAAACTAGTGCCTGTCCATAAATGTTTTTACATTGATTTCTCTGATAAAAGTAAGGTTTACTTGAAGTAACCATGGGATAATTAAAATATTAACAATAATATTTATTTATAAAAAAATTCATAGTTTTAGTTTACCTAAATTTTAAATTTGGTGTGAAAAATTCAAGGGATATCCAAAATAAATAGTACAATATTAGACCTTCAAAAAATTGAGAATCTTCCACTCTTCCTCCTCAACGAATTAATTGGTGGGTTGAAGAGGGGGTAAGAAAACGCATTTGTTCTATTTTCTTCAATTTGTCTATAATTTTTTTTCAAGGCATGATTTTCCACACGTAATTTCCATAAAGAAAGTAGCAAGTCTTCTATATCCACCATCATCGTCATGAAAAGTGAGGTGCCTCGCAATAACCTTTGATTCATGTTCCTTTTTTAGAAAAAAAGAGAGAGAAAACCCTGACTTGGGGTCAACGTTTTAAGAAGGAATATAATTATTTTACGCAATTCATTTTTTTTACTTTATGGTTTCGATGAACATGACTTTATTAATTAAGCTATTGAAGAATGGGAGTATCTAATTCTAGCAAAGCATGTAATTTCCATTGAAAGATGCGTCATATATTAATCTAAGATCCATTGTCCATTCTAGCTAACACTCTTAATTCATATTTATTTTTTATACACTAAATTTTTAATTAAATCATATAATATTATCCCTTCTCAAGCTTAAAGGGCAGTGGTCTCGATCACGGACCATCCCCATACAGTGGAAAAAATTCAGATAGCAATGGTCTCACACTCCAAATCCCTAATATCCACCTTACTTGTTGATTGTGTTAAGAAAAAAATAGACTTAAGTATTTAAGAAGTTTTATTGTAATGACAAGAAGATGTTATTATTTTATCGACGATACTGCTTGATTTTGCCAACACCATCAAAATGAAAGCATGATTTTCCACTTAACATTAGGAAAAAAGATAAACCGTGTTGATAAATTACTATTGGAATTTAATTGGTGCATGAAGATATTATCCTGCCCCAAGTTGAAAATCTACAATTACATATAACTAAAAGGGATCGGACAATTGCTGTTCATTCCTGTAGCTCAAGACCCATTTCAACTGTTCATTGGCAATTTCGCCCGGTGCTTCGCGGGTGCACCTCTACTTTTTTTTTTTTTTTGGTTTGTCAACAGTGTATTGGCGAAAAAAGCCCCCGAAAAAGACAAAAAACGCCGCCGGTTTCAGGGGCTCCAAGGTAATTGGCCATTTCCGGTCCGGTCCGGCCCGATTCGGCCGGCCGGTTTTTTTTTTTTCTAATATTTGCAAAACAGTGCAATCACCTTTTTAGCCCTCGAAAAGGACAAAATAAAGCACAGGGTTGGAGGGGCGAAACGGTAATCAACCACTTTTTTTTTATTTTTCGCCCCAGGTACTGTTTGGCGCGTCCAATCACGCGCCGTCCATTTCCGCGCCCACGCGTGTTTCGGACGGCGCGTGCGGCGTCTAAAGGCGTCCAAAAATGATCAACCGGCGTCTAGAACGATGTTTCTCCATGCTCTCTTCCACATGGGATGGCGCGTGTATACATGTGGTTCCCAGGTACGTGTCAATGGTCGTTTGAATTTCCCCCCCTCATTTCTCTCTCCTCCTGCGCATGATGACGTCAGCGCTGCAGTTGTTTTGGCAAAGTTCATTTCAGTCCCTTCACGCCCGAATTTGTTGTTCTGGCCCTTATTGCAATTATATAAGTTTTGATTTGTTTCAATTGCATCCTTCAATTCAAAATCATTATAAAATATAGTTTCAGTTCGGTCCTCCTACTTTTAATTTCCGGATTGGCTGTAAATAGCTCAATAAATTCGGTACACAAGTTTTGATTTTTTCAAATTTGTCCTTTGATTTAAATTGATAATAAATGTGGTTTCCATTTCAGCCCTTGGACTTTTAATTTTTCAATTTAATCCCTTTATGTTTGATTTTCATTTCAGCCCTTATACTTTTATTTTTTTATGTTCCAAGAATAATCCCTACTTTTGTCCATGTATATATAAGTATACTTAGCACAATAATAATAATAATAATAATAATAATAATAATAATTTAATTATTTTTCTTGCTTACTCTTTTGTTGATGTTTTTCTCCTCCGTATAATTTAATAATTTTTATTGTTTTAACAGTAATGACAATGATATTTATTTTTTTTCATTTTGTTAAAGTTTGTAGAATATTTTTAGTCTTTCATTGGTTATATGTTCTAATATTTATTGAATATTATCTCATAGGAATATATATAGGGAGAAGAGAACATAACCTAGCATTTTTTGAATAAAAACAATTAATATCAGTATTCTTCAATACATTTAATATAATCATATAATGAATAAATCGAATAACATAAAAAAAATTTGTCTTCGAATTTTAATTTTGTACGTAACACAACAATAATAATAATAATAATAATAATAGTAATAGTAATAGTAATAGTAATAGTAATAGTAATAGTAATAGTAATAGTAATAGTAATAGTAATAGTAATAGTAATAATAATAATAATAATAATAATAATAATTTAATTGTTTTTCTTGCTTACTCTTTTGTTAATGTTTTTTTTCCTCCATGTAATTTAATAATTTTTATTGTTTTGACAGAAATGGCAATGATATTTATTTTTTTTCCTTTTGCTAAAGTTTGTAGGATATTTTTAGTCTTTCATTAATTATATTATATGTTCTAATATTTATTGAATATTATCTCATAAGAATATATATAGGGAGAAGAGAGCATAACCTAGCATTTTTTGAATAAAAACAATTAATATCAGTATTCTTAAATACATTTAATATAATCATATAATGAATAAATCGAATAACATAAAAAAACATTTGTCTTCGAATTTTAATTTCGTACTTAACACAATAATAATAATAATAATAATAATAATAATAATTATTATTATAATAATTTAATTTTTTTTCTTGCTTACTCTTCTGTTAATATTTTTTTAACTCCGGATAATTTAATAATTTTTATTGTTTTAACAGTAATAGCAATGGCAATTTTTTTTAATTTTTTTTTTATCTTTTGTTAAAGTTTCTTGAATATTTTTAGTCTATCATTAATTATATGTTCTAATATTTATTGAATATTATCACATAGGAATATATATAGGGAGAAGAAAACATGACGCAGGATTTTTTTGAAAACAAATTTACAATATTTTCATTTGTAATATTTAAAATATAATATTACCAGTGAAAAAAGTAAACTAAAAAAAAATATACAGGTCGCTTTCCATTTTGATTACATAGATTTTATCAATTATAATTATACTAACTAAATATTAAAATAATAAAATACAATACATATAAAAACAATCAATTTTTTACATAGATAAAAAAAAGCCGCCGCATCGCGCGGGTATACCGCTCGTTACTTGCTATGTGGAGGCCATAGGTCATGTATGCTTCCATCACTGTCAACATCAACAATGGAGAAATTTCTATGAGGGTGGCGATTAAGGAGGCTTTTGTCTTTGCTTTGGGAGGTATGCTCATAGGTTTACAATTTGTCATTTCAGCTCGTTCGAGTATGGTCAGTGCATGCATAGTGTGACTGAGATAACTGATGACCACTCGTCATCTTACAAACTTCAGTTCCAATTAAGGAATAAGTCTCAGATCTTTCGTTGTACAAACTCATTGCTCAAGAGTTGAATGAAAGAGCCTCTGTAGATAATCAATATTCTATTGATTATCCTCTGCTAGTTTATCTTGGCTGATTCACGAGACATGCTCGATCCAATGATGTTGGATCATATTCTACAAAACTGAAGGGCCAATGGGATGATCTTGATGCACTCTGCACTTTTCCAACATGTTCAGCCAGTATATCAGCATATTGGAAACACAGAAAACCATGAAATTTCTTATCATATGCGGGTGTTCACAGAAATACTTTACTGCAAGACTTGTTGCCCACAGTGAACAAAGCATATTCACTGGTCCTTCGCCATTAGAAACAACTGGACGTGACAGCAGGGAAAAATCACAATCAACCAGAAGCCACTGCCTTTGCCGTGAAGAATCTGAGCTGTAAATTTGAAGGAGAACAAAGATGCTCTAAGTGAAACAGAACAAACCACAGCACCAAGAACTGTTGGGCACACCGTTGACACTTTTCGTCGCTGGAAGGGGTATACAGCTGAATACTGTTGCAAAAGAAGAACAGCAACCGAAGCTGAAACCTCCAAGGGAAACCATGCTAAATCACACGTGGATGAAAGGAAGGAAATAATTTCCCTTTCACAGCCAAAGAATGCAAACAAATACTGAATATGATGGAAAACAAATCATCTTCTGCTAACCTTATTAGTAATTGTTCACCCGACGAAGAACTATTAGGTAAGGCATTCTCACTTGTTTCCATTGGAAAAATGAGTATGTGGATTTTGGATAGTGGATGCATAATCATATGATTTGGGATCAGAGACTATTTACATTCTTGAACACTTTCAATAATCGTCCAGTAGAGCTACCAAATGGATTAGTGGTGTTAAGGAACCATCTCACCTAAAAACATAAGCTGCTAGGCGAGACATTAGAATATGATTTATATTATTCTCCAACACACCCTCTCAAGTAAAAACCCTTTGGGCTTGAAACTTGCACGGGCCCATACTAGCTTGTGCTTGATTTTTATCAAATAGAATGGGGTGGTGAGATTTCAACTCGTGACCGCTGGGTCAACAAGACTCTGATATCATGTTAAGGAACCATCTCACCTAAAAACTTAAGCTGTTAGGTGAGGCCCCAGAATATGATTTATATTATTCTCCAACAACTGGCATAAGTAATTTCAGGCAAGTGATCTTATTTCCAAGCTGATCGAGGAGAGAAATTCTGTAGTTCAACAAATTAAGCAACTTCAATGAGAACTGGTAAGGTGGTTATATATGAATATATCATGTAAGCTTAATTGCTGAAATTCTTTTAGGACATCCTTGCCTTTACCTTTAGATTAGTTGTGACTCCGAGAAATATTAGGTACCGAGAAAAAGAGAAGTAGAAAGACAAATCCATATTGTTTGATGAATTCATTAGAGGAAGATAAGAGGAGCCTTGTGATTAAACTTATTAGTTTCATTTTCTCTTTGAGTATTTGGTCTGCCTAATACAGTCATTGGAATAAACATCTTTGTTGTGGAAAATTGAACTTTGAGAATGGAGTTTGACCCTTTGACTTTTCAACATTAATAACAGAAGCACACTGACACAAGTTGAAGGATATTATTATATGATGAAAACCATGGTCCAAAGATGATTTTTTTATCGAGTGCTAAACTTTTAAGATGTCATCAATATCATCATCTTCCTTTTCATTTTCAAGGAGTTTGAATGTTTTGCAGCATGTGACGATGATGACAAGCCATGGTTTCAACGAGGATTTATACATTTGTGTGAATGACCACAATCAAGCTCCTTGGCCTCTATGCATGGAGCGCATAGTCTGCTTGTAACAATGATATTTGTTTTGTAATTAAATTTAACAATGAAACTAAATTTAATTGTTATGCAACACAAGTTAAAACAAAAACAAAACACGAATGAAAATTAATACAACATCGCTTGAGCATGCTTTTAAATATTGAAAGTACAATACATAGAGCAATCAGTGAAGATATGCATTATTATATGTCAAACAAGCTATAGACAAAAACAAAATAAAAAACAAAACACAAATGAAAATCAATATAAACTTATTTAAATCTTGAAACTAAAATACAAAAAGATGCAACAAGGCTTAGTACCATCAAGATAGAAGGCTATGAAAACCCAAACTTGGATCTAATGGGAAGATTATCCACCATAAAATAATAGCAATTGGTGATGCTCACCTCAATAAAGTGAAACCAAGCTCGTCGCCAATATGGATTTATGTACAGAACTACCCCTATCACCACCAACACCATGATGTATGCAACCCCGAAGCTCACATAGAAAACCTCCATGTCCATGAAGCCACTATTATCTTCATTGTTCATTGAAGTTGGCATTGGTGATGGTGGCATAACCGCATCACAAGCTTTGGGTAGTGGTTGTCCACAAAGAAAAGGGTTACCCTTATAAGAGCTCTCTTCAAATGTAGCAAATTGTGCAACTCTTGCAGGTGTCTTACCAGATAGATTATTGTGTGCCACACTGAAAACTGCTAGAGAATATAGTCCAGTAAGATAAGGAGGGAGTTCTCCTTCCAATTTGTTCCATGAAAGATCCAAACTCTCTATTTCCTTTAAGTTTGAAAATGTTGGTGGAATTGGCCCAATCAAATTGTTGTGCGAGAGGTTCAATGCCTTGATCTTGCCCAGGTTTCCAATCTCAGGAGGAATCTCTCCTGTGAGGTTGTTGCATGAGAAATCAATTCCAATAAAGTACCGGATAATGCTTCCTCTATAAAGAAGGGGTACATTCTTCGTAGTAAACTCGAAAGATTGTTGGGAAGAAAAATTTGTTGATAGGAAAGGAGGAGAAGATATAATCCAAGAGAGGATATTACCAGAAAGATGATTGTGAGATAGATCAATGAGGGTTAATTGCTCCAGCTTGCATAATTGAATTGGGATCTCACCTTCAATATTGTTATAACTCAATAGTAGAAATCTCAAGTTAGATAGCCTTCCAATCCATTCTGGAATTCTATTGGTCAAATTATTATGGGAAAGATCTAATGTCAATATCCCATAGGGGTTGTAGAATTTCATAGCGATCGGTCCTTGCAACTTATTTCTAGACAAATAAACATGTCTTAATCTTAAAGAAGCACCAAATATAGGTGGTAAAGGACCAAAGAAGTTGTTCCATGATAGGTCTAAGAACTCAAGAGAAGACATATTCCCTATCCATCCAAGGATCTGCCCTCGCAAGCTATTGTTCGAATGTGTTCTTCCCGTCAAATTATTGTTGGACATGTCTAACAGCTGTAGTGAGCTCATGTTACCCAATGTGGAAGGAATGATTCCATCAAAATAATTATGGGACATCATTAAAAATTCTAATCCTAGCAAATAAGCTCCGATTTCTGCAGGAATTTGGCCTTGGAAATAATTCATGGATATACTTAGGGATGACAGATTCATATGAGAACTCCTTGGCAGTAATAATGGACCCGAAAGAGAGCAGTTTTCTAAATAAAGAGTTTCTAGGTATGTGTTGTTCTCTATCAACCAACTTGGAAACTCTCCCTTTATTTGGATGTTTGCAAGATATAAAGATTGTAGGTTGAACTGATGGTAAAGGAATTTAGGAAATGCTCCTGCAACTTGTCCACGACTACTCAAATAGAGGGACTCTAACTGGAACTTTGGGCTCAGATTATGATCATCTTCTTCCGCGTATATTTCATTGTCCCGACCATCAAAAGACTTGAGTTTTGAAAGGTTGTATAATGGGCTCAACGACATAGGGATTTTCAAGTGATTGGAAGAGATATATAGCTGTTGAAGGGATGTCAGATTTGCCAAGCACGGAGGCAAGAATCCACTGAGATTATTGGAATCTATATCTAGCTCTCGAAGATGATTCAAGTCACATAGGCCTGATCACATTATAATTTAGGAAAATTTTAACTCTGAGTGTAGGTAATTGGAAAATATATAACTTATATAGAGAGAGGGAAAAAATATAACCTGTAGGTAATTGTCCATTTAAACTGCAACCCCACAACCTTAAAGTTTTGAGAGAGGTCATTGTTCCAATGGTTTGGAAGATGTTGTTGCTATTGAGAGTGTTGTCACTCAGATCCATGAGTTCCAAGTTCTTGAGGTTAAGAAAGGCTGCCACAATCAATTAAGTTCATGAAGAAGTAGCTTATTGAATAATAATAAGGATTTCTAAATTTGAAATTTAATTCTGTGTAATTGCTCAATTGAAATTCTAATGGATTTGAGAGTTCTTCAAAACTTGTTTAATAGATACCAATAACATAACAAAGGAATTCTATACATACACGTCTAATCATAGTAGGCATTTGTTAATTTACCTTGGAAAGGTACAGCGCCGCTCAGTGATCTCAAAGATAGATTTTTCAGAGAAGACAGTGCCCTGAGGCTTTGAAGGGAGTTTTCATCTAGAGAACAGCCGTCCAGAACCATCTCTTCCAGTGAACTCAAATTTTGCAAATCTGTTTGAAAGAAAGAAAGAAAAGGATGTTTTTTCAAGTTGAGTTTTTCAATTAAACAAACATCATGATATACCTACCGTCACCTAATACTCTTCCTCTTAGATCGTTGTCATCCAGATCAAGAGTCGTGAGGTTTGAGAATGCTTCTAATGATTGTAGTAATGTCTGAAAGCTACTTCCATAGACTGTGATATTATTTAGGTAGAGAGTACTCAAGGTGGTCGGACCTGCAAGTATAGAAAGGTTTTTCAAATGCATAAAAATAATTAATAATTAAATGGGCTCATATGTGAATGTCTTACTTACCTCCCGAGGCTACCACTTTGGTAATATTATTGTCAACCAAAGACAAGGTCTCCAAGTTGCTTGGACATTCTTGATATACATAAAAATAATTATAATTATTAATTCGTTCACTACAAAACATAATTGAATTTAATAAAAAAAAATGATAGGTATATATTTATAGAAAATAAACTAACCTTTCAAATCTATTAACCCCTCCAATCTATTATAACCTAGATATAGTGTTTTAAGAGACGAAAGCCCATCCAGATAAGATAGAATACTGTTATCGAGGCAATTAGATCCCAAGTCAAGGAACTCCAGCTTGCTCATTTTAAATGGTTGATAAACACCTGTAAAAATAAAAATATATAAATTAATTGAGACCTGAAAGGATATTATTGGAGTAATTTAATTACGGTAATGAAATGGTAGCATCACGGCATCAACATATCAACATTCATTTATTAAAAATAGAGCAAACACGTACGTACAGTTAATATTCAGTCAGAAAGCAAATTAACCTTTGTTCTCAACCCAACCAGCTATCTGATTATCCCCCAAGTTGAGATAGATGAGTTCTTGAAAAGGAAGAAACAAGGAGGCATTCAAGTACCAGTCTCCCAGTTCCCCATTCCTTACGCTGTAAAGATAGAGGTCGGTGACTCGACCTGTACTGCTGTTGCACCGAACACGATCCCAGTCACAGCAGCGGGCATCGCCTTTTCTCCAGGAGGGGAGGGATGTGCCGTTGGGATAGTTAAGAGAATCTTTCAGCTGCAAGAGAGCGGCTCTCTCCTCCTCTACGCAGCCAAGAGGCAGCCATACTTGCAGGGAAACCACCATCATGATTGCTGGAACAATGGAGGTGTGAAGAGAAAGGCCCATCCTAATCAATACGGAAGCTCACGAATGATTTCAATGTTAACTATCTCTTGCAGGTTGAGGCTTTTTATAGAGGGGGACTTGCAGAGCTATCGGGGCCATTATTATCCCCGTAGAAAAAACTGCATGTTTGTTAGGAAAATTATTATCAGAAAATTCATTCTTTCAACTAATTAAATATTCATTAATTAAATTAAAGTAGTCTTGCAAATAGATTCTTGTGGAAAGAATGCTTGATAGCAAAGGTGCTGCTCTCACGGACCATTCCACTATCCCATATCACACTGCAAATCCCTATCCATCTCAAATATATGGACTTATTAGTATTTCAAGACAAATTCTTTTTGTCATCATTAACTGGTGGTCCATTTTAGAACGATACTTTTTTATTTTGCCAACACACCATTAAAATATATATTGGCACAAATAAATTTGTCTCAATCTCGTAGAAAAAACGCTTGGTAGCAATGGTCTCACACTGCAAATCCCTCTCCATCTTCATTTTTCTTTTTGTATTTTTCCAACACCATTCAAATTAAGGCATGACCACTTTGAATAGTATTCTTTACTTTCTTCCCCTTGCACGACTTGGTGATTTAAAACTTACCCATTTTGAATTTTAGTATGTTATATAATGATGTTATTTAAAAGATATATACTATATATTCAATTTTTTTTAATTTAAAAACTTGTATTGATTTTTCTTCTTCTAATTTGAATACTTATATTCACAAAATTCAATTAATAAATATCTTCTTGAATTTTGTTATAAAACGATGATGTCACAGTTAACTCTTTCTGGATAAGTCTAGATTGGTTTTATTTTATTTTTTATTTTTGTACAGTAAAAATAGATTTGATTAAAAAAAATAGAGAAATTTAAAATTGACATGTTTTTTACAATGGTTTTAGAGTTAAATTAGAGTGAATTTTATATTTTTAAAATAGAAAACACATAAAAACATGTATTTTTCACTCTCAATATTTTTGTATTTTATATTATGGTAATTCAATGCTGACTAATTAACATATCACCAAATCATAATAAAAAAATCCTAATTGTGGAATGGCATGAGTGCAGGCTGGCAGCAACAACATGTGTTACCCATTCAAAGTAGCACCATTTCCTCCGGAGAACATCAAAAGTAAGAAAGATGAAACATTCAAAAGAGTTTTTCCATTTGTTATTGCTCTCTAACATCCTCTAGGTTAAAAAATTTTGAGTTTGAAACTTGCATGGACTTATATTTTTTTGTGTTTAATTTTTATCAATAAGAATAAGAATTGTTGAGATTAGTAGAAGATCTATTCCTTCATGTATCCACCTGTGCCTTGCAAGTAAATAGATGTGTTTCTCCTCAAGATCTGCATACTGTTCAAGAATGCGTGCATGTTCCTCCATGGCCATTTGTATTGTTTCCTTCAGCTCTTCTGCACATTTCTTCTCTGTATCCAGTTCCTGCTTAGATTTTTCAGCTAACGCCCTGCTAGCATCAAGCTCAGTTCTCAATTCTTCAGCAGGAGAAATCCACTTGCTCTCAGCATCCATCCAGCGTGTTCTCTTTATTTCGAGTTTCTCATCCGGACTCTCCTCTGATGATGATTCCTGGATTGTGTTAAGAGGGGGAGCCAAACTGGGCTCACACGAATAGGTCAATTTCAGCAGTGAATTCCTTTTTAGAACAGATGAGGATGAAGAGTCTGTATAGTACTGTAACTGGCTTCTTAAATCTTGAATCTCTTCCAACAGGACTTCCCTTTCACCCAAATCACAGAAGTTTCGATAATTTCTAGCTCATCCTGTACTCTTTTCATCTCAATATTTATCTTTGAAACTCCTGGATGATTCTCATATTTGTCCTTCAAAAGCTTGTGCTAGTGTATGAGTGCTGCTAACTCTTCCTCCATGAAATCCTTGGTAGATAAAATACCATCCATGAGGCTCTCAAGCCGAAGTATTTTGTCTTCCCTTGTCTGCCCTATTATGGAATTGCATTCCCTCTCATGCTTGCATTGTTGAACCAGACGGTTGAGCTGCATTATCTCATAAGCTTGTTTTGCAAAGAACTCTTCCAGGGCCATTTCTCTCCTGATTGCTCCTGCTAAAACCTTTTCCACTGCTTTAGGAACTTGCGTTTTGGGTTTCTCAATAGACTCTGAGCAATAAATGGGTACTAACTGTAGGTTTGAGCTGTCACCGACATCCTTCACCTCTAGTTGCGTTTTGGCCTTGCAATTCGTACACAAAAATACTCTTTCTGATATCTCATCATCTAGAGGAAAAGTTTGCACACCCGCATCAACAGGTAGAATTGGGTTAGATCCTGCAGGTTTACTGGCAAACCTGAATGACAATCGCCTAAATACAGAACTCTTGCGATGACTATCAATAATTTCCAAGCCACGATGAAGGCTTGCCGCTAAATGTTCAGTTGGTGCAAGACAACTCTTACTGGTTTGAGCAGTTAGAGCAGCAGAAGAGTTGGATTTTGCAAAAAATGGAAGCATGTTCTCTGGTCCTGGCTTACTTTCATCTTTGGAATCTTTCTTGGAAGCAGTTAACATTGACGAAGTCCGCAAACTTTTCCTGCTGCTGCTGATTCTAGGCGAAACACTTGGAGTTGGAGATTTAAGAACAAGAGAAACTTCAGAAGGAACTATACTGAGACTAGAAGGAGACACACAATTCACTGTCTCGTTTTGAGAACCATTGGGTTCACCTGTGGCAGAAACGCCAGTGGAATTTCCTTTTTCAGAACCAGAAGTAATGCATGAGGATCCAAACACCAATATTTCGTTTGGTGATTCTTCTGTTATCAATTTACTGGCAGAGGAACTAAGAAACCTTTTCTCCCCTGCTGGCTCCTCGCAAGATTCTGAAACGTTTCTAGCAGGTTTCACACAACTCGAAATCAGAATTTCATGATTCTCAGCTTGTAAAGGTATTGCTTCTTCCATGTCGACATCTGTATCCTCAGTCCCTTGTTCTATTATAGATCTACCTTCACCAACATACTTCTCATTTGCCAAGCCTGCTGGTTCCAGGCCTACTTGAATGCAGAGCTTTTCAACAGCTTCCTCGTCAATTTCCATCATCTCATCACCATCTTCATCTACTTGAGGTAATCTAGGACGCGGATGGTTAAGGCTTTTCAGTTCACTTTCATTCCTCTCTGCTCTCTGGATCTAGAACAAAGGAACAGATCCAGATTTTTTTTTTGAATAATGCATAGAAAGATCAGATTGCGGAAACAAGGATTGGATCAATTAATTCATTTGCGCAAGCATAAAAGCTCTGATACCATGTTGAGATTAGTAGAAGAGTGAAGAAATTGTGCAGAGAAGAAGCGACCTAAGCAGAGAAGGAGAGACAGAGAGTTTACAGAGAGAAGGAAATTTCAATTTATCTTTTTCTGTTGAATACAGCACACACATTACGCATGTTTACTATATATATATCAAGAGAGAACTCTCACATATGCATACTTACACGTACGCATACTATACATCTAACAATAATTAGGATTGTGAGATTTGAACTTGTTAGTAATCCCACAACCTCTACATTAGGGATAAACAATGTGTATAGAGTTACTTTCCTATTGTAAAGATAATGTAGTAATTGTTTTCTAATTAGAGTGAAAGTCTGGAATCCTACTTGTATAAGGACCCAGACTCTAGCATCTATAAATACATGTAAAACAGCAGAGATCAATAATATACTTGGATCAACAAGTTTCTGATATCATATCAAAAAACTATCTTATCTAAAAATTTAAGTTGTTAGAAAAAACTATCTTATCTAAAAATTTAAGTTGTTAGACGAGTTCTTAAATATAATTTATATTATTCTCCTGAACTTCAAAGTGATTGGCCGAAATCACCAAAAACTGGATCTATGCGCCTGGACAACTTCAAAATTGTTTGTTTTGTATTACCCTCCTCAAGAGGTAGGAAATAGTTTTCTGAGCCTTTTGGAGATCCCTCAATAACATTTATATCTTTTGACGAAGAATAATGAGCTTCATTGTTATGTTCTCGCAAAACTGAGGAGAGTTGTGATGAATTGATGGTTTTGAGAGAATATAAGTGTAATTGCCTCAAAAGAACCTGGAAACTCTCAGCAATGCTTCAGCACCAACAAGAACATGGTATTTTTCATCCACTAAACTGCAGTTGCAGAGGAAACCCTCAAAAAACTTTCGGACACCTGAAGATGAACCTCCTGATATGCGACGACATACGTACCTTGACAATTAAAAACGAATTTAAAGCACAAATTTCATTACATTTTCAAAGCACCCTTCACACATGAATTGCCAACATCATCACCATAATTTGATAGATTCCTGATGAAGGATATCCACTTTTTTCCAGAACCCATGAAAGACATTACTTCTGCTAGATAGTTCATACAATAGAGTCGAAAGCTTTGTGGAAGTCCAGTTGTCTGGCTTGGATAGATAGCACTTGACATGACTCTAATTTTCAGGTCTGGAGGAGAGGACCTTGCCAACAATTTTGTAGAAACCATGAACCAAGCTGATTAGTCTGTACTCCGAGAATCACCATTACTACAACCATCGGCTAGAATATCATCTCCTCAGACAAGGGCCTTCTGGTAGTATTCTCCGGCCAAGTACAATCATCACAGCGATCGATGAGAGTCCCTCTGTTGTTCAGAGACTATTTACATTCTTGAAGGCTGTCAATAATCGTCCAGTAGAGCTACCGAATGGATCACTGGCACAAGTAATTTCAGGCAAGTGATCTTGCTTCCAAGCTGATCGAGGAGAGAAATTCATTCTTTCAACTAATTATGGATAAATATTGATTAAATTAAAGTACTTTCTTGAAATATATTTATTTTTTAATTTAAAAACTTGTATTGATTTTTTTCCTAATTTGAATACTTACATCCACAAAATTCAATTAATAAAATATCTTCTTGAATTTTGTTATGAAACGATGATGTCACAGTTAACTCTTTCTAGACAAGTCTAGATTGGTTTTTTTATTTTATTTTTGTACAATAAAAATATATTTGTTTTAAAAAATAGAGAAATTTAAAACAAATATGTTTTTTTACAATAGTTTTAGAGTTAAATTAGAGTAAATTTTATATTTTTAAAATAGAAAATACATAGAAACATGTATTTTTCACTCTCACTATTTTTGTAATTTATATAACAGTAATTCAATGCTGACTAATTAACATATCACCAAATCATAATAAAAAAATTCTTAATTGTGGAATGGCATGAGTGCAGGATGGCAGCACCAACATGTGTTACCCATTCAAAGTGGCGCCATTCCACAATCCCATATCGTGGAAAAAAAGCAGATGAGAATGGACTCACAGACCCATATCACACTGGAAATCCCTATCCATCTGAAATATATAGATTTATTAGTATTTAAAGACAAATAGTTTTTGTTATTATTTGATGGTTCATTTTATAACGATACTTTTTTATTTTGCCAACACACCATTAAAATATTTTCCACACGTAATTAAAATATATATTGGCACAAATAAATTTGTCTCAATCTCGTAGAAAAAATGCAGATAGCAATGGTCTCACATGCCCATCTCACACTGCAAATCCCTGTCCATCTTACTTGTTGATCGAGTCAGAAAAAATATATAGACTTATTAGAAATATTATCAACCATACTTTTTTTTTTGTATTTTGCTAACACCATTCAAATTAAGGCATGGTTTTTTTTCCCGGCCAGTAGTCTTGTAAAGAGAAAATAACGTTATTTGTTTGCTGGCTTTGTTAGAATTAATGAGATTTGCATTGAGGATAAGAAGATTTTCTCTGATTTTGAATTTTAAGTTTTTGAATTTTTGTTTTTTACTATTCATAACAGGTTTTTAGTCAAACCTGTTTAAATTCGAATAATCTCAGATATGTTGAGAGTTTTATGTTTCTAGGACTTTATCATGTAAGCCTATATTAAGGCATTTCCAAATTGAATAAAATTGAATGTATTTCCGATTCCATTTTTGAATATTCATTCCTGCAGATTTATTGTGCCCAGATTTTAATTGCTACAGTAACTGTTTCAAGAACAGTTACTGTGCAGATCATCAATTTCCAACAGTGGTATCAGAGCGAATTGATCTTACGGGCTGAGGGAAATTTTTTGAGTGAAAAACACATGAGATTTGAGTGTAAACACCTGGGGTTGAGAGTAAACACAAAGAGACTATTTTTCAGAAAAATCCATGGCGTCCTCATCTTCGTCTGCACACTCACCTGCCTAATTTTTAATGGTGAGCATTATCATATCTAGGCCGTGAAAATGAAATTTTTCTTAAGGTCTCTTGGATTGTGGAATGTCGTGGCCACAGACGCTGATCCACCTCAATTACATGGAAATCCCACCATAGCTCAAATGAGAGCTTTTGAAGAAGAAAATTTGAAGAAAGACAAGGCAATTACATGTCTGCATTTTGGAATTGCATACCACATTTTCACCAAAATTATGAACCTGGAAACACCAAAGCAGATTTGGGACAAGCTCCAGGTCGAATTTGAAGGCAGCAGCAGAGACAGAACTGTAAAGTTGCTAGCATTCAAGAGAGAGTTTAAATTGATGAAGATGAAAGACCATGAATCTGTCAAAGTTTATTCTAGCAGATTGATGAATGTAGTAAACCAGATGAGACTCTTTGGGGAGACATTTAAAGATCATAAGATTGTAGAAAAGCTTATGATGTCTGTCCCTGAAAAATTCAAAGCAAAAATCTCAGCAATAGAAGAGTCTTGTGATTTGCAAAACCTTACCATTGCTGAGTTAATAAGTAAACTGCACATCCAGGAGCAAAGAGTGTAGATGAGGGATGATGATGTTATGGAAGTTGCATTTCAAGCAAACTGGAAAGGAAGAAAGACTGAAAATTTCCAGAAGAAAGACTGAAAATTTCCAGAAGAAAGATTTCAACAATGGTAAAAAAAAATTCTCGGAAAATAAGTCTATTGTACCTGTTAGCAGTCAAATTTTTCCACCATGTTCTTATTGCAAAAGAACAAACCATGATGAGAATGATTGCTGGTTTAAAGGAAAGACTCTTCTTTACTGTAATCATTGCAAGAAGAATGGTCACAGTGAGAAGTATTACAGATTAAAGAGAAGACAACCACAACTTGAAATTCAGCAACATGCTAATTTTTCTGAAGAAGGCAAAGATGATGAGGAGCACTTATTCATGGCTATTTGTGCTGACAACACCTGCAGAAGAGATACATTGCTGATTGACAGTGGCTGCACTAGCCACATGTCAAAATTCCTGTCAATTTTTTCTTCAATTGACAGGTCAATAACACCAAAGATCAAGCTGGGAAATGGAGACATTGTGGAGGCAAAAGGAAGAGGAATTGTGACAGTTCAAACAACAAGAGGTACAAAAGTGATTTCCAATGTCTTGTATATTCTAGAATTGGATCAAAACCTGTTGAGTATTGCACAGATGATGAGGAATGGATATGAAGTGGCTTTTAGGGATGTTTTTTGTTATATCACTGATTCACAGGATTTAGCTATTGCAAAAATTAAAATGGAAGGTAATAGCTTTTATCTAAACTTGAGTGCTGTGGAAGGTCATGCCTTGAGTGCCAAAATTGATGAGAGTATTGTTTGGCATAAAAGGTTTGGTCACTACAATTACAAGTCATTGATGATGCTATATAACAATGATTTAGTGGAAGGGATGCCTGAAATCTGTGACAGTAAGCAGATATGTGAAGGCTGTGAAATTGGAAAACAGCACCAAAAGCCATTTCCTCAAATTACATCAAGCAGAGCATTAAGCAATCTGTAACTGGTTCATTCTGACATTTATGGACCAATGAACATTGCATTTTTGAAAAAAATTGCTTACTTCATGTTGTTCAAAGATGAATACATCAGAATGATTTGGGCTCGTTTTTTGAAGAACAAGTCTCAAGCATTTTCAGAATTTAAAAACTTTAAGTGTTTGGCTGAAACTCAAAGTGATTTGGGCATTGGCTACAGAAAGACAAGAGGAGTTGATTTAATTTGTTATGCAGATAGTGATTGGGCTAAACGTATTTCCATGGCAGCAGCTGAAAATTGGTTGAATAAATTGCTTGTTGATTTGGGACAAAAATAGGTTTCACCAACTAAGTTTCATTGTGATAATAAGTCTTCCATTGAAATTGCTAAGAATCCAGTTCAGCATGGTAGAACAAAGCACATTAATGTGAAACTTCATTTTCTAAGGGAAGCCGAGAAGAACATGTTCTTTAAAGTTCTTCATTGTTCAAATGATGTTCAACTAGCAGACTTGATGACTAAGGGAATTCTTGGATCAAGGCTGGAGTTTCTGAAGATGCAGCTCAGGTTATTCAAGGCAAATCTCAAGGAGGAGTGTTAGAATTAATGAGATTTGCATTGAGGATAAGAAAATTTTCTCTGATTTTGAATTTTAAATTTTTGAATTTCTGTTTTTTATTATTCATAACAGTTTTTTAGTCAAACCTGTTTAAATTCGAATAATCTCAGATATGTTGAGAGTTTTATGTTTCTAGGACTTTATCATGTAAGCCTATATTAAGGCATTTCTAAATTGAATAAAATTGAATGTATTTCTGATTCCATTTTTGAATCTTCATTCCTGCAAATTTATTGTGCCCAGATTTTAATTGCTACAGTAACTGTTTCAAGAATAGTTACTGTGCCGATCATCAATTTCCAACAGGCTTGACTACAACTCATGGAGATGGCCCATTATGTAAAGATCCTTTACTGGTTTGCATTAACTTTTATTATGTGACTGTTATAGGTTACATCTCTCTTTCTATCTTTGGATTCGTCTATCATTATGTAAAGATCCTTTACTGGTTTGCATAATGGGTGCTGAACACTGATTTTCCAAGAGTATTTCTATGAAAGGAAACAGGTAAAAGTGGAAGACTGAAATGCTGCACGTGTAAAGAAAATATGTTTATTTTGAAAATATTGTCATGGCAATGTCCTCGAAAGAAAGTCAATCAAAATACCATAAATTGAGCATTTTATGGTTAAATTCAATTGATTAATTAATTTAATTCAAAAATAATTAATTTGCAGAGGGCAGCGAGGAGGTTGGGGCTTTTTATAGAGGGGGACTTGCAGAGCTATCGGGACCGTAGAAAAAACTGCATGATTGTTAGGAAATTATTATCAGTGGTGGTTCATTTTCTAACGGCACCATTAAAATTAAAGCAGGATTTTCCACACGTTATTTCCATAAAGAAAATCTATATCCATCATTGTACGTCATAAAAGACTTTGACTTGGGGTCAACTTTTCTGTTAATTACTTTTATGCATTTCATTTTTTTATATATATTTACCATGTGGTTTCAATTTAAATACTTATATTTAAAAAAATTCAATTTATAAAATATTTTTGTTATTTTGGTTTTAAAATGTCAGTGTTTAGTTATTTTAGACGAGCCTGAATTGATTATAAAAAATATATTCTTTTTTATCTTCTTTCGAACAACAGAAATCTAGTTAATTTTCAGCCACATGATAACTGGTTTGCAGAGGATATTCTAGAACTTACTAGTAAGTGGATATTCTTTTACCCGGGTAAGAAATGCAAGGCTGATCTTTCCTGTTCTGTTTCTTATCCTTTTGTTGATAGCCAATTTTACAAGGCACGACTCTTTTTGTATCTCTCTCCCCCACTCTCATCACCGATTGCAGGTCTCAGATTCAATCACTTCTCTGGTCAATCAGACTCATCTCGGTCTATCCAATACAGCCTATATGAATTTTTCTGAGTCACGCATACAACTAACGAGGGTTTTGGAGGGAGACTGAATAATAGTACTGGAAACAAGGTAATTAGTAAAAGAGAATTGAACTGAAAATACTTGGCAGAGATACAACTCAATACCTGTTTAGTGTTTTTTTCTTTTTTAATCTGATCTGATACAAGACATAGAAAAGAAAGAACTCTATTCATGTTAATGGAAATCACAGGCAATAGAGAAGGATCTTAATACAATGTCAGGAATATATCTTGTGATCCTTCTGCATATTAAATTCGATGAGAGATGTTCCTTCTGGAAAAATTTCAGAATTTTATTTATTTATTGATAAATAAAACATCTTCCTTAATTTTATTATCAGAATAATGATGTCACAGTTAGTTTTTTTAGACGAGTCACAATTTATTTTATTTTATGAACAATAAAGATATATAAAATATTTATACTTTATATTTTTTTTATGTATTCAAGTACTCTAATTGATTTTATTTTTCTATTTAATTACTCGATAAACTAGTGCCTGTCCATAAATGTTCTTGCATTGATTTCTCTGATAAAAGTAAGGTTTACTTGAAGTAACCATGGGATAATTAAAATATTAACAATAATATTTATTTATAAAAAAAATTCATAGTTTTAGTTTACCTAAATTTTAAATTTGGTGTGAAAAAATTCAAGGGATATCCAAAATAAATAGTACACTATTATTAGCCTTTCGAAAAATTGAGAATCTTCCACTCTTCCTCCTCAAGGAATTAATTGGTGGGTTGAAGAGAGGGGGTAAGAAAACGCGTTTGTTCTAATTATTTTTCAAGGCATGATTTTCCACACGAAACTTCCGTAAAGAAAGTAGCAAGTCTTCTATATCCACCATCATCGTCATGTGAGGTGACTCGCATTAACCTTTTATTCATGTTCTTTTTTTAAAAAAAAATGGAGAAAAAAAACCCCTGACTTGGGGTCAACGTCTTAAGAAGGAATATAATTATTTTACGCAATTCATTTTTTTTTCCTTTATGGTTTCGATGAACATGACTTTATTAATCAAGCTATTGAAGAATGGGAGTATCTAATTCTAGCAAAGCATATTAATTTCCATTGAAAGATGCGTCATATATTAATCTAAGGTCCATTGCACATTCTAGCTAACACACTTAATTCATATTTATTTTTTGTACACTAAATTTTATATTAAATCATATAATATTATCCCTTTTAAGAAGAAAGAAAAAACAAGAAGATTTATTGTGATGACAAGAAGAATGTTATTATTTTATCAACGATACTGTTTGATTTTGCCAACACCATCAAAATGAAAGCATGATTTTCCACTTAACATTAAGAAAAAAGATAAACGGTGTTGATAAATTACTATTGGAATTTAATTGGTGCATGAAGATATTATCCTGCCCCAAGTTGAAAATCTACAATTACTTGCTATGTGGAGGCCAGAGGTCATGTATGCTTCCATCACTGTCAACATCAACAATGGAGAAATTTCTATGAGGGTGGCGATTAAGGAGGCTTTTGTCTTTGCTTTAAGAGGTATGCTCATAGGTTTACAATTTGTCAGTGCATGCATAGTGTGACTGAGTATGGTCAGTTCCAATTAAGGAATAAGTCTCGGAACTTTCGTTGGACAAACTCATTACTCAGGAGTTGAATGAAAGAGCCTCTGTAGATAATCAATATTCTATAGATCATCTCCTGTTAGTTTATCTTGGCTGATTCATGAGACATGCTCGATCCAATGATGTTGGATGTGCACCTCAAACTGGTTCTATAAATTCAGCTATTCAACCTGGCTCTGGCATAATGTTTAATGCTCGAATTATTCCTTACAGCATCATGTTGCTGAAACCTTAATTGCTGGTCGAGAACAATCATGTTAACCCATGGGACAAATTTAGGAGCCACTCACGAGGATGTTTCGTGTAAAAAATGGAGAATGAAGAATGCTATTTTTAAATGATGGCTTATTGATGCAATGAAACTATCTGGAATGAACTGGAATGATGGAGCACAAACTTATTTTGAAGGTACTGATCGGTTAGGTGCGTATGATTTATAGCGTCAAGCTATGTAGATGCATCAGTCAGGACGATCAATTTTAATCTATTGTATTGATACAGGTGCATTATGAAAATAATTGGATTATTGAAAACTGGTTTTATTTACGCAGTAAGATACGATCATACGAAAAGAAGATTGACACAAAAAAGGTATATGTTCTTTTCAGTCTCTCAGACAGATGCAGAGCAGGGGTTGGTCATCAAGGAACTGAAGTCATTGGGCATTAGAGCTGCTATGCTTACAGGAGATAGTGAAGCGGCTGCTATGTATGCACAAGAACAGGTGAAGCCTCATCATCCGTAATCATATCTACGTTTTGCGTTTCACTTCAAATTGACATGGAAGTAAAATCAATGCCATGTGCAGCTAGATCATCAAAGAGCTTACGAAGGAAGGGCCAACAGCAATGACTGGATATGGCCTCAATGATGCCCCTGCATTAGCTATCGCTGATATTGGCATTTCAACGAGAATTTCAGGCTCGGCACCTGCAATAGATACAAGACATGTGATTCTTATGTCCAATGATGTTGGAAAGCCATCCGGCTTGCTCGCAAAGCTCGTAGGAAAGTTATTGAGAATGTGATTATGTCCACAAAGTCTGCTATTCTTGACTTGGCCCACTTGTTTGGGCAGCTGTTCTTGCCGACGTGGGTACACACAATCATGCTGGAAAATATCATGTGCATTGCATTCACATAAACATGGTAATAAGAATTCATCGCATAATCATCACAGTGACTCAGAAATGTCGAGGAAGAGGAATGTAGGACTCAGAAATGTTGTTCTACCCAGAAAGTTGACAGGGCACTGCTTGAGGCTCAAAGTTCAAGCTGCACTTCAAAATGTTGCTCCAGATAGTTGAACTTTTGCTCCTCTCCTTTCAACTTTTTTCCTCACTTTATTTATTTTATTTTATTTTATTATTCTCTTCCACTTGCTAGCCTACAAGTTGCTCGAGTGTTCCTACAAAGTGTTCAAGAATTAGTAGAATATGATCAAGAGATTATTGAGAATTCAATCTCCACTTTCATAATCGGAAAGTTGTAAGAAGAAAATCGACCTTTAAATTCTGGATGATTATTTTAATGATTTATTTTATATATATAAACAAAAGTGATTTGCTCATAATATGTAACGATTAAAATATATGAAGTAGATCTGCTGTCAAATTGAAACACAACAAAATATATAATTTTGGAAGCTTTTTGTCAGAAAAACACTTGAATTTTCTTTATACGAACTCTCTTGACCATCAGAATCTCAGATTATTTTCATTCTATATAGTGCTGTTGCAGCTTTTAATCCTGTAAGAAACACGGATGATTTTAATTTCCAAGCGATCACTCCATTCTCTCAAGGAATCATCTCACCTAAAAGCTTAAACTTATAAGTGAGGTCCATAATATGATTTATATTATTCTCTAACACATTCAATATGAAAATAGCTCAGTGGCTGTGAGTGGGAGGGAAGCATTTCCCCTTTTAGAAAAGGCACTTTCCGCATTTAGAAACTTCCAGCCTCGAATCTTAGGGGGGGGGGGGGATTAATATTAGCACAGGACTGCTAGCTATAAATATCAACAGCTGTGAGCATGTGTGTGTGCATTGAGTTGTAATCCCTTGAGGATCATTTGTTCATGGTCTATGAGATTTGCATGAAGATGTTGATAGTAGAATGCAGCCAAGAATGATTTTCCGGCAAAGCAACTAAGCAAGGGCTTCAAATGTTTTGGCTGATCCCCGGCAAGTTGTTCTTGGCTACATTTGGTTATCTTCTTCTCATGTGAGACTCTAAAGACCTATTTAATTATACAAGACATGTATGATTTATATACACAAATATATATATAAACTTGCAAAGTAATTATATAAGAGTTATGGCCACATAATGATCTCTTTCCCTCTCTTAGATATAAATGCTTGTACTTTATTTATTTGTTAGTTTGTTTGCTGACTGGAAGATTGTCTTATGAATTTCAAAAGTCATCCCTGGGACCTCTATCAGACTCAAATTTTTGAAAAAATTGAAAATGTAGAGGTGAGATTTATAATTCCCTTGTCATTTTCCATTCTTTATCATATGCCATTCTAATGCATTTCTTCCAGGGATTAACTCATTTTGATGAGATCCTACAAGAAGCAGATGGTGTCATCCTTTCCCGTGGAAATTTGGGAATAGATCTCCCAGCAGAGAAGGTTAGTTATGGAATCTGATTGATGAACTTGCACGTGTAAGTTATCATAAACATGTGAAATTAAAATACACTGGTCTTAGAATTGCTTGTTAACATGTGATAATCAAATATAAGATTTAATAAGGATTTCATAATAGCAATATAGAGAAGATAGATAGGAAATGGAGAAAGTGCTATAATGCTACATTCTTGAAGGTGTTACAACCATACAACACTGCTGTATCAATTTGGATGATGTTCCTATATGCTTGGACTCCATCAGTGAACATGCATGTGCATTTATTGCTAGTTTTCTACCACTACTCATAAATCCAACTAGACTGTCTTGCTCTGTGAATTTTGCAGGTGTTTCTGGAATTCCTGCTGTTTTTAAGTGCAACATGGCTGGAATTCCTGCTGTGGTTACTCGTGTTGTGGACAGTATGACAGAGATTTTGAGACCTACTCGTGCAGAAGCAACTGATGTTTTTGGACACTTTAAAGGTATTTCCCTTACTTTTACCCTTGCCTTTTTCGGTTATGAAGGTTAAAGCTTTTGTAATTTTATGTTTCACTTCCACTGGAAGAGCTGCAAGGTTTTTCTTTCTTCACAACTTTGTTTTGGGCCATATGTTTGTTTAAATGCAAATGGAATTCTATTTTGAGATATTTATGAACTCAGATTGGCGAAAGGTGGTTCAGATGACCCCAAAATTTCTAATAAAATTTGAAGCAATTTTAGCATATTCTGATTTCCAACAAAAAATTAAACCACAAATTTCATTGCATTTTCAAAGCACCCTTCACCATAATCTGCCAATATCATCACACATACTGTACAAGACAGATCAAACCCAAAAATCCACTTCAGAAAAATTCTTACAATATAAAATAAAATAAATCGAAAGGAGACCATTTACATGTTAAGATTCATCGGCACCTGCCAAGCTGATTCAAAGCCTGAACGAGCACCATTCCAGCTGATTCTAACATGTCAAATACCTCAATCTCACCCACAACTTCATTATTGTAAGCAAAGTTGATGTCTTTTATTTGTTCTATAATAGAAGAAGCTAGAGTTGCTGCCTTTTCATTCATTGAACAAACCAAGTAGCTGCAAAAATTAAGAAACAGAAATACCAAAAATCATTTTTTTTTAGAAAACCCACAAAAATATTTGAAAGGAAAGAATAAAAAACAATCAATCACCTTTCAGATTATTCAATTTCTTGCCAAATTCACCATTTTGCCTCCATGTGTTTGTGCCGATGAGTCATCTTACCCCTGCATTTCATACTTTGAAGATTAAAACTAAAATCAATAATATGGAGGTAGATTCCTTGAAGTTGATGTAGCCGGTCTTACCTAAATTTTGTCGGATTAACTGAATCACATGTTATTGGTTTACACAAATTTAACCAGTTTAATATCCAAAATGATTTTAGAACAATCCCAATTCAATTTAGATTGGACTCTGAACTGGCCAGTTCAGGTCTAATAACGATGGGTAGCATGATTTGTTTGTAAGATCCATCTTTGGGTAATTAATCTTGAAATTCAATACATATGATTGAAAGTTATTCTTTTGGAGCAGGTCAGGCTCATTTTCTTGTGATCTTTTGCCCCCCTCCCCCGGTCTCTTAAATGCTAACAATTTGGTGTAGCTGATAAATCACTTTTGCTAATTTCACATCGGAAAGTCGTATAATTGCTTTATGGTCATCTCTCTCGTAGAGGGTTTTTTCTTTTTTGTAATCTTGCGTCTACATTTATCTCCTTCCAAGTCCACAATTTCATAAAGAAAACATCTAATTCACAGAAAGATCATATGACTACATTTATGTGAGGTATAAGACGGTCTTAAGTTTGGGATTTCCTCTGTGGTTTACGTTGGTGCATTTTGATGTAATCATGAGGTTGCAGGGCAACTGAACTCCAGAGGATATTTTAGACTTGGTGCAGAGTCCTCCTTTCCATCAGCAAGTGGATTCTCTTACTTGTGTAAGAAATGCGAGGCTTATCCTTCTTGTTCTGTTTCTTGTCCTTTTGATGATAGCCAATTTTACAAGGTTGGTTTAACTCTTCTTTTTGTTTGAAGGTTCTCGGGACTGGACAAATAGGTTTGTCTCAATTTGGGATCAACCCTAGTAAATATGAGTGGTTTGTGGTTCTCTCCAGAATCTCTAGCTTAGTAAAGATGCATGGTTTTCTCTTTAGCAAATAATTTACTCATGTTCATCAGCATTAACTAAAATCTTTAGTTAAGTCTTTCTTGGGAAATTCAGGTTAGGGTTGATTATATGACTACAATCATTTGGTGATCATTTAGTAACTGTTCACCCCACGAAGAATTATCAGGAAAAGCATTCTCACTTGCTTCCAATGGAAAGAGGAGTATATATATGGATTTTGGACAA
This sequence comes from Salix arbutifolia, assembly GCA_025169955.1. Lineage (NCBI taxonomy): Eukaryota > Viridiplantae > Streptophyta > Magnoliopsida > Malpighiales > Salicaceae > Salix > Salix arbutifolia. Next base: position 17,534,970 of record CM045919.1, on the reverse strand, counting down.
TGGATGCATGGATCATATGATTTGGGATCAGAGATTATTTACATTCTTGAACACTATCAATAATCATGCAGTAGAGCTACCAAATGGATCACTGACACAAGTAATCATATGATTTGGGATCATATTAGATAGATTTGTTGTAAATTGTCGAAGCTTAAAGTTACTGTATATGCAACGCATGAGTCTGGTTTTAACAATGATATATGTGTTGTTAATTTGATTTGTAATTAAATTTAACAGTGAAGCTAAATTTAATGATTATGTAACACAGAAGGTAAAAAGAAAAACAAAACACAAATGAAAATTAATACAACATCGCTTGAGCATGCTTTTAAACTTATTTAAATCTTGAAAGTACAATACATAACAATGCACCGAGTCTTAATACCATCAAGATACAAGGCTATAAAAATCTGAACTTGGATAAAATGGGAAGATTGTCCACCATGAAATAATAGCAATTGGTGATGCTCACCTCAATAAAATGAAACCAAGCTCGTCGCCAATATGGATTTATGTACAGAACTGCCCCTATCACCAACAACACCATAATGTATGCAACCCCGAAGCTCACATAGAAAACCTCCATGTCCATGAAGCCACCATTATCTTCGTTGTTTGTTGAAGTTGGTGTTGCCGATGGTGCCATATCCAGACCACAAGCTTTGGGTAGCGGTTGTCCACAAAGAAAAGGATTATCCTTATAAGAGCTCTCCTCGAAAGTGGCAAACTGTGCAATTCTTGCAGGTGTCTTGCCTGACAAATTATTGTGTGCCACACTGAAAAATGCTAGAAAATATAGTCCTGTAAGTTGTGGAGGGATTTCTCCTTCCAATTTGTTGTATGAAAGATCCAAGCTCTCTATTTCCTCTAAGTTGGAAAATGTTGGTGGAATTGACCCAATCAAACCGTTGTGCGAAAGGTTCAATACCTTGATCTTGGTCAAGTTTCCAATTTCAAGGGGAATCTTCCCTGTGAAATTGTTGCATGAGAAATCAACTCCGGTAAAGTAATGGAGAATGCTTCCTTTATAAAAAAAGGTTACATTCTTTGTTGTAAACTCCAAAGATTGTTGATAACGATAACTGTTTTGGTCTGGGAAAGGCTGAGTAGATATCATGCAAGAGAGGATATTACCAGAAAGATAATTGTGAGATAGATTAATGAGGGTTAATTGCTCCAACTTGCATAATTGAATTGGGATCTCACCTTCAAGATTGTTATGGCTCAATAGTAGAAATCTCAAGTTAGATAGCCTTCCAATCCAATCTGGAATTCTACCAGTTAAATTATTATGGGAAAGGTCTAATGCCAATATCTTCGAGGAGTTGTAGAATTTTGTTGCGATCGGTCCTTGCAACTTATTTCTAGACAAATATACATATCCTAATTTTGGACAAGCATCGAATGTTGGTGGTAAAGGACCAGAGAGGTTGTTCCTTGATAGGTCCAAGAACTCAAGAGAAGACATATTCCCTATCCATCCAGGGATATGCCCTTGCAAGCTGTTGTTTGAAAACATTCTTCCAGTCAAATTATTGTTGGACAGGTCTAACAGTTGCAGCGAACTCATGCTACCAAACGAGAAAGGAATGCTTCCATCAAAACCGTTATTTGAAAGGTCTAACAGTTGCAGCGAGCTCATGCTACCAAACGAGAAAGGAATGCTTCCATCAAAACCATTATCTGAAAGGTCTAACAGTTTTAACGAGCTCATGTTACCCAATGAGGAAGGAATGCTTCCATCAAAACCATTATCTGACATCATTAGAAATTGTAACCTTGGCAAATAAGCTCCGATTTCAGCAGGAATTTGGCCTTGGAAATAATTCATGGATGTACTTAGGACTAACATATTCACATGAGAACTCCGTGGCAATAAGAATGGACCCGAAAGAGAGCAGTTTTCTAAATAAAGACCTTGTAGGTATTTGTTGTTCTCTATCAACCAGCTTGGGAACTCTCCCTTCATATGGATGTTTGTAAGATCTAAATATTGTAGGTTGAACTGGTGGTAAAGGAATTTAGGAAATGCTCCTGCAACTTTTCCACGACTACTCAAATAGAGGGACTTTAGCTGGAACTTTGGGGTCAGATTATGCTCATCTTCTTCTGCATATATTTCGTTGTCCGAACCATCAAAAAACTTGAGTTTTGAAAGGTTATAGAATGGGCTCAATGACATAGGGATTTTCAAGTGATTTGTAGAGAGATCTAGTCGTTGAAGGGATGTCAGGTTTGCCAGACACGGAGGCAAGAATCCATTGAGATCATTGAAACTGATATCTAGATCTTGGAGATGATTTAAGTCACATAGGCCTGATGAAATTATAATTTAGGAAAACTTAAACTCTAGGTGTACATAATTGGAAAATATATAACCTATAGAGAGAGAAAACAAAAATATAACCTGTAGGTAATTGGCCATTCAAACTACAATACTCCAATGTTAAAGTTTTGAGAGAGGTCATCGTTCTGATGGTTTGGAAGATGTTGCTGCTATTGAGAGTAGAGCCACTCATTTCTAAGAGCTCCAAGTTCTTAAGGGTAAGAAAGCCTGCCACAATCACAAAGAAGCAATTAAATATAAAGAAAATGAAAGAGTTAACAAGAAGCAACTTATTGAATAATAAGGATTCCAATGTAGTTAATTTCTAAATTTGAAATTTAATTGTTTCTCTATTTTTTTTAATCAAATGGATTTGAGAATTATTCAAAACTTGTTTAATAGGCAATGAAAACATAATAGAGGAATTCTAATCGTTATGGTCAATGATAAGTAACATTGGAGTTGATATTTGTTAATATTTTAGAACACTAACATTTTTAATACGTGAAATTTGTTTTAAAAAAAGTTATATGAAATTTGTTGTCGCCAATATCCAATGATTGTAATTGAAAAATTGATCCTAATGATTGTAGTAACTGATAAGTAAGAGTCATCAACCTTAAATTACCTTGGGAGGTAGGTAATTGGCCATTTAAACTACAATACTCCAATGTTAAAGTTTTGAGAGAGGTCATCGTTCTGATGGTTTGGAAGATGTTGCTGCTATTGAGAGTGTTGTAACTCAAATCCAAGAGTTCCAAGTTCTTGAGGTTAAGAAAGCCTGCCACAATCAATTATATTCATGAAGAAGTAGCTTATTGAATAATAATGAGGATTTCTAAATTTGAAATTTAATTCTCTGTAATTGCTCAATTTAAATTCTAATGGATTTGAGAGTTCTTCAAAACTTGTTTAATAGATACCAATAACATAACAGAGGAATTTTATACATACACGTCTAATTATAGCAGACATTTGTTGATTTACCTTGGAAAGATACAACGCCAATCAGTGATTGCAAAGATAGATTTTCTAGAGAAGACAGTGCTCCAAGGCTTTGAAGGGAGTTTTCATCAACAAAACAATCGTCCAGAACCAACTCTTCCAATGAGCTCAAGTTTCGCAACTCTGTTTGAAAGAAGAAAAGATGTTTTTTTCAAATTGAGTTTTTCAATTAAACAAACATCATGATGTTACTTATCGTCACCTAATATTGTTCCTGTTAAATCGTTGTCGCTCAAATCAAGTGTCGTGAGGTTTGGGAATGCTCCTAATGATTGTAGTAATGTCTGAAAGCTACTTCCATAGGCTATGATATTATATAGGTAGAGAGTACTCAAGTTGGTTGGACCTGCAAGTATAGAAAGGTTTTCCAAATGCATAAAAATAATTAATAATTAAATGGGCTCAAATGTGAAAGTGTTAATTACCTCTGGAGGCTACCACTCTGGTAATATTGTTGCCACTCAAATGCAAGGTCTCCAAGTTGCTCGAACATTCTTGATATACATAAAAATAATAATTATTATCAATTCATTCACTACCATAACACAATTGAATTTAATAAAGAAAATGATATATATATATATATATAATAAATTAACCTTTCAAATCTATTAACCCCTCCAGTCTATTGTAACTTATATCTAGTGTTTTAGGCCCATCCACATATGATAGAATACTGTTATCGAGGCGATTAGATCCCAAGTGAAGGCTCTCCAGCTTGCTCATTTTAAATGGTTGATAAACACCTGGTAAAATAAATATATAAATTAATTGAGACCTGAAAGGATATTATTGGAGTAATTTAATAACGGTAATGAAATGGTAGCATCACGGCATCAACATATAAACATTCATTTATTATAAAATATAGCAAACACGTACAGTTAATATTCAATCAGAGATGAGTTCTTGAAAAGGAAGAAACAAGGAGGCATTCAAGTACCAGTCTCCCAGCTCCCCATTCCTTACGCTGTCAAGGAGGAGTGCGGTGACTCGACCTGTGCTGCTGTTGCACCGAATACTTTCCCAATCACAGCAGCGGGCATCGCCTTTTCTCCAGGAGGGGAGGGATGTGCCGTTGGGATAGTTGAGAGAATCTTTCAGCTGCAAGAGAGCGGCTCTCTCCTCCTCGAAGCAGCCAAGAGGCAGCCATACTTGCAGGGAAACGACCATCATGATTAGTAGAAGAGAAAGGCCCATCCTAATCAATACAAAAGCTCACGAATGATTTCAATATTAACTAATCTCTTGCAGAGGGAAGCGAGGAGGTTGAGCCTTTTTATAGAGGGGGATTGCTAGTAAAATTATTATCAGAAAATTAATTCTTTCAACTAATTGAGGATAAATATTGATTAAATTAAAGTACTTGAACCCAAATAGATTCTTGTGGAAAGAATGCTTGATAGCAAAGGTGCTGCTCTTCCACTATCCCATATCACACTGCAAATCCCTATCCATCTCAAATAGACTTATTAGTATTTCAAGACAAATTCTTTTTGTCATTAAATGTGGAAAAAACGGTTGGTAGCAATGGTCTCACATGCCCATCTCACACTGCAAATCCCTCTCCATCTTCATTTTTTTTGTATTTTGCCAACACCATTAAAATTAAGACATGATTTTTCACGCCACTTTGAATATTATTCTTTACTTTCTTCACCTTGCATTTTGAATTTTAGTATGTTATATATTGATGTTATTTACACGAGATATATTATATATTCAATTTGTTTATAGTTAGAAAAACGAAGGAGATAATGAAAATGCAAAGTATATTTATTTTTTAATTTAAAAACTTGTATTTTTTTTTTTCTAATTTGAATACTCACAAAATTCAATTAATAAAATATCTTCTTGAATTTTGGTATAAAACGATGATGTCACAGTTAACTCTTTCTAGATAAGTCTAGATTGATTTTATTTTATTTTTTATTTTTGTACAGTAAAAATATATTTGATTAAAAAAAATAGAGAAATTTAAAATAAACATGTTTTTTACAATGGTTTTAGAGTTAAATTAGAGTAAATTTTATATTTTTAAAATAGAAAACACATAGAAACATGTATTTTTCACTCTCAATATTTTTGTATTTTATATTATGGTAATTCAATGCTGAGTAATTAACATATCACCAAATCATAATAAAAAATTCCTAATTGTGGAATGGCATGAGTGCAAGATGGCAGCAACTAGAAAAAACGCTTGATATCAACGGTCTCTTAGGAATATACTAGTTAAGTGCTCGTTGTGGGTCGAGCAAACAATTTTTATAACTGTTGAGATTAAAATATAATATTTATACATGTAAAGTTTGATATAATGAAATATATCAACATATCTTATTATAACAACAGCAACATCAAAGTCTTAACATCTAAAATTATCACTATTATTACTCCCAAAACAATAAAAAATATTAAATTACCCCAAGAAAAAAACACAAAAAAATTAACAAAAGAGTAAGTAAGAACAAAAACTAAAATTATTATTATTATTATTATTATTAATATTATTATTATTATTATTATTATTGCATTAATAATATAAAAAAACAAAATTAAATCAAAGACTAAAAAAAGCCTAAAAACTTTAACAAAAAAGCAAACAATAAAATAAAATAAATGATAAAACAAAAATAAAAATTATCAACTGAAAAAAATTATTTGACTTGAAAATAAAATAAAAAACTAAAAGAAATAACAGAGAGGAAAAAAAAAGAAATATCAATTTTTAAATGATCATAAACACAAACTAAAATTTAAGAACGAAATTTTTCAAAAACATATTACGACAAAAAAAGAGAAAATAATAAAAATTATTCGATTACCCCGTGAAAAAAATCATATTATTAAAAAATAATTTCATCTAAAATTTTAAGTTATTCAATAAGTTATTGGATATAATTTATATTATTTTCTAACATATTCAACTAATTAAGGATAAATATTGATTAAATTAAAGTACTCTTGCAAATAGATTCTTGTGGAAAGAATGCTTGATAGCAACGGTGCTGCTCTCACGGACCATTCCACTATCCCATATATATCACACTGCAAATCCCTATCCATCTTAGATGTATCTTATTAGTATTTCAAGACAAGTTCTTTTTTGTCATTAATTGTGGAAAAAACGCTTGGTAGCTAATGGTCTCACATGCCCATCTCACACTGCAAATCCCTATACTTTTTTTATTTTGCCAACACACCATTAAATTTAAGGCAGGATTCTCCACACGTCATTAAGATATATATTGGCACAAATAAATTTGCCTCAATCTCGTAGAAAAAACGCTTGATAGCTAATGGTCTCACATGCTCATCTTACACTGCAAATCCTTGTCCATCTTCATATTTTTTGTATTTTGCCAGCACCATTCAAATTAAGGCATGATTTTCCACGCCACTTGAATATTGTTCTTTACTTTCTTCAGCTTTCACGACTTGGTGATTTAAAAGTTACCCATTTTGAATTTTAGTATGTTATATATTGATGTTATTTACACTATATATATTATACTAGTTACTTACCCACGCTTCGTTGCGTCCAGAAGCATATTTTTTTTTCTTGGGACCGAAACAAATAAAGAATTTTTTTTTAAAATGGACAGTTTCTATTTTAAACTAAATTACAACCTAACAGCTATATTTACCAACAGCTCTATTTTTAACAAGGATATTTTAGAATCGTTGCAAATAAGTGGAATCTTTAACTTTGGTAACAAATGCGAGGCTGATCTTTCTTGTTATGTTTCTTATCCTCCTGATGATAGCCAATTTTAACAATGTTTTGGTCACATGCTGCGGAGAGGGGAGATGCTGTGGGTGCTAGCAGGAAATATACTAACTCTTCATCTATGATTACAGGTGAAAAATGAAAGAAAAAACTGAATTAAAGAAGAATAAAAAACTGAAATATAAAAATGATTGCAGGTCTCAGATTCAATTATCTACTTCTCTTCATCCCTTCTCTGTTTTTGTATCTTATCACCTGTTTTATAGCCATCTGATCTACCATACGTCCTTACGAGCATTGTTCAAAGCAGCTGTCACTGCATATATTCTTCTGCATTTACTTCTTCCTGATCTTCATGTTGCTGCATTTACTTCCTGATCTTCATCCTTGATTTCAGTCACCATAATTTGATTCTCTACATTGATACAGTTTCTGCTATATTTATATCCACTGTCATGGATTCTTGAGTAAACATTTTGGACTGAACTCAGCTGTGGTTTCTATATATACATTTAAATCAATCACGTGGTTTTCCATAATTGAAGGAGAGAGATATCTTCTGCATAATTCAAGGTTGCCTGGTTTCCATTATTTAAAATTTAGTCATTACATCTCCTACTTCACCAACCTCCGCCATTTCCATACTTCTGCCTCAATCAACTGACAACCCTGCTCCAAATCTCTTAGAAGAGATTGGGTCCCTGTGTGGATTGTCTCTTAGCTGCTGTGCATAGATACCCCCCCAAAAAATCTAGTAAATACATTGAAATTATATGCTATAATCATGGCCTTGAAAACCAGGGACGCTCAGAATGTATCATTCAAGAAGTTATGCAGAAGATTTGACTTCTTGGTAGAGTTTCTTCTCCCGGCCATATAATCTGTCAAACGTTGATTGCCGCCCACATGAGAACATGCAAGAATGAATTGGTGTTGCAAGAAAAAAAGTTTTTTTTTTGTTTGTCAAAACTATCTAATTTTGATATTTTAGAATTTATTTTCTGCATCAATCCAACTTGATTTTCGACATTGGGACTTAGGTCTGAGGATTCTTGAATTACTTACTATTCAAGCAATGCTTGTTATGTCTAGAGATAATAATAAATCTGCTCTAAGGTGTGTTTTTAGACAAGAATAACAATTGCTTTATAGAATATATTTTTTAATTAGAAAAAAATTTAAATAATATGTTTTTTTATATATAATTTTAATATTAACATATTAAAACAATCTAAAAATAATATTAATTTTTTATAATGTTTTTATTAAGGCTCCGTTTGTTTGCAGGAAAGTGGTTTCTTTTTGGAAAGTGAATTCCGATGTTTGGTAGTGTAATGGAAAATAAGTTGGAAAACAGTTTCCAGTGTTTGGTTATGTCATAGAAAATGAGCTGGAAAAATAACTTTTTAATGTTTTATTTTTCTCAAGTTTATTAAAATAATGAGGAACAGATCTTACAAATTAAAAAGTTGAATGAGAATGAAATTGAAAAAAAATATAATTTCATAAATTATCTCAAATAAAATAAATAATAATCAAAATAATAGAGATCAAATCTAAAAAATTAAAAAAAAATGAAAGGTGAATAAATTAAAATAATAATAATTAACATTTCATAAATTATTTCAAATAAAATAAGTAACAATAAAAAAAAATGAGGACCAAATTTGATAGATAAAAAATTTCAATAAAAAAATGATAAGAAAAAAGCAAATAGCAATTATAAAAATAAGGATCAAAATTAATATAAAAATTAAATTTTAAGAGATGGAATTGAAAAATAAATATTCAAAACAAATTATATATAGCAATCAAAAGTTTGAGGATCAAATTTGATATAATCAGCAAATAATGACATTTCTAAATTTTTCACAACTTCCGGAAAGTGTTTTCCACCCAAATTTTCCGGAAAACACTTTCCTGAAAACCAAGCCAAATTTTTCTTTGACTGGAAAGTGTTTTCCGTTGATCAACTTTTCTAATAGCAAACAAACATAGGAAAGTTTGAAAAATGGTTTCCCGGAAACCACTTTCCGGAAAACAAATACAGTCTAAATTCCATTTGCACCGCTCCCCCCTTCCAGCACCTAGTCATATGCCTTGGAAGTGTAAGCGAAGCCGAGTTCGAAAAAACAATGCTCAAGACAAGACCTCCCTCTTTTCTAGCCCCCAACCATCTCCCTCTTCGTAACCTCAACTTCCAACCCCCAAAAGAACATCATCAAACCCTAACCGAAAAGCTTTTGTCTCTAATAACACAATGCAAATTAAAAAAACCTATTAAAACAAATCCACACACAAATGCTTATAAACTCAATACCGAAACCCAATTTCCTTCTTTCCAAAATCGTTGACCTCAAAGACTGGGCCTATGCATCCATTGTTTTTAATCATCTCACCAAACCCAATATTTATGCCTTCAATGTCATGCTTCGTGGGTTAGCTACTACATGGAAAAAGTATTATTTTTGTGTTGAGTTGTATTACAAGTTGAAGTCCTTGGGCCTAAAAGCAAATAATTTTACATACCCTTTTTTGTTTATAGCGTGTGGAAATGTTGGGGGTTTGGTTCATGGAAAGATCGGTCATTGTCTGGTGTTTAAGACTGGTTTGGATGGTGACGAGTATGTGAATCATTCTCTGATTACAATGTACGCGAGGTGCGGTGAAATGGGGTTTGCAAGGAAGGTGTTTGATGAAATGGGTGACAGAGGTAGTTAATAGCTAAATGAAAGAGTTAACAAGAATCAACTTGTTGAATAATAAGGATTTCAATGCAGTTAATAGCTAAATTTGAAATTTAATTTTCTCTCTGTTTTTTTTTAAATCAAGTGGATTTGAGAATTATTCAAAACTTGTTTAATAGACAGTGAAAACATAACAAAGGAATTCTAATCGTTATGGTCAATGATAAGTAACAGTGCAGTTGATATTTGTTAATATTTTAAAACACTAACATTTTTAATATGTGAAATTTGTTTTAAAAAAAGTTATATGAAATTTGTTGTGACCAAGATCCAATGATTGTAACTGAAAAATTGATCCTAATGATTGTAGTAACTGATAAGTAAGAGTCATCAACCTTAAATTACCTTGGGAGGTAGGTAATTGGCCATTTAAACTGCAACCCTGCAATGTTAAAGTTTTGAGAGAGGTCATCGTTCCGATGGTTTGGAAGATGTTGCTGCTATTAAGAGTGTTGTAACTCAAATCCAAGAGTTCCAAGTTCTTGAGGTTAAGAAAGGCTGCCACAATCAATTATGTTCATGAAGAAGTAGCTTATTGAATAATAATGAGGATTTCTAAATTTGAAATTTAATTCTCTGTAATTGCTCAATTTAAATTCTAATGGATTTGAGAGTTCTTCAATGCTTGTTTAATAGATACCAATAACATAACAGAGGAATTCTATACATACACGTCTAATCACAGCAGACATTTGTTAATTTACCTTGGAAAGGTACAGCGCCGCTAAGTGCTTCCAAAGATAGATTTTTCAGAGAAAACAGTGCTCCAAGGCTTTGAAGGGAGTTTTCATCTAGAGAACAACCGTCCAGATCCAACTCTTCCAATGAGCTCAAATTTCACAAATCTGTTTGAAAGAAAGAAAGAAAATGATGTTTTTTCAAATTGAGTTTTTCCAAGAATCATGATGTTACTTACTGTCCCCCAATATTCTTCCTCTTAAATCGTTGTAACCCAGACCAAGTGTCTTGAGGTTTGGGAGTGCTCCTATTGATTGTAGTAACGTCTGAAACCTACTTCCATAGGTTGTGATATTACTTAGGAATAGGGTACTCAAGTTGGTTGGACCTGCAAGTATAGAAAGGTTTTCCAAATGCATAAAAATAATTAATAATTAAATGGGCTCATATGTTAATGTGTTACTTACCTCCTGAGGCTACCACTTTGGTAATATTTTTGCCGCTCAAATACAAGGCTTCCAAGTTGCGCGGACATTCTTGATATACATAAAAATAATTATAATTATTAATTCATTCACTACAAAACATAATTGAATTTAATAAAGAAAATGATAAGTATATATATAAAAATAAATAAATTAACCTTTCAAATCTATTAACCCCTCTAGTCTATTGTAACCAATATCTAGTGCTTTAAGAGAGGAAAGCCCATCCAGATACGATAGAATACTGTTATTGAGGCGATTAGATCCCAAGTCAAGGCTCTCCAGCTTGCTCATTTTAAATGGTTGATAAGCACCTGTAAAAATAAAAATATATAAATTAATTGAGACCTGAAATGATATTATTGGAGTAATTAATAACGGTAATGAAATGGTAGCATCACGGCATCAGCATATTAATTATTGATTCAAGAGGAGGAGCTGGTTGAGGTGCTGAAAAAGTTTAAATCAAAGCAGTAATTATATTAACAATGCATCTGTTTAATTTCTTCAGATTATATATCCACTAAAAAAATAGCAAACACGTACGTACAGTTAATATTCAATCAGAAAGCAAATTAACCTTTGTTCTCAACCCAACCAGCTATCTGATTATCCCATAAGTAGAGAGTGGTGAGTTCTTGGAAAGGAAGAAACAAGGAGGCATTCAAGTACCAGTCTCCCTGTTCCCCATTCCTTACGCTGTAAAGATAGAGTAGGGTGACTCGACCTGTACTGCTGTTGCACCGAACACGATCCCAGTCACAGCAGCGGGCATCGCCTTTTCTCCAGGAGGGGAGGGATGTGCCGTTGGGATAGTTGAGAGAATCTTTCAGCTGCAAGAGAGCGACTCTCTCCTCCTCGAAGCAACCAAGAGGCAGCCATACTTGAAGGGAACACACCATCATGATTGCTGGAACAATGGAGATGTGAAGAGAAAGGCCCATCCTAATCAATACGGAAGCTCACGAATGATTTCAATGTTAACTATCTCTTGTAGGTTGAGGCTTTTTATAGAGGGGGACTTGCGGAGCTATCGGGGCCATTATTATCCCCGTACAAAAACTGCATGTTTGTTAGGAAAATTATTATCAGAAAATTCATTCTTTCAACTAATTAAAGTAACGCGTGATAGCAATGGTACTCACGAATGATTTCAATGTTAACTATCTCTTGCAGGTTGAGGCTTATTTTGAAGTTACTGATCAGTTAGGTGTGTATGTTTTATAGTTGCAGGGCAGGGGTTGCAGAGGTCATCAAGGAACTGAAGTCATTGGGCATTAGAGTTGCTATGCTTACAGGAGATAGTGAAGCGGCTGCTATGTGTTAGAATTGTGTAATTTATGAAGAACAATTAGAGAGAAAACAGGGGAGAGAGAACAGAGGAGAGGGAGAGAAGAGAATTTGAATTTTATTATCTTTGTCACACACATTGTGTGCTACAACAACCTCTATTTATACATCTTGTATACTCTCTATTTGATACTCTAACATCCCCCCTCAATCTCATGCTTTGATAAACCAAGCATGAGATTGCAACAATGAAAATGAAATACAAGAGTAATTCCGGTGCTAAAAAGAGGAAATCACTTTCCTTTTGGAAAAGGGTTGTGTTTTCCTTGGTTAGAAACCACTTTCTTGGAAAGTGGTTTCTCAAAGTTTACCAAACACAGAAAAGTTGTTTCCTCTCAAAGTGAGAACTAATGATATGTGGTTACTCAGACACGAGGTTTACTCAGACCTGGTCTGAGAGTAATCAAATGACTTTAATTAAGCATTGTGGCATATGCTGGACGTTCAAGATTAGAGTATTCAGAAGTGGATTGAAAATTAGAAGCCAACATATATATGGAGATGAATTGTTTTTTTGGAATCTCGAGACTGCTTTGATTCATTTGCTCAGCCGGGTGGTCATCCATTTCAAGTGGGGAGTGCTGTCGACACTCATACTTCAATTCATTGCGCATTTTCTCTATGTCTCCTCTGAATTTTTCAGTCTCATGTTGTAGCAAAGAAAAATGATGCTCCTGAGAACTCTGTGCTTCAGACTTAAACTTAGACAGATTTGCGTGTTGAATCATTTCACTCTTCTGCATTTCTGCCTTAGAAACAAAAGAATGAGCAACATTCTCCAAACTATCATTCAACACTTCAGTCATCACAGCAGTAATCGCCTCCGCTTGCTTCGACGGCATGTCGTGCGCTTCCAATCGTATATCGGCGAAGTGCAGGTCTTTGGCAGCTTGAGGAAATGGATGAATAAGAACCTCGATTTTGAAATCAGTCAGTTGAATCACAGAGCTCTCCTTCTCCTTCTCCTTCTCCTCCATTTATGTATTGATTTTGAGAAGATTCTTAGATGAAGGAGACGATTTGTGATTGTGTTGCTTCAAATTTTTGAGCAGAGGATCAGCCCTGCGATATCGGTTTGCAGAGGTTATTCATCTGAACATGAGCATAGAGAAGATGAGGAAGCTCTGACCGGCGATGATTTTTGAGCTCAGGTTGCTCCGATCATCAAGCTTGGAGTGAAGAAGCTTGGAGTGAAGAAGACGAAGATTTTTTTGTAGCAACTCACTGTAAAAAAGATTGTGAAGAAGAGCAGATTACGGAAGCAAGAAATTTGAATTAATGTGTATGCGTAAGCATTTGAAGCTCTGATACCATGTTAGAATTGTGTAATTTATGAAGAACAATTAGAGAGAAAACAGGGGAGAGAGAACAGAGGAGAGGGAGAGAAGAGAATTTGAATTTTATTATCTTTGTCACACACATTGTGTGTTACAACAACCTCTATTTATACATCTTGTATACTCTCTATTTGATACTCTAACACTATGTATGCACAAGAACAGGTGAAGCCTTATCCGTAATCATATCTACGTTTTGCGTTTCACTTCAAAATTGACATGGAAGTATACCATGTTAATATTGGTATGTGATTTCAGAAAACAGAGGAATTGAGACAGAGAGATCGAGAGATTTTGGAGAAGATGAAGAGAATTTTTGTTTTCTCTTTTTATGATCAGTTCAAGCACATCAACTAGCGGTGAGACTCCTAATGTTATTGACCTTCGTAAGCAGCAGAGAAAAGAACCCGAGAGGCCTCTCTATCAAGGTCTCGAAGAAAAACAATAGTGAATCGCTGCTGCTATGTTTCAGCTTCATTTTATTTATTTTTTTGCTCTGTTGCTGCTCTGTTTGAGCTATAGTTTTGTTGCACAAAATTTGAATACAGCAATTTGATGCGCAAAGACTGGAGAATTTGAAAAGTATGCTGAAATGCAGTCTCATGGATGAACAAGACAACAACTAAATGAGGAGCAGCAGCACTTCTTATGCGTGATGAATGGAAGGAAATTGCATTCTACTGGTTTGTATCAGCTTAATATTGAGACTGGGAAGATTATTACTGAGTGAAGGTTTGAAAGAAATGGAATTACCATGAGGAATATTGTAAATGAGGAGCAGCAGCGGCATGGATGATCATCTTCATCTTCTTCAGCTGCAGTTAACTTTTTTTTTTGAATGATCCATTAAAGGATCAGATTGCGGAAGCTTGGATCAATTCATGCGCCAGCATAATAGCTCTGATACCATGTTGAGATCAGAAGAGTGAAGAAGAATTCACACAGAGGAGAAGAGAATTGAGAACAGAGGAGAGAGAGAGAAGAGGAGGAGAATTTGAATTTGTATATTGATTGTTATTCTCTCACACATTCCTTGTGTGTTACAACAGCATATCTCATATTTAGTGCCCGTTTGGCAATGTGCTGCGTTCCACGATTGCCAAACGGGGTTGCGAATTTGGTGTTTGGTTTTGTACCAAACACCGGTACAACTGGCGGGTCCCACACCATTTTTTCTTCTGAACGGCGTCTGAAAAAAAGCACCTTTTTGATGCTTTTTGAACGCCGATCACATATCAGCGATTCGCGATCCAAATTGGAGATACATAACTCTGCACTTTGGAATCCCTTCTCTGCCCGTTTTTTTGTCTTCTTCTCGGAAAAATCTGCCAAAATCTTATCTTCTTCACCAAAATCTGCAAAAAAACCTTATCATCTCTGGACCCAAAACCCTTCTCTGGCCGATTTATAAAAGACTTCTTATCGCAAATCTGCAAAAATCTTATCTTCTTCACCCAACTCTGCAAAAAAACCTTATCTTCGTCTGCACCCAAAGCCCCTTCACTGGCCTTCTTATCTTGCACGCCACAACCTTCTCCCAGCCACACCCTTCTCTGCTACTCTCTCTTGTCGTCTGCAAGAAGCACCCCCTTCTCCCTTCTCGTCTTCACCTCTGCAGCCACACCCTTCTCCTCTGCAACCCACACAGCAACCCTCTCTAGAAACCCATAAAACTCGCATCTGCAAACAGCTTCGCCCACAGAACTCCTCTATCTTCACAAAACAACTCAACACCCTGCTCCTCCCGTCTCTCTCGTTGCTTGCCTCTTCCCACAGATCCCATCTCCGGCCAGAACTTCTCCAGGTAGGTGCCTCACTTCTCCCCGTCTCTGCTTTTGAGTTTGTATATTTCCCCCCTTTTCTGCCCAAAACATGTTTATGTTTTGGGGAAATTAGTGAAATTTGTTTCAATAATCCCGTTTCACTTTCAGGGCAGCAAGAACAAAATCTCTCTCCAAAGCGAAAACTTGTAAGCATTTTATCCTGTCAAATTGTTGAATTAATTTGTTTTTTTTTTGATGAAATTGCATTATATATGTTCTGTTGAAATTGATGAAATTCCCGTGAATTTTTTCATGAAAATGGTGTGTGTTTTTTCTGTGAAATATCTTGTAAATTGTTGGAATAGGTGTGTTTTGTTTTCCCGTGAAATTGCTGTGAAATTGTTGAAATTACTGAGAATTGTTTCTGTGAAATTGATGAATTTGCCGTGAGTATTTTCAGTAATATTGTTGACATTGTTGAAATTGCCGTCGAAATTGCCGTTAAATTGTTGGAATTTCCTTGACTTGTTTTTATGAAATGGCTGTGAATTTTTGTTGTGATATTGTTGGAATTTCAGTTAGTATTTTGATGAAATTGCTGTGATTTTTTGCTGTTAGATTGTTGAAATTTCCGTGAGTTTTTTTGATGAAATTGTTGTGATTTGATTGTGTCAAATTGATGGAATTTCCGTGAGTATTTTGATGAAATTGCTGTGATTTTTTGCTGTTAGATTGTTGAAATTGCCGTTAGTTTTTCTGTTGAAATTGGTGGAATTGCCGTGAGCTTTATGCAATTTATTGCTGTGATTTTATTCTGTCAAATTGTTGGAATTTCCGTGATTATTTTGATGAAATTGCTGTGATTTTTTGCTGTTATATTGTTGAAATTGCCGTTAGTTTTTCTGTTGGAATTGGTTGAATTGCCGTGAGTTTTTTTGATGAAATTGCTGTGATTTTATTCTGTCAAATTGATGGAATTTCCGTGTGTATTTTGATGAAATTGCTGTGATTTTTTGCTGCTAGATTGTTGAAATTGCCGTTAGGTTGTCTGTTGAAATTGGTGGAATTGCTGTTTGTTTTTTTTACTAAATTGCTGTGATTTTTTGCTGTGAAATTGTTGGAATTGACGTGAGTATTTTGATGAAATTGCTGCGATTTTATTCTGTCAAATTGTTGGAATTGCCGTGAGTTTTTTGATGAAATTGTCGTGATTTTGTGCTGTTAGATTGTTGACATTGCCGTGAGTTTTTCCTGCCAAATTTTTGAAATTGTCGTGAGGTGTTTGATGATGTTTTGTTTCTTTCCTTTTATTCTAAGCCTGAAGATGTTGTTTTTTAATCGATGTTTGTTATCTTTTCTTGTTTCATCATTGATGTTGTTAAAGATATTAATTAATGTTCTTTGTTTGATCTTTGTATTACTGTGATTGATCAGGTCTGCTTTATCATCTGAAAGTTGATTGGTTAAGATTAGCATGGCGCGGTTGCATTTCCTTACGTTAAGAAGTGTCGTAATGCTCTATGATTGCACGTTTTTACGAATTCCAGTTCTTGAATGCGGTGTTGTGTTATGTAGCACAAATTTGCATAGGATTTTATGGAGACTTTGATGATTGTGGGATATTATTATGAACGTGAAAGCAAAATTATTTTGAACATTGCTTTGTGGATTTCTTTTCAATAAATTATCATTTTCTGCGTCATAATACTATTGATGTGCAAGAATTAAAAATAAAAATAATACAATAATCAAGGACTAGAAAATAATTAATATCGAGAATATCATTCTAGTCCTTGAATAATAAAGTATTCTGAGTACTATTTATGTATATTTCACACACGAATTTCATACTCAACTTAATTGAATCTGACTTCAAACAAACAATTCAAACCCTTGCCATTTCTAAAATAATAATATAATTTCGTTATTATGTTGACACACAATAAGTAAATTCTCTTATTTATGGCTGTTTTGTTAAAAAAACTATATATAAAAAGTACCTTTCAAATATGACTACTTGTAAGAAAACATTTTTTTAAATTAAATTAGTAATTAGTTATAATAAATGAAATTTAATATAAATATTTAAAGGACGGCCCCGATTTCATCCCTTTTATTTTTCAAAATTAAGATCATTATTTATTAATAATTATATTCGGGAGATAATATTTCATTTGGACCCACTTATTTTTTATTTCAATTTAATCGTCGAAAGAAAGTTTTGGAACTGTTAAGAAATTTGAAAAAATGACTAAAGTAATTTAGACAGAAATTGATATGGCCTAAGGATCCAAAGTA
The DNA here is from genome assembly GCA_025169955.1 of Salix arbutifolia. Taxonomy (NCBI): domain Eukaryota; kingdom Viridiplantae; phylum Streptophyta; class Magnoliopsida; order Malpighiales; family Salicaceae; genus Salix; species Salix arbutifolia. The sequence goes on along the minus strand of CM045919.1, from coordinate 17,517,245 downwards.
TATGCATTTAGTTTTGTTTTTATTTGATTGAATTTAAGTTGTTCTTGTTGTACTACACATTGTGTGTTTTATAAAGCTGGAAAGTTGTTGTTGTATGTCATGTATTACTTGAATTTTTTGCATGACAGTAATCGTTCGTTCATAGTATGTAGTGCCGTTTTGTAATGTTTATTTGTTGTTATTTGCAAAGCTTCACGACTTATCATGGACGATTCTGAGTCAGTTGCGAAAGCTAGTTGGAGTAAAGAAACCTTGCATATATTTTGTAATATATGCATTAGGGCAATTGATATGGGTATGCGCCCGAGTTCGCATTTTGATAGAAGCGGATGGAAATACATTGTAACATCATTTAGAGAACAAACGGGTCAACCGTTGGTGAAAGATCAACTGAAAAATAAATGGGATGTTTGTAAAAAAGACTGGCGGTTGTGGAATAAATTGATTGGTGAAACTGGTGTGGGCTGGAGTAACGAATTAGGAACAATTGCTGCTAGTGATGAGTGGTGGAAAGCATGAATTCAGGTGAATTTTTTGTCATGCCATCTTTTTCGAAAATGTTATTATGTTCTGTGAAGACGATGACAAGACCATTAATTTATTTTTGTAGGAAAATAGAGGAGTGAAAAATTTAGACACTCCGGAATCGAGCCTTCATTGAAAATTAAATTTGATAGAATGTTCGCTGGAGTCACTGCTACCGGACAACATGCATGGGCACCATCGTCGGGCACAGTACCTGGCATTGACGACGATCTGGACACATTAAATGTCAGTCTACAAGGTGCTGATTTGGAGGAAGGAAGCGCGGACTCGGATGAGAATGTGGACTTAAATTTTGAAAATTTTCATTCTCGAGGCGTTGGGGGGGAGCATATATCTAGTAGTAGCAACACCAGGAGCAGTGGTAACGAAAAGAAAGAGAGCTTCCAGAGCCAAGAGCTAGAAAGAAAAAGTCATCTGGAATTGGTGCTCAACTAGTGTCAATACAACAACAGCTTCTTGACAGCATGTCTAGTAGGAGTGAATCGACTTCTGCAAATAAAGACTTGCAAGGCTGTAGTATTCGTGAAGTTATGGCTGAGCTTCACTCAATACCTGGTTGGACAGATGACGATAAATTTCTGTTACTCGCCATGAGGTTTCTACAAGTGCGCAGAAATAGAGAAATGTGGGCTAGCTTCAATGATATTCAAACAAAATACCGTTGGCTTCGATTGAATGTCGCGCCGTCAGACAATTCTTAACTGCAATTCTTGTTCATTGTTTGACTATTTGGTTTTCATATTTGTCTTCGGTTTGGATTGTAACGTCAATCGTAATTTGTTGGGCACAAGTTTTTCTATTACGACTGTGAATTTATTATGCTCATTGTTATGAATGTTTGTTTGACCTAGTTTTAAAACATATCGTTATGAATATTATGAACATCATATTGTTTACCCATGGTAGTTGTCAATTAAAAAATTCTCAAAATTTATATCGTGACGCAAAGTTTTTAATGTCGACAGGTTTGCGCTTGTTTTCTAGATATGGATGATGCACATTTTAATGCGCTATTTAACAGGGATTTGGAAGGTGACTATGACAATGTTATGGATCGGGTTATTGAGGACATTACCTATGGTGCTGATGAAGGGAACAATAGCGCATACGTTGATGATGGAACTGCTGTTTTTGACAACGATGACGATGACGATGACGATGATGATGCCGATAGTAGCGACGATGACGACGATGACGATGACAATGACAATGAAAATGAGGCAAATTTTATACGGACAAAATATGATCATAAAAAACTTATTCTATGCACGGCCGGAGCAGTAAACCTATATTATACTACTTACATCCATAAAGAACCATGTATGGTTTCATACAATACAGGGATGCGTTGGTTGCATGACATTTTAAGAGGGCATTGGACACGCTCTGTTAACATGTTTAGGATGGACAAAGACACAATGCTGAGCCTGTGTAATGATTTGGAAACGCGCTATGGTTTAAAACCTTCACGGAGGATGTGCGTCCTCGAGAAGGTAGGAATGTTTCTATTTACTCTTGCAGTTGGGGCATCAAATCGACATGTGCAAGAAAGATTTCAGCATTCAGGCGAAACTGTAAGTCGATGTATGAAAGAAGTCCTTAAAGCATTATGTCTGTTTGCTATAGATATCATCAAACCAATTGATCCTGACTTTACCAACACACCAATAGAAATTGCGATGAATCCAAGATTTATGCCATATTTCAAGGTAATTTTTTAAGTTTACAATGTAATTTGCACTTAAATTGTGTATTTTGTTTGACTATTTTTATCCTAATTAAATTTTTTTGTACTTGTAGAACTGTATTGGTGCAATTGATGGGACACATGTTCGTGCCACAATTTCATCCGAATATCAAATTCCTTTTTTTGGTAGGAAAGGTGTCCCAACACAAAACATCATGGCGGCCTGTAGTTTTGACATGCAATTCACATTTGTATGGGCAGGATGGGAAGGTAGTGCGTACGATACACGTATTTTTCTCGAGGCTATTGAGAGTAGGAATATAAAATTTCCTAAACCGCCGGAAGGTTGTCGTTTATTTTTTGACAGATATGAAAATTTCAATATATTACTATTCATCCTTTGATATTGAATTAATCTAAATGTTGCATTTTGTTTCTATTTTCAGGAAAATACTATTTGGTTGATGCCGGTTATCCAAATGAGTATGGATATTTAGGTCCATATAGAGGGGAGCGGTATCATTTACAAGATTTTCGACGTCGGGGTGAACCAAGTGGACGACGCGAAGTATTTAATCGTGCACATTCATCACTATGTAATGTGATAGAACGCACATTTGGAGTATGGAAGCAAAGGTGGAGAATTTTGCAGTGCATGCCAGTTTATCCTTACAAAACACAGGTTGAGATTGTTGTTGCATCAATGGCACTACATAACTATATTAGACGGAGATCGCAAGATGATGCTGTTTTTGTCGAATATGAGCGTAATCCCGATTATATCCCAGATGAGTTATTACCAGATGTTGTAACGTGTGAAACTAGTCAGAGTTCGCGCAGAAATTCACGTATGGATATTGTTCGCGAGGGCATTGCAAATAGTTTGATGGGATATTGAAATGACGTTTCCATTTTAGTTGAACTATTCACACTAAAAATAAATTGTTATTTATTTTTAAATTTATTTTTAGAAGTTATATATATATATATATATATATATATATATATATATCAATGTGTGTGTATTTGTCCATGCCCTTTCAGGTAATTTTACAAGTTAAAAGCAATATGTCAAGTTTGGTAACCAAACACCTAAAACTGCTTTTTTTCCAAACTCCAACTCAACCACAGTTTTAACCAAACACTTCACTGTTTATTTTGCACCACAGTAAAAGCGTTTTTTTTTAAACTGCTTTTTTTCAAACTCAATCGCAAAAGCAAAAGCAATGCCAAACACACCCTTATACTCTAACAATGTGCAGCTGCTAGATCATGCTCTTGAAGTAGTTCATGCAGAACTCCTACCTGCAGGCAAGGCTACGATTATCAAAGAACTTAAGGAGGAAGGGCCAACAACAATGACTGGATAAGGCCTCAATGATGCCCCTGCATTAGCTATCGCTGATCTTGGCATTTCAACGAGAATTTCAGGCTCGGCACCTGCAATAGATACAAGACATGTGATTCTTATGTCCAATGATCTTGGAAAGCCATCCGGCTTGCTCGCTAAGCTCGTAGGAAAGTTATTGAGAATGTGATTATGTCCACAAAGCCTGCTATTCTTGACTTGGCCCACTTGTTTGGGCAGCTGCTCTTGCCGATGTGGGTACACACAATCATTCTGGAAAATATCAGTTGCATTGCATTCACATAAACATGGTAATAAGAATTCATAGCATAATCATCACAGTGACTGTTTCTCTATCAAAAAAGTCGAGGAGGAGGAATGTGGGACTCAGAAATGTTGTTCCAGCCAGAAAGTTGAGAAGGTGCAGTTAGGGGCTCCAAATTCAAGTCTCGCCTCTGTTGGTTGCTCTAGCATGAAAGTTGAGAAGGTGCAGAGTGGGGCTCCAAATCCAATCTGCACCTCAGGGCGTTGCTCTATCCCTGAAGTTGAGAAGGTGCCAATTGGAGCTCAAAATTCAATCTGCATCTCAGGATGTTGTTCTACCCAGAAAGTTGACAGGGCACTGCTTGAGGCTCAAAGTTCTAGCTGCACTTCAAAATGTTGCTCTAGCCAGATAGTTGAACTTTTGTTCTTCTCCTTTCAACTTTTTTCCTCACTTTATTTATTTTATTTTTTTATTCTCTTCCACTTGCTAGCCTACAAGTTGCTCGAGTGTTCCTACAAAGTGTTCAAGAATTAGTAGAATATGATCAAGAAATACAGATGATTTTAATTTCCAAGCGATCACTCCATTCAATATGAAAATAGCACAGTGGCTGTGGGTGGGAGGGAAGCATTTCCCCTTTTAGAAAAGGCACTTTCCGCATTTAGAAACTTTCAGCCTTCGAATCTTATTGGGGCAAAAATTAATGCACAGGACTGCTAGCTAGTATTACTGATTTCATTCATCTTTTCCTGTATAAATATCAACAGCTGTGAGCATGTGTGTGCGCATTGAGTTGTAATCCCTTGAGGATCATTTGTTTATGGTCTAAGAGATTTGCATGAAGATGTTGATAGTAGAATGCAGCCAAGAATGATTTTCCGGCAAAGCAGCTAAGCAAGGGCTTCAAATGTTTTGGCTGATCCCAGACAAGTTGTTCTTGGCTACATTTGGTTATCTTCTTCTCATGTGAGACTCTAAAGACCTATTTAATTATCGAAAGGAGACCATTTACATGTTAAGAATCATCGGCACCTGCCAAGCTGATTCAAAGCCTGAACGAGCACCATTCCAGCTGATTCTAACATGTCAAATACCTCAATCTCACCCACAACTTCATTATTGTAAGCAAAGTTGATGTCTTTTATTTGTTCTATAATAGAAGAAGCTAGAGTTGCTGCCTTTTCACAAACCAAGTAGCTGCAAAAATTAAGAAACAAAAATACCAAAAATCTTTTTTTTTAGAAAACCCACAAAAATATTTGAAAGGAAAGAATAAAACACAATCAATTACCTTTCAGATTATTCTATTTCTTGCCAAATTCACCATTTTGCCTCCATGTGTTTGTGCCGATTAGTCATCTTACCCCTGCATTTCATACTTTGAAGATTAAAACTAAGATCAATAATATTGAGGTAGATTCCTTGAAGTTGATGTAGCCGGTCTTACCTAAATTTTGTCAGATCAATCACATGTTATTGGTTTACACAAATTTAACCAGTTTAATATCCAAAATGATTTTAGAACAATCCCAGTTCAATTTAGATTGGACTCTGAACTGTCCAGTTCAGGTCTAATAACGATGGGTAGCATGATTTGTTTGTAAGATCCATCTTTGGGTAATTAATCTTGAAATTCAATACATATGATTGAAAGTTAATCTTTTGGAGCAGATCAGGCTCATTTTCTTGTGATCTTTTGCCCCCCTCCCCCGATTTCTTAAATGCTAACAATTTGGTGTAGTTGATAAATCACTTTTCCTAATTTCACATCAGAAAGTCGTATGATTGCTTTATGGTCATCTCTCTCGTAGAGGGTTTTTTTTTGTAATCTTGCATCTACATTTATCTCCTTCCAAGTACACAATTTCATAAAGAAAACATCTAATTCACAGAAAGATCATATTAGACTAATTGGATACCCTGTTTTCTACTTGTTTATTTATTTATTTTAGTTGCACACTCCATATGTGTGGAATGGTCTTCCTAAAATTTTACTAACCAGTTTTACACCTTCAAGCTAATGACCTGGCTTATAAGTTCAACACTCATTAAAGAGTGAAGTTTTTCCATCAGCAACGTCGCTGCTCTATCTTGTTGGTCTGGAAGAGTTCCTTGATGAACAAGAACCTGATGCTTCTACTCCTTTCCTATCTCATCAAGGTATAGTTATTATAACAAAGAAGGCTCAAGGAACTCAAACATGCTTGAGCCTTCTCTCCTTCTGGTCAATCATCTTGCAGAGCCTATGTTCTTGCCTTGATTAAGACTCCTATCATAGTTATTCAACAAATAAGAAGAAATTTTCCACAAGCCATTTCTTGACAAACACATCTCACCAATCTTAGCCCTTGTCAAACTTTCAGGGCTGGAAACTTAGTTTTCCCAGGAAGTAATGAGTGAGGTAACCTCTTCATCAGGACCTTGCTTACTAATTAACATCTCTTTAGTTTGGGATTTCCTCTGTGGTTTACGTTGGTGCATTTTGCTGTAATCATGAGGTTGCAGGACAACTGAACTCCAGAGGATATTTTAGACTTGTTGCAGAGTCCTCCTTTCCATCAGCAAGTGGATTCGTTTACTTGTGTAAGAAATGCGAGGCTGATCCTTCTTGTTCTATTTCTTGTCCTTTTGATGATAGCCAATTTTACAAGGTTGGTTTAACTCTTCTTTTTGTTTGAAGGTTCTCGGGACTGGACAAATAGATTTGTCTCAATTTGGGATCAACCCCAGTAAATGTGAGTGTTTTGTGGTTCTCTCCAAAATCTCTAGCTTAGCAAAGATGAATGGTTTTCTCTTTAGCAAATAATTTACTCATGTTCATCAGCATTAACTAAAATCTTTGGTTAAGTCTTTCTTGGGAAATTCAGTTTAGGGTTGATTATATAACTACAATCATTTGGTGATCATATACCAATTGCTGAATGAGGAGATGAAGAGAGAAGGTTACATTCCAAATACTGATTGCATATAGAGGTGGAAAAGTTGAAAGCTTGCTTTCTTCTTTCAGCCGTTGAACAGTGCATTTAGAGGGATTATATCTTCTGGTTGATGACTCCAGCCTAAATGTTTGAATGGTAAGTTGTGTTCTTAATAGCTTGAGCAAGGAGCTCTATCTTGCCAATATAAATGTAAAGTTTATCCTCGCTTGAGTATGTTTCTATAGAATGAAAATGGTTGGTGGATACTTGCATGCATTTGCTGTAAAATAATGCAAGTTCATTCCGGAAAGAAAGCTAAAACTATTATTTTTTCCAGAACATAAGCAAGGAATGCAGGGGGAATATTGGTGGATTGAAATAAAATGCACTCGACACCTTTTAAGTTTTTAAGGGATGCCATAAAAATCATTTTCAATATTCCTCTAAGCTATGATGTTGTTTACTTTCGAGACAGACTTCACATGGAATCTGACAAACCCAATTTACGATTAGAAGTTGTGTAGAAATTGCCTCATAATGCGACTCCTATCTGTTTGTCTTTCCCTGGTTGGACCTTGTAATTTCAATAGTTGATGTAAATTTAGTGTAAAATTCTTTTAGGCCTCGTTTATTTGCCTGAAAGAAGCTTCCATGGAAAATGGATTCTTAGAAAGTGAATTATTTTCTGATGTTTGGCCATGGCATGAAAAATATGTTGGAAATTAACTTATCAATGTTTTTTTTTTGCAAGCTTAACTAACTTATATTAAACATTAAATGTAATTATAATACAATATGGATGAGCCCTTAATTAGACCCATTCCAAGGCTAGCATTTTCATCGGTTCCAATTACATGATAATTGGTTAACAATCTTATGAATTGAGTTGCATACAATCAAAGATTAATATGGCACCACTACTATTGGCTAACATATATTGCTCTTGTTATGATTCTTGTTAAATTTTTAGGGAATGAAAGTTCTGTTGAACCAGAGCATTAGGGAAACTTCATCACAATCCTCAGCATTGATTGTGGAGGAGTGAGAGATATCATTCCTACTGAAGTCCCAAGTGCTCTTGAATAAAGCTCAGGTTAATTTGTTCTCTCAACAACCTGCTTGCTCACATGTTCCTTTATTAATCTTGTACACAAGAGAACTGTATATAGGCAGCCTCGTTTCATTATTGTTCTATACATAGAAATTGGATGTGAACCACAAGGACACGAGGGTTGCATATTATTTTGATTTCATTGCTGGGACAAGCACTGGAGGCCTAATGACATCCATGCTTACTGCTCCAAATGATGAAAACGACCTTTGTTTGCTTCAAAAGATTTTGCTAAGTTTTATCAAGACCATAGTCCAGGCACCGAGTAATTTAAATATAATATGAATCAAAATATCAATGCAAAATTTTTATTTTTTTTATGGTATTTTTGAGATACGGTTTGGATTTTTATAGAAGTAGTTTTCCATGGTGATTCATCCTTTAGGGTGTGGGGTTTGTTCTTTGTTAAAGAAAAGGAAAGTCTTTTCCAGTGATAAAAAGAGGAAAACACTTTCCTTTTGGAAAAGGGTCGTGTTTTCCTTGGTTGGAAACCACTTTCTTGGAAAGTGGTTTCTCAAAGTTTACCAAACACGGGCAAGTTGTTTCCAGGAAAGTGGTTTCTATTTAACAAACAAGGCCAGTTTAGTTTCTTAATGCTCCCTTCTTTGCTTTCTCAACCTTCTCCTTGTTTTGGCTATCGCTGCTGGAAACATGATTAAGCTAAAGGACATGCTAGGAAAAGAAGAAGTAAAAGATCCTGAAATGCATTTTGATTTGTCAGTGTTTTAAGCATTAACTTCATCTCCATATATTCTGTCACTGGATATTTGTCCATGTCTAATTGGATCTATTATTATTTTAATTCTCGTCATGTTATTACCTTGTGAAGAGAGGAGGAGCTGTTTGAGGTGCTGAAAAAGTTTAAATAAAGCAGTAATTAAATCGAAAACAACAAATCATCTTTAATTTAATTTAATACATGTTTTCAGAATCTGTTTTATTTCTTCAGATTATGTATCCACTAAAAATATAGCAAACACGTACAATTAATATTCAATCAGAAAGGAAGCCATGCTACATCACACGTGGATGAAAGGAAGGAAATAAATCTCCCTTTCACAGCCAAAGAATGCAAACAAATACTGAACATGCTGGAAAACAAATCATCTTCTGCTAACCTTGTTAGTAACTGTTCACCCCACGAAACCCCACGAAGAACTATCAGGTAAAGCATTCTCACTTGTTTCCAATAGAAAGAGTAGTATATGGATTTTAGACGGTGGATGCATGGATCATATGATTTGGGATCATAGACTATTTACATTCTTGAACACTGTCAATAATCGTGCAATAGAGCTACCAAATGGATCGCTGGCATAAGTAATCATGTTATTTGGGATCATATGAGAAAGATTTGTTGTAAATTGTCGAAGCCTAAAGTGACTGTACATGCAGCGCATGAGTCTGCTTTTAACAATGATATTTGTGTTGTTAATTTGTTTTTTTAATTAAATTTAACAGTGAAGCTAAATTTAATGATTACGTAACACAGAAGCTAAAAAGAAAACAAAACACAAATGAAAATTAATACAACATCACTTGAGCGTGCTTTTAAACTTATTTAAATGTTGAAAGTACAATACATAACAATGCATCGAGTCTTCAAGCATCAAGATACAAGGCTATGAAAATCTGAACTTTGATAAAATGGGAAGATTGTCCACCATGAAATAATAGCAATTGGTGATGCTCACCTCAATAAAGTGAAACCAAGCTCGTCGCCAATATGGATTTATGTACAGAACTGCCCCTATCACCAACAACACCATGATGTATGCAACCCCGAAGCTCACATAGAAAACCTCCATGTCCATGACGCCACCATTATCTTCGTTGTTTGTTGCAGTTGGTGTTGCCGATGGTGGCATATCCGAACCACAAGCTTTGGGTAGCGGTTGTCCACAAAGAAAAGGGTTATCCTTGTAGCAGCTCTCCTCAAAAGTGGCAAATTGTGCAATTGTTACAGGTGTCTTGCCTGACAAATTATTGTGTGCCACACTGAAAAAGGCTAGAGAATATAGTTCAGTAAGTTGAGGAGGGATTTCTCCTTCCAATTTGTTGTATGAAAGATCCAAGCTCTCTATTTCCTTTAAGTTGGAAAATGTTGGTGGAATTGACCCAATCAAACTATTGTGCGAAAGGTTCAATACCTTGATCTTGCTCAGGTTTCCAATTTCAAGGGGAATCTTCCCTGTGAAATTGTTGCATGAGAAATCAACTCCAGTAAAGTACTGGAGAATGCTTCCTTTATAAATAAAGGATACATTCTTCGTTGTAAACTCTAAAGATTGTTGATAATCGTAATTGTTTTGGTTTGGGAAAGGATGAGTAGATATCATCCAAGAGAGGATATTACCAGAAAGATAATTGTGAGATAGATCAATGAGGGTTAATTGCTCCAACCTGCATAATTGAACTGGGATCTCACCTTCAAGATTGTTATGACTCAATAGTAGATATCTCAAGTTAGATAGCCTTCCAATCCATTCTGGAATTCTACCGGTTAAATCATTATGGGAAAGATCTAATGCCACTATCTCAAAAAAGTCATGGAAATCCATTGCGATCGGTCCTTGCAACTTATTTCTAGACAAATATAAATATCTTAATTTTGAAAAAGCTCCGATTCTAGGTGGTAAAGGACCAGAGAGGTTGTTCCCTGATAGGTCCAAGAACTCAAGAGAAGACATATTCCCTATCCATCCAAGGATCTGCCCTTGCAAGCTTCCATCAAAACCATTATCGGACATCAATAAAACTTGTAACCCTGGCAAATAAGCTCCGATTTCTGTAGGAATTTGGCCGTGGAAATAATTCATGGATATACTTAGGGATGAAAGATTCACATGAGAACTCCTTGGCAGTAAGAATGGACCTGAAAGAGAGCAGTTTTCTAAATAAAGACTTTCGAGGTATGTGTTGTTCTCTATCAACCAACTTGGGAACTCTCCCTTTATTTGGATGTTTGTAAGATCCAAATAATATAGGTTGAATTGGTGGTAAAGGAATTTAGGAAATGCTCCTGCACCTTGTCCCCGACTGCTCAAATAGAGGATCTCTAACTGGAACTTTGGGCTCAAATTATGATTATCTTCTTCTGCGTATATTTCGTTGCCGGAACCATAAAAATACTTAAGTTTTGAAAGGTTGTATAATGGGCTCAACGACATAGGGATTTTCAAGTGATTGGAAGAGAGATCTAGTTGCTGAAGGGATGTCAGATTTGCCAAGCATGGAGGCAAGAATCCACTGAGATCGTTGTCATACATAGATAGCTCTTGGAGATGATTCAAGTCACATAAGCCTGATCACATTATAATGTAGGAGAACTTAAACTCTGAGTCTAGGTAATTGGAAAATTTATAACCCATAAAGAAAGAGAGAAAATATAACCTGTAGGTAATTGGCCATTTAAACTGCAATCCAACAACCTTAAAGTTTTGAGAGAGGTCATTGTTCTGATGGTTTGGAAGATGTTGCTGCTATTGAGAGTGTTCTCACTCAGATCCAAGAGTTCCAAGTTCTTGAGGTTAAGAAAGGCTGCCACAATCAATTAAGTTCATGGAGAAGTAGCTTATTGAATCATAATGAGGATTTCTAAATTTGAAATTTAATTCTCTGTAATTGCTCAATTTAAATTCTAATGGATTTGAGAGTGCTTCAAAACTTGTTTAATAGATATCAATAACATAACAAAGGAATTCTATACATACATGTCTAATCATAGCAGACATTTGTTAATTTACCTTGGAAAGGTACAACGCCACTCAGTCCTTGCAAAGATAGATTTTTTAGAGAAGGCAATGCCCCGAGGCTTTGAAGGGAGTTTTCATCTAGAGAACAGCTGTCCAGATCCAACTCTTCTAGTGAGCTCAAATTTCGCAAATCTGTTTGAAAGAAAGAAAGAAAATGATGTTTTTTCAAATTGAGTTTTTCAATTAAACAAACATCATGATGTTACTTACCGTCACCTAGTATTCCTCTTAAATCGTTGTAGCCCAGACCAAGTGTCGTGAGGTTTGGGAATGCTTCTAATGATTGTAGTAATGTCTGAAAGCTACTTCCATAGACTGTGATATTACTTAGGTAGAGAGCACTCAAGGTGGTTGGACCTGCAAGTATAGAAAGGTTTTCCAAATGCATAAAAATAATTAATAATTAAATGGGCTCATATGTGAATGCGTTACTTACCTCCTGAGAATACCACTTTGGTAATATTGTTGCCGCCTAAAGACAAGGTCTCCAAGTTGCTCGGACATTCTTGATATACATAAAAATAATTATAATTATTATTAATTCGTTCACTACAAAACATAATTGAATTTAATAAAGAAAATGATAAGTATATATTTATAGAAAATAAACTAACCTTTCAAATCTATTAACCCCTCCAGTCTATTGTAACTTATATATAGTGTTTTAAGAGATGAAAGCCCATCCAGATAAGATAGAATACTGTTATCGAGGCGATTATATGCCAAGTAAAGTTCCTCCAGCTTGCTCATTTTAAATGGTTGAGAAACACCTGTAAAAATAAAAATATATAAATTAATTAAGACATGAAAGGATATTATTGGAGTAATTTAATTACGGTAATGAAATGGTAGCATCACGGCATCAACATATCAACATTCATTTATTATAAAATAGAGCAAACACGTACGTACAGTTAATATTCAATCAGAAAGCAAACCTTTGTTCTCAACCCACCCAGCTATCTGATTACCCGTCAAGTCGAGCCAGACAAGTTCTTGGAAAGGAAGAAACAAGGAGGCATTCAAGTACCAGTCTCCCAGTTCCCCTTTCCTGATGCTATAAAGATGGAGTTCAGTGACTCGACCTGTACTGCTGTTGCACACAACAAGTTCCCAATCACAGCAGCGGGCATCGCCTTTTCTCCAGGAGGGGAGGGAAGTGCCGTTGGGATAGTTGAGAGATTCTTTCAGCTGCAAGAGAGCGGCTCTCTCCTCTTGCACGCAGCCAAGAGGCAGCCATACTTGCAGGGAAACAACCATCATGATTAGTGGAACAATGGAGATGTGAAGAGAAAGGCCCATCCTAATCAATACAGAAGCTCACGAATGATTTCAATGTTAACTATCTCTTGCAGGTTGAGGCTTTTTATAGAGGGGGACTTGCAGATTGCTATCGCGGCCATTATTATCCCCGTAGAAAAAACTACAAGATTGTTATCAGAAAATTCATTCTTCCAACTAATCAAGGATAAATATTCATTAAATTAAAGTACTTGAACCCTTTTGCAAATATATTCTTGTGGAAAGAACGCGTGATAGCAATGGTAGTACTTTCGCCGACCATTCCACAATTCCATATCGTGGAAAAAAAGTAGATGACAATGGACTCACAGACCCATATCAAACTTTTTATTAGTATTTAAAGACTTATTAGTATTTAAAGACAAATATTATCATCGGTGGTTCATTTTATAAAGATACTTTTTGATTTTACCACCACCATTTCCCACACGTTATTTCCGTAAAGAAAGTCTCTATCCATCATTGACTTGGGGTCAACTTTTCTGTTAATTACTTTTCTGCAATTCATTTTTTTATATATAACCCATGTGGTTTTATTAAATTAGATTCAGCTTCACAAGTGATTCAAATATAATGACAATTACAAAGTACTTTTATTTTTTATTTTTATTTATTTACAAACTTGTATTGATTCCCCCCCTTCAATTTGGATACTTATATTCTAAAAAAGCAATTAATAAAATATATTAATTATTTCTGTTATAAAATGATTATGTCACAGTTAACTTATTTTAGATGAGCCTGGATTGATTTTAATTTTAATTTTTAAACGATAAAAATATATTTGATTAGAAATATAAAAGGGTTTAAAATGAATATTTTTTGGCAATAGTTTTAAGTGAAATTAGAATAAAACATATCCTTTTAAAATAGAAAATACATATTCTATTCTCACTATTTTAGTATTTAATATCATGGTAATTAAATGCTGTCTAACTAACATATCACCAAATCATAAAAAAAAAAAAAATCCTAATTAATTGTGGAATGGCATGTTAGTTGGATCTAATTGGAGCTATAAAATATTCTCACAGAACGGTGGTCAAATGGGAGTGGAAAAGCTCATCATTTCCAGGAAAATTCTATCAATGAACCAAGAATTTTTCGGAGAATAACAGAAAAATAAATCAAACCAAATCATTTCCCAAATTTGTCCCTATTTACTTGCTCAAGTCTTTTTAAATAATTACAAGTCTTATTTTAGATTTAGTGGCTGTTTGAGAGTGTAGTTGAAGTTGTTTTTAAAAATTATTTTTGTTTAGAAATACATCAAAATAATAATTTTTTTTTTAATTATTTTTTATATCAATATATGAAAATGATCTAAAAACACTAAATTTTTTTTATTTAAAATAAAAATAAAAAATTGATTTAACTACTTGAGAATCAGTCAAACAATTGAATTAAAAAAAATGGTTTATCGGTTGAAAAATAGTGAACCGGTTCAAAAACAACTTCAACCATACTCTCAAACAAACACTAAATCTATTAGTTTAATCCTTTATTTTTCTAGTGCATAAGTCTAAAATAAGACTTGTAATTATTTAAAAAGACTAGAGCAAGTAAATAGGGACAAATTTGGGAAATGCTTTGGTTTGATTTATAATCTATTTTAAAAGTATATGTTGTACTCTAATTTAACTCAAAACTATTGCTAAAAAATATTCAGTTTAAATCCATGTATGTTGTACCATGTCGTTTAAAAAATAAAAATAAAATCAATCCAGGCTCATCTAAAATCAGTTAACAATGACACCGTCATTTTATAACAAGAATAACCAATATATGCTATATATTCTTCTGCATTTACTTCTTCCTGATCTTCATGTTGCTGCATTTACTTCCTGATCTTCATCCTTGATTTCAGTCACCGTAATTTGATTCTCTACATTGATACAGTTTCTGCTATATTTATATACACTGTCATGGATGCTTGAGTAAACATTTTTGGCTGAACTTCAGCTGTGGTTTCTATATATACATTTAAATCAATCACGGGTTTTGCATAATTGAAGGAGAGAGAGATATCTCCTGCATAATTCAAGGTTAACTGGTTTCCATTGTTTAAAACTTAGTCATTACATCTCCTACTTCACCAACCTCCACCATTTCCATACTTCTGCGTCAGTCAACTGACAACCCTGCTCCAAATCTCTTAGAAGAGATTGGGTCCCTGTGTGGATTCTCTTAGCTGCTGTGCATAGATACCCCCCAAAAATCTAGTAAATACATTGAAATTATATGCTATAATCATGGCCTTGAAAACCAGGGACGCTCAGAATGTATCATTCAAGAAGTTATGCAGAAGATTTGACTTCTTGGTAGAGTTTCTTCTCCCGGCCATATAATCTGTCAAACGTTGATTGCCGCCCACATGAGAAAATGCAAGAAATTGAATTGGTGTTGCAAGAAAAAAACTTTTTTTTCTGTTTGTCAAAACTATATAATGTTGATATTTTAAAATTTATTTTCTGCATCAATCCAACTTGAATTTTCGACATTGTGACTTAGGTCTGAGGATTCTTGAAACACAAATGCTTATAAACTCAATACCAAAACCCAATTTCCTTCTTTCCAAAATCGTTGACCTCAAAGGCTTGGCCTATGCATCCCTTGTTTTTAATCAACTCACCAAACCCAATATTTATGCCTTCAATGTCATGCTTCGTGGGTTAGCTACCACATGGAAAAAATATGATTTTTGTGCTGAGTTGTATTACAAATTCAAGTCCTTGGGCCTAAAAGCAAATTATTTTACATACCCCTTTTTGTTTATAGCGTGTGGAGATGTTTGGGGTTTGGTTCATGGAAAGATCGGTCATTGTCTGGAGTTTAAGACTGGTTTGGATGGTGACGAGTATGTGAATCATTCTTTGATTACAATGTACGCGAGGTGTGGTGAAATGGGGTTTGCAAGGAAGGTGTTTGATGAAATGGGTGACAGAGGTTTGGTGTCGTGGAACTCGATGATCTCGGGGTATTCTAAGATGGGTTTTGCTAAAGAGGCAATCGGGCTGTTTATGGAAATGAGGGAGGAGGGGTTTGAGCCGGATGAGATGACGTTGGTTAGTGTTCTCGGGGCGTGTGGGGGTTTGGGGGATTTGGGTTTGGGGAGATGGTGGACTGGTTTGTTTTGGATAAGAAGATGGTGGACTGGTTTGTTTTGGATAAGAAGATGGAGGTAAATTCGTATGCGGGGTCTGCTTTGATTGACATGTATAGCAAGTGTGGAGATTTGATATCTGCGAGGAGGGTCTTTGATTCAATGCCAAACAAGGATGTTGTCACTTGGAATGCCTTTATCACAGGGTAATTAGATCGGTTTTATACTTTGTGAATGTCACATAAAATGGAATTGTGTCTAATTCTGTTCCTTTGAACTAATTTGAAATTTGAATTCTTTCTAATTCACCAGCTATGAAATAAAAACCATGCAGATATATGGAATTTCTAAACGCGTTTCAAGTTAAGATGATTTTTTTTGGTTCAACTATCACTTCATAGGTGTGCACAGAATGGAGCTTCCAATGAAGCAATTGTACTATTCAATGAAATGAGAGAGGCAGGTCCTAATCCAGATAAAGTCACAATGATTGAAGTACTGTCTGCATGTTCCACGATAGGGGCCCTTGATCTGGGGAAATAGGTCGAGACACATGCATCAGAAAGAGGTTTACAGCAGGATGTCCATGTTGCGAGTGCATTAATTGATATGTATGCAAAATGTGGGAGCCTGGATGATGCACTCAGGGTTTTTGAGAGCATGCCCCGCAAAAATGAGGTCTCATGGAATGCCATGATTTCAGCTCTTGCTTTCCATGGGCAGGCCCAGAAAGCTTTATCATTATTCCGGCGTATGTCAAACGATAATGGCACTGTTCATCCTAACGACATCACTTTCATAGGAGTGCTTTCTGCATGTGTGCATGCTGGATTAGTTGACGAGGGCCGCCAATTGTTTGAATCAATGAGTTTGTCATTTGGATTGGTCCCAAAAGTCGAGCATTATTCTTGCATGGTTGATCTTTGTGCACGTGCAGGACTTCTGTACGAAGCTTGGGATTTAATCAAGAAGATGCCTGGAAAACCAGATGAAATTGTGTTGGGGTCTTTGCTTGGTGCCTGTCAGAGGTGTAGAAATGCAGATGTTGGTGAACGGGTCATTGAACTGTTTCTGGAGATGGAGCAATCAAATTCAGGAAACTATGTTATCTCGTCTAAGATATATGCAAATATGAAAAGGTGGGATGATTGTGCAAAGATGAGGGTGTTGATGATTGTGCAAAGAGAAGGTTACGTTCCAAATACTGATTGCATATAGAAGTGGAAAAGTTGAAAGCTTGGTTGCCTCTTTCGGTCATTTAGAGGGATTATATCTTCTGGTTGATGACTCCAGCCTAAATGTTTGAATGGTAAGTTGTGCTCTTAATAGCTTGAGCAAGGAGCTCTATCTTGTCAATATAAAAGTACAGTTTACCGTCAGTTGAGTATGTTTCTATAGAATGAAAATGGTTGGTGGATGCTTGCATGCATTTGCTGTAAAATAATGCAAGTTCATTCTGGAAAGAATGCTAAAGCTACTATTTTTTTCAGAACATAAGCAAGGAATGCAGGGGGAATATTGGGGGATTGAAATAAAATGCACATGATTCCTTGTAGTTTTATGGGATGCCATAAATAATTTTCAATATTCCTCTAAGCTATGATGTTGTTTACTTTCGAGACAGACTTCACATGGAATCTGACAAAACCCAATTTACGATTAGAAGTTGTGTAGAAATTGCCTCATAATGTGACTTCCTATCTGTTTGTCTTTCCCTGGTTGGACCTTGTAATTTCAATAGTTGATGTAAATTTAGTGTAAAATTCTTTTAGGCCTCGTTTATTTGCCTGAAAGAAGCTTCCACAGAAAGTGGATTCTTAGAAAGTGAATTATTTTCTGATGTTTGGCCATGGCATGAAAAATATGTTGGAAATTAACTTATCAATTTTTTTTTCAAGCTTAACTAACATATATTAAACATTAAATGTAATTATAATACAATATGGATGAGCCCTTAATTAGACCCATTCCAAAGCTAGCATTTTCATCGGTTCCAATTACATGATATTTTGTTGACAACCTTAAGAATTGAGTTGCATACAATTAAAGATTAATGTGGCATCATTACTATTGGCTAACATCTATTGCTCTTGTTACAATTCTTGTAAAATTTTTAGGGAATGAAAGTTGCATATTATTTTGATTTCATTGCTGGGACAAGCACTGGAGGCCTAATGACATCCATGCTTACTGCTCCAAATGATGAAAACGACCTTTGTTTGCTTCAAAAGATATTGCTAAGTTTTATCAAGACCATATTCCAGGCACCATGTAATTTAAATATAATATTAATCAAAATTTCAGTGCATTTCAATTTTTTTGGTATTTTTGAGCAACGGTTTGGAACTTTATAGAAGTAGTATTCTATGGTGATTCATCCTTTAGGGTGTGGGGTTTATTCTTTGTTTAAGAAAAGGAAAGTCTTTTCCAGTGCTAAAAAGAGGAAAACATTTTCCTTTTGGAAAAGGGCTGTGTTTTCCTTGGTTGGAAACCACTTCCTTGATTGGAAAGTGGTTTCTCAAAGTTTACCAAACACGGGCAATTGTTTCAGGAAAGTGGTTTCTATTTAACAAACAAGGTCAGTTTAGTTTTTTAATGCTCCCTTCTTTGCTTTCTCAACCTTCTCCTTGTTCTGGCTATTGCAGCTGGAAACATGATTAAGTTAAAGGACATGCTAGGAAAAGAAGAAGTGAGATCCTGAAATGCATTTTGATTTGTCAGTGTTTTAAGCATTAACTTTATCTTCATATATTTTGTCACTGGATATTTGTCCATGTCTAATTGGATCTGGTGGACAAGGGTCAGCCCTCAAGGGATTCATTCTCTGCAGTCGACATTACCCGGTGATATCAGCTAGGAAACTCAATCCAAGACAGCACAATACTATTTTATTTAAGGAAACTCAATATTGTTACTAAAGTTTTAGATCAAGCAAATCCTCCAAGTGCTCTCAAGCTTATGTACAATCAGTGAAATATCTTTTTCACTGTCATGTTTTGATAGTCACATATTTATTACTCTGCCATCATGAAAGGCATGTAGAAATTCATTTATAGTTGAATTTTGTTGGCATAATTGACACCTTATTAATTAACATAGAAACTACCAGGGGTGAGCAAAAACCTTGAAAAAACCGATTTAACCGAGAAAACCAAAATAAATTAACCAAAAAAACTAAACTGATAAAAAAAAACTGAATTAACCGATTAGAAAACCCAAAATATTTTTGGTTTGGTTTGGGACTCATTGAATCATATGCGGGTGTTCGCAGAAATACTTTATTGCAATACCTGTTGCCCACAGTGAACAAAACATATTCACTGGTGCTTCGCCATCAGAAATAGCTGGACGTGACAGTAGGGAAAAATCACAATCAACCAGAAGCCACTGCCTTTGCCATGAAGAATCTGAGTCGTGAATTTGAAGAACAAAGATGATCATATGATTTGGGATCAGAGACTATTTACATTCTTGAAGGCTATCAATAATCGTACAGTAGAGCTACCAAATGGATCATTGGCACAAGTAATTTCAGGCAAGTGATCTTATTTCCAAGCTGACCGAGGAGAGCAATTCTGTTGTTCAGCAAGTTAAGCAACTTCAGCGAAAACTGGTAAGGTGCATAGTATGTGAATATATCATCATGTAAGCTTAATTGCTGAAATTCTTTTAGGACAACCTTGCCTTAAGATCAATTGTCACTTTGAGAAATATTAGGTACAGAGAAAAGAGAAGTAGAAAGACAAATCCATATTTGTTAATGAATTCAGTAGAGGATGATAAGAGGAACCTTCTGATTAAACTTATTAGTTTCATTTTCTCTTAAGTATTTGGTCTGTGCCTTATACAGTCATTGGAATAAACATCTTGTTGTGGAAATTGAACTTTGAGAATGGATTAGCATGTTGTCCAAAGGGTACAAGTAAATTATTATTCTTACTTCAACGTTACTATTGTATAAATTATCATGTTTTTCTTTTCTTTTTTAGAATACTCTTATGTTTGGAGTTTGACCCTTTTGACTTTTCAACATTTCTAACAACAGCACACTGGCACAAGTTGAAGGATATTATATGATGAAAACCATGGTCCAAAGATTTTTTTTATGTGCGTGAAGCATTTAGAAGACGAGTGTCGAGTGCTAAACTTTTTTAAGATGTCGAGATCATCATCGTCCTTTTCTTTTTCAAGGTGTTTGAATGTTTTGCAACATGTGACGATGATGACAAGCCATGGTTTCAACGCCATGAGAGAGATTTGCTGTAAATTGTCAAAACTCAAAACCAAAAGTTACTGTGCATGGAGTGAATGAGTCTGCTTTTAACAATGATATTTGTTTTGTAATTAAACTTAACAATGAAGCTAAATTTAATTATTATGCAACACAAGCTAAAACAAAAACAAAACACGAATGAAAATTAATACAACATCGCTTGAGCATGCTTTTAAATATTGAAAGTACAATACATAGAGCAATCGGTGAAGATATCCATTATTATATGTCAAACAAGATATAAACAAAAACAAAAGAAAAAACAAAACACAAATGAAAATAAATATAAACTTATTTAACTCTTGAAAGTACAACATATAACGATGCAACGGGTCTTAGTACCATCAAGATACAAGGCTATGAAAATCCAAACTTGGATCTAATGGGAAGATTGTCCACCATGAAATAATGGCAATTGGTAATGCTCACCTCAATAAAGTGAAACCAAGCTCGTCGCCAATATGGATTTATGTACAAAACTGCCCCTATCACCACCAACACCATGATGTATGCAACCCCGAAGCTCACATAGAAAACCTCCATGTCCATGAAGGCACCATTATCTTTATTGTTCGTTGAAGTTGGCATTGGTGATGGTGGCATAACCGCATCACAAGCTTTGGGCAGCGGTTGTCCACAAAGAAAAGGGTTATCCTTATAAGAGCTCTCTTCAAATGTGGCAAACTGTGCAGCTCTTGCAGGTGTCTTGCCAGACAGATTATTGTGTGCCACACTGAAAACGGCTAGAAAATATAGTCCAGTAAGTTGAGGAGGGATTTCGCCTTCCAATTTGTTGTATGAAAGATCCAAGCTCTCTATTTCCTTTAAGTTTGAAAATGTTGCTGGAATTGGCCCAATCAAACTGTTGTGCGAAAGGTTCAATACCTTGATCATGCTCAGGTTTCCAATCTCAGGAGGAATCTCTCCCGTGAAGTTGTTGCATGAGAAATCAATTCCAGTAAAGTACCGGATAATGCTTCCACTATAAAGAAGGGGTACATTCTTCGTTGTAAACTCGAAAGATTGTTGTGAAGAAGACATGGAATCATACCTAGTGGTTATTGTTGGGAAAGGATGAGCAGATATCATCCAAGAGAGGATATTACCAGAAAGATAATTGTGAGATAGATCAATGAGGGTTAATTGCTCCAACCTGCATAATTGAACTGGGATCTCACCTTCAAGATTGTTATGACTCAATAGTAGATATCTCAAGTTAGATAGCCTTCCAATCCATTCTGGAATTCTACCGGTTAAATCATTATGGGAAAGATCTAATGCCACCATCTCAAAAAAGTCATGGAAATCCATTGCAATCGGTCCTTGCAACTTATTTCTAGACAAATATACATGTCTTAATTTTGAAGAAGCACCGAATCTCGGTGGTAAAGGACCAGAGAAATTGTTCGCGGATAGGTCCAAGAATTCAAGAGAAAACATATTCCCTATCCATCCAGGGATCTGCCCTTGCAAGGTGTTGTTTGAATGTGTTATTCCCGTCAAAACATTATTGGAAAGGTCTAGCAGTTGCAGCGAGCTCATGCTACCCAACGAGGAAGGAATGCTTCCATCAAAATCATTATCTGTCATCATTAGAAATTCTAACCCTGGAAAATATGCTCCGATTTCTGCAGGAATTTGGCCGTGGAAATAATTCATGGATATACTTAGGTATGAAAGATTCACATGAGAACTCCTTGGCAGTACGAATGGACCTGAAAGAGAGCAGTTTTCTAAATAAAGACTTTTGAGGTATGTGTTTGTCTCTGTCAACCAACTTGGGAACTCTCCCTTTATTTGGATGTTTGAAAGACCCAAATATTGTAGGTTGAACTGATAGTAAAGGAATTTTGGAAATGCTCCTGCACCTTGTCCACGACCGCTCAAAAAGAGGGACTCTAACTGGAACTTTGGACTCAGATTATGATCATCTTCTTCTGCGTATATTTCGTTGTCGGAACCATAAAAATCCTTGAGTTTTGAAAGGTTGTATAATGGGCTCAACGACACAGGGATTTTCAAGTGATTGGAAGAGAGATGTAGTTGTTGAAGGGATGTCAGATTTGCCAGGCACGGAGGCAAGAATCCACTGAGATCATTGGAACTGATATCTAGCTCTTGGAGATGATTTAAGTCACATAGGCCTGATCACATTATAATTAGGAAAACTTAAACTCTGAGTATAGGTAATTGGAAAATATATAACCTATATATATATAGAGAGAGAAAATATAACCTGTAGGTAATTGGCCATTTAAACTACAACCCCACAACCTTAAAGTTTTGAGAGAAGTCATCGTTCCGATGTTTTGAAAAATGTTGCTGCTATTGAGAGTAGAGTAACTTATATCCAAGAGCTCCAAGTTCTTGAGGTTAAGAAAGCCTGCTACAATCACGAATAAGCAATTAATTATGAAGAAAATGAAAGAGTTAACATGAAGCAACTTATTGAATAATAAGGATTTCAATGCAGTTAATTTCTAAATTTGAAATTTAATTGTCTCTCTGTTTTTTTTAAATCAAATGGATTTGAGAATTATTCAAAACTTGTTTAATAGGTAGTGAAAACAAAACAAAGGAATTCTAATCATTATGGTCAATGATAAGTAACAGTGGAGTTGATATTTGTTAATATTTTGAAACACTAACATTTTTAATATGTGAAATTTATTTAAAAAAAAGTTAAATGAAATTTGTTGTGGCCAAGATCCAATGATTGGAACTGAAAAATGATTGTAGTAACTGATATGTAAGAGTCATCAACCTTAAATTACCTTGGGAGGTAGGTAATTGCCCATTTAAACTGCAATTCCACAATGTTAAAGTTTTAAGAGAGGTCATCGTTCTAATGGTTTGGAAGATGTTGCTATTGAGAGTGTTGTCACTCAAATCCAAGAGTTCCAAGTTCTTGAGGTTAAGAAAGCCTGCCACAATCAATTATATTCATGAAGAAGTTATATTCATGAAGAAGTAGCGTATTGAATAATAATGAGGAGTTCTAAATTTGAAATTTAATTCATTGTAATTGCTCAATTTAAATTGTAATGGATTTGAAAGTTCTTCAAAGCTTGTTTAATAGATACCAATAACATAACAGAGGAATTCTATACATACACGTCTAATCATAGCATACATTTCTTAATTTACCTTGGAAAGGTACAACGCCACTCAGTGCTTGCAAAGATAGATTTTTTAGAGAAGGCAGTGCTCTAAGGCTTTGAAGGGAGTTTTCATCTAGAGAACAACCATCCAAAAACAAATATTCTAGTGACCTCAAATTTCGCAACTCTGTTTGAAAGAAAAAAAAAAGATGTTTTTCAAATTGAGTTTTTCAATTAAACAAACATCATGATGTTGCTTACCGTCACCTAATACTCTTCCTCTTAAATCGCTTTCGAACAAACCAAGTGTCGTGAGGTTTGGGAATGAATTCTGAAAGCTACTTCCATAGGCTGTGATATTACTTAGGTACAGACTACTCAA
Source organism: Salix arbutifolia (assembly GCA_025169955.1). Classification (NCBI taxonomy): domain Eukaryota; kingdom Viridiplantae; phylum Streptophyta; class Magnoliopsida; order Malpighiales; family Salicaceae; genus Salix; species Salix arbutifolia. The sequence continues at coordinate 17,493,454 of CM045919.1, read as the reverse complement.
GTTGGTTGGTCCTGCAAGTTACAGAAAAAGGTTTTCCAAATACATAAAAATAATTAAATGGGCTCATATGTCATTATGAACCACCACTTACCTCCAGAGGCTACCACTTTGGTAATATTGTTGCCGCTCAAATCCAAGGTCTCCAAGTTGCTCGGACATTCTTGATATACATAAAAATAATAATAATTATTAATTCGTTCACTACAAAACATAATTGAATTTAATAAAGAAAATGATAAGTATATATTTATAGAAATAAATAAACTAACCTTTCAAATCTATTAACCCCTCCAGTCTATTGTAACCTAGATATAGTGTTTTAAGAGACGAAAGCCCATTCATATATGATAGAATACTGTTATCGAGGCGATTAGATCCCAAGTCAAGGCTCTCCAGCTTGCTCATTTTAAATGGTTGAGAAACACCTGTAAAAATAAATATATAAATTAATTGAGACCTGAAAGGATATTATTGGAGTAATTTAATAACGGTAATGAAATGGTAGCATCACGGCATCAACATATCAACATATTAATTATATTGATTCGAGAGGAGGAGCTGTTTGAGGTGCTGAAAAAGTTTAAATCAAAACAGTAATTATATTAACAATGCATCTTTCATTTAAACAAGAATCTGTTTTATTTCATTTAAACAAGAAATGGTGATATTACGTCCGTAGACAGCACTCAAGGTGGTTGGACCTGCAAGTATAGAAAGGTTTTTCAAATGCATAAAAATAATTAATAATTAAATGGGCTCATATGTGAATGTGTTACTTACCTCCTGAGGCTACCACTTTGGTAATATTGTTGCCGCGCAAAGACAAGGTCTCCAAGTTGCTCGGACATTCTTGATATACATAAAAATAATTATAATTATTAATTCATTCACTACAAAACATAATTGAATTTAAAAAAGAAAATGATAAGTATATATATATAATAAATAAATTAACCTTTCAATTATATTAGCCCCTCCAATCTATTGTAACTTATATCTAGTGTTTTAAGAGACGGAAGCCCATCCACGTATGATAGAATACTGTTATCAAGACGATTATATCCCAAGTAAAGTTCCTCCAGCGTGCTCAATTTAAATGGTTGATAAACACCTGTAAAAATAAAAATATATAAATTAATTAAGACCTGAAAGGATATTATTGGAGTAATTTAATAACGGTAATGAAATGGTAGCATCACGGCATCAACATATTAATTATTGATTCGAGAGGAGGAGCTGCTTGAGGTGCTGAAAAAGTTTAAATCAAAGCATCTTTAATCTAAACAATAATCTGTTATATTTCTTCAGATTATATGTCCACTAAAACTATATTAATAATGCAAGTAATTAAAAGAAAAACAACAGATCATCTTTCATTTAATTTGTTGTTTCAAGAATCTGTTTAATTTGTTGAGATTATATATCCATTAATAATATAGCAAACACGTACGTACAGTTAATATTCAATCAGAAAGCAAACCTTTGTTCTCAACCCAACCACCTATCTGATTACCCTCCAAGTAGAGAGTGTTGAGTTCTTGAAAAGGAAGACATGTTCCCTATCCATCCAGGGATCTGCCCTTGCAAGGTGTTGTTTGAATGTGTTATTCCCGTCAAAACATTATTGGAAAGGTCTAGCAGTTGCAGCGAGCTCATGCTACCCAACGAGGAAGGAATGCTTCCATCAAAATCATTATCTGACATCATTAGAAATTCTAACCCTGGAAAATAAGCTCCGATTTCTGCAGGAATTTGGCCGTGGAAATAATTCATGGATATACTTAGGTATGAAAGATTCACATGAGAACTCCTTGGCAGTACGAATGGACCCGAAAGAGAGCAGTTTTCTAAATAAAGACTTTCGTTTATTAAATGGCAAACACGGCATGAAATGGTAGCATCACGGCATCAACATATCAACATTCATTTATTAAAAAAAATAGCAAACACGTACATACAGTTAATATTCAATCAGAAAGCAAACCTTTGTTCTCAACCCAACCAGCTATCTGATTACCCCACAAGAAGAGATAGATGAGTTCTTGAAAAGGAAGAAACAAGGAGGCATTCAAGTACCACTCTCCCAGTTCCCCCTTCCTTACGCTGTAAAGATAGAGGTCGGTGACTCGACCTGTACTGCTGTTGCACCGAACACGATCCCAGTCACAGCAGCGGGCATCGCCTTTTCTCCAGGAGGGGAGGGACGTGCCGTTGGGATAGTTGAGAGAATCTTTCAGCTGCAAGAGAGCGGCTCTCTCCTCCTCCAGACAGCCAAGAGGCAGCCATACTTGCAGGGAAAACACCATCATGATTAGTAGAAGAGAAAGGCCCATCCTAATCAATACAAAAGCTCACGAATGATTTCAATATTAACTAATCTCTTGCAGAGGGAAGCGAGGAGGTTGAGCCTTTTTATAGAGGGGGATTGCTAGTAAAATTATTATCAGAAAATTAATTCTTTCAACTAATTGAGGATAAATATTGATTAAATTAAAGTACTTGAACCCAAATAGATTCTTGTGGAAAGAATGCTTGATAGCAAAGGTGCTGCTCTTCCACTATCCCATATCACACTGCAAATCCCTATCCATCTCAAATATATGGACTTATTAGTATTTCAAGACAAATACTTTTTGTCATCATTAACTGGTGGTCCATTTTAGAACGATACTTTTTTATTTTGCCAACACACCATTAAAATGAAGGCAGGATTTTCTACACTACATGTAATTAAAATATATATTGGCACAAATAAATTTGTCTCAATCCCGTAGGAAAAACGCTTGGTAGCAATGGTCTCACATGCCCATCTCACACTGCAAATCCCTCTCCATCTTCATTTGTTTTTGTATTTTGCCAACACCATTAAAATTAAGGCATGATTTTTCACGCCACTTTGAATATTATTCTTTACTTTCTTCACCTTGCACGACTTGGTGATTTAAAAGTTACCCATTTTGAATTTTAGAATGTTATATAATGATCTTATTTACACGATATATATTATATATTCAATTTTTTTTTAATTTAAAAACTTGTATTGATTTTTTTTCTTCTAATTTGAATACTTATATCCACAAAATTCAATTAATAAAATATCTTCTTGAATTTTGTTATAAAACGATGATGTCACAGTTAACTCTTTCTAGATTGATTTTATTTTATTTTTTATTTTTGTACAGTAAAAATAGATTTGATTATAAAAATAGAGAAATTTAAAATAAACATGTTTTTTTTACAATGGTTTTAGAGTTAAATTGGAGTAAATTTTATATTTTTAAAATAGAAAAAACATAGAAACATGTATTTTTTTACTCTCAATATTTTTGTATTTTATTTTATGGTAATTCAATGCTGACTAATTGACATATCACCAAATCATAATAAAAAAATTCCTAATTGTGGAATGGCATGAGTGCAGGATGGCAGCAACAACATCTCGTAGAAAAAACGCTCGATAGCAATGGTCTCTTAGAAATATATTCACCGTGTTTTGTTATATTATCATAAAACACGGACCATTCCCATCTCACACTGCAAATCCCTATCCATCTTACTTGTAAATTTTACTCAGATTACTTGATCGAGTAAGGAAGTTCATAACAAAATTATATAAGAGTTTATAGCCACTTATAATGATCTCTTTCCCTCTCTCAGATATAAATGCCTGTACTTTATTTATTTGTTAGTTTGTTTTCTGACTGGAAGATTGTCTTATGAACTTCAAAAGTCATCCCTGGGACCTCTATCAGACTCAAATTTTTGAAAAAATTGAAAATGTAGAGGAGAGATTTATAATTCCGCTATCATTTTCCATTCTTTATCATATGCCATTCTAATGCATTTCTTACAGGGATTAACTCATTTTGATGAGATCCTACAAGAAGCGGATGGTGTCATCCTTTCCCGTGGAAATTTGGGGATAGATCTCCCAGCACAGAAGGTTCGTTATGAAATCTGATTGATGAACTTGCATGTGTAAGTTATCATAAACATGTGAAATTAACATACACTGGTCTTAGAATTGCTTGTTAACATGTGAGAATCAAATATAAGAGTTAATAAGGATTTCATAATAGCAATATAGAGAAGATAGATAACCATGTGGCTTTTGGAGGCATTTGGATGATGTTCCTATATGCTTGGACTCCATCAGTGAACATGCATGTGCATTTAGTGCTAGTTTTCTACCACTACTCATAAATCCAACTAGACTGTCTTGCTCTGTGAATTTTGCAGGTCTTTCTGGAATTCCTGCTGTTTTTAAGTGCAACATGGCTGGAATTCCTGCTGTGGTTACTCGTGTTGTGGACAGTATGACAGAGAATTTGTGACCTACTCGTGCAGAAGCAACTGATATTTTGGGAGAGCTGCAAGGTTTTTCTTTCTTCACAACTTTGTTTTGGGCCATATGTTTGTTTAAATGCAAATGCAAATGCAAATGGAATTCTATTTTGAGAGATTTATGAAATCAGATTGGCGGAAGGTGGTTCAGATGACCCACAAATTTCTAATAAAATTTGAAGCAGTTTTAGCATATTCTGATTTACAACAAAAAATTAAACCACAAATTTCATTGCATTTTCAAAGCACCCTTCACCATAATCTGCCAATATCATCACACATACTGTATAAAACAGATCAAACCCAAAAATCCACTTCAGAAAAATTCTTACAATATAAAAAAAAATAGATCGAAAGGAGACCATTTACATGTTAAGATTCATCGGCACCTTCCATGTTGATTCAAAGCCTGAACGAGCACCATTCCAGCTGATTCTAGCATGTCAAACACCTCAATCTCACCCACAACTTTGTTATTATAAGCAAAGTTGATGTCTTTTATTTGTTCTATAATAGAAGAAGCTAGAGTTACTGCCTTTTCACAAACCAGGTAGCTGCAAAAATTAAGAAACAAAAATACCAAAAATCATTTTTTTTTAGAAAACCCACAAAAATATTTGAAAGGAAAGAATAAAAAACAATCAATTACCTTTCAGATTGTTCAATTTCTTGCCAAATTCATGTGTTTGTGCCGATCAGTCATCTTACACCTGCATTTCATACTTTGAAGATTAAGACTAAAATCAATAATATTGAGGTAGATTCCTTGAAGTTGATATAGCCGGTCTTGCCTAAATTTTGTCGGATTAACTAAATCACATGTTATTGGTTTACACAAATTTAACCAATTTAATATCCAAAATGATTTTAAAACAATCCCAATTCAATTTAGATTGGACTCTGAATTGGTGATCAATGGGATTGATTTGTTTCGCCAGTTCAGGTCTAATTGTTAAAGTGTAAATGAATGTATATTCTAGAATAATGAAAGTGTATTCTAGAATATACATGATGGTAGTATATGGTATTTGAAATGTGTAGAAAGATAGCAACAATAAATAAATTCAAATTTCAGTCTCTTTCTCTCTCTTTTCACTCTTCCCTTCTCAGAACACCATTCTTCTTCTTAATCTTGCATTTGAACCAAAAATCATTTATCTCCTTCCAAGTCCACGATTTCATAAAGAAAACATCTAATTCACAGAAAGACTAATTGGATACTCGCATAAAATTATTTATTTTAGTTGCACACTCCGTATGTGTGAATTGGTCTTCCTAAAATTTTACTAACCAGTTTTACACCTTCAAACTAATGACCTGGCTTATAATTTCAACACTCAGTCAAGAGTGAAGTTTTTTGCATCAGCAACGTCGCTGCTCTATCTTGTTGGTCTGGAAGAGTTCCTTGATGAACAAGAACCTGATGCTTCTACTCCTTTCCAAGTTATTATAACAAAAAAGCGTACTCAAAGATGTTCTTGCCTTGATTAAGACTCCAATCTTAGTTATTCAACAAATAAGAAGAAATTTATGCGAGTGAGTGATGGAAACTTTCACTAATTAACATCTTAGCCCTTATAAAACTTGCAGGGCTGGAAACTTTGTTTTCCCAGGAAGTAATGAGTGATGTAACCTCCTCATCAGGACCTTTCTTACTAATTAACATCTCATTTATGTGAGGTATAAGACGGTCTTAAGTTTGGGGTTTCCTCTGTGGTTTACGTTGGTGCATTTTGATGTAATCATGAGGTTGCATGGCAACTGAACTCGAGAGGATATTTTAGACTTGGTGCAGAGTCCTCCTTTCCATCAGCAAGTGGATTCTTTTACTTGTGTAAGAAATGCGAGGCTGATCCTTCTTGTTCTGTTTCTTGTCCTTTTGATGATAGCCAATTTTACAAGGTTGGTTTAACTCTTCTTTTTGTTTGAAGGTTCTCGGGACTGGACAAATAGATTTGTCTCAATTTGGGATCAACCCCAGTAAATGTGAGTGGTTTGTGGCTCCAGAATCTCTAGCTTAGCAAAGATGCATGGTTTTCTCTTTAGCAAATCATTTACTTATGTTCATCAGCATTAACTAAAATATTTAGTTAAGTCTTTCTTGGGAAATTCCGGTTAGGGTTGAAACTAATGATTATAGAACCTTGTTCAGCCTAACCTGAACTGCCTCTTCCTCGGCAATCCTGACTTATCTCGATCTGCCCAATACTGGTTAGGGCACACACCTATATATATTTTTTCGAGTTTCAAGAAGTCACGCTCTATGTAGGCATGCAAATAATTTCCCACACCAAATCATAATTAAAATTGATCCTCTTTAGTAATCTATTTTATTTTAAAATACAGTTTGTCAGACCCAATCCAGAATACCAAGACATCCTCTTCTTAATCAAGGTAGAAGCTATTAGTCCTAAGCTTTATAAATAAAATCATAGAGCCATCAGTGAAGAAAGTCCATCATTATATGTCAAACAAGCTACAAACAAAAACAAAACACAAATGAAAAGCAATATAAACTTATTTAAATCTTGAAAATACAATACATAACGATGCACCGAGTCTTAGTACAATCGAGATACAAGGCTAGGAAATCTGAACTTGGATAAAATGGGAAGATTGTCCACCATGAAATAATAGCAATTGGTGATGCTCACCTCAATAAAGTAAAACCAAGCTCGTCGCCAATATGGATTTATGTACAGAACTGCCCCTATCACCAACAACACCATGATGTATGCAACCCCGAAACTCACATAGAAAACCTCCATGTCCATGAAGCCACCATTAGCTTCTTTGTTCATTGAAGTTGGCATTGGTGATGGTGGCATATCTGGACCACAAGCTTTGGGTAGCGGTTGTCCACAAAGAAAAGTGTTATCCTTGTAGCAGCTCTCTTCAAAAGTGGCAAACTGTGCAACTCTCGCAGGTGTCTTGCCGGACAGATTATTGTGTGCTACACTAAAAACAGCTAGAAAATATAGTTCAATAAGTTGAGGAGGGATTTCTCCTTCCAATTTGTTGTATGAAAGATCTAAGCTCTCTATTTCTTTTAACCTTGAAAATGTTGGTCGAATTGGCCCAATCAAACTGTTGTGCGAGAGATTCAACACCTTGATCTCACTCAGGTTTCCAATCTCAGGAGGAATCTCTCCTGTGAAGTTGTTGCATGAGAAATCAATTCCAGTAAAGTACCGGATAGTGCTTCCACTATAAAGAAGGGGTACATTCTTCGTAGTAAACTCGAAAGATTGTTGATTGATGTGTTTGTGTTGGTCTACAAAAGGATGAGTAGATATCGTCCAAGAGAGGATATTACCAGAAAGATAATTGTGAGATAGATCAATGAGGGTTAATTGCTCCAACCTGCATAATTGAATTGGGATCTCACCTTCAAGATTGTTATGACTCAATAATAGAAATCTCAAGTTAGATAGATTTCCAATCCATTCTGGAATTCTACCAGTTAAATTATTACGCGAAAGATCTAATGTCAGTATCCCAGAGGAGTCGTGGAACTCCATTGCGATCAGTCCTTGCAACTTATTTCTAGACAAATATACATATTTTAAGTTCGGAGAAGCATCGAATCTTGGTGGCAAAGGACCAGAGAGGTTGTTCCCTGATAGGTCCAAGAACTCAAGAGAAGACATATTCCCTATCCATCCAGGGATATGCCCTTGCAAGCTGTTGTTTGAAAGTATTCTTCCCGTTAAAAAATTGTTGGACAGGTCTAATAGGTACAGCGAGCTCATGCTTCCCAACGAGGAAGGAATGCTTCCCGTCAAATTATTGTTGGAAAGGTCTAGCAGTTTCAGCGAGCTCATGCTACCCAACAAGGAAGGAATGCTTCCAACAAAACCATTATCTGACATCAATAGAAATATTAACCCTGGAAAATAAGCTCCGATTTCTGCAGGAATTTGGCCTTGGAAATCATTCATGGATATATGTAGGTGTGACAAATTCACATGAGAACTCCTTGGCATTAAGAATGGACCCGAAAGAGAGCAGTTTTCTAAATAAAGACTTTTGAGGTATGTGTTGTTCTCTATCAACCAACTTGGGAACTCTCCCTTTATATGGGTGTTTGTAAGATCCAAATAATATAGGTTCAACTGATGGTAAAGGAATTTAGGAAATGCTCCTGCACCTTGTCCACGACCGCTCAAAGAGAGGGACTCTAACTGGAACTTTGGGCTCATATTATGATCATCTTCTTCTGCGTATATTTCGTTGTCCGAACCATCAAAAGACTCGAGTTCTGAAAGGTTGTATAATGGGCTCAACGACATGGGGATTTTCAAGTGATTGGAAGACAGATCTAGATGTTGAAGGGATGTCATATTTGCCAGGCACAGAGGCAAGAATCCACTGAGATCATTGTAACTGATATCTAGCTCTTGGAGATGATTTAAGTCACATAGACCTGATCACATTATCATTTAGGAAAACTTAAACTCTGAGTGTAGGTAATAGGAAAATTTATAACCCATAGAGAGAGAGGGAAAAAATATAACCTGTAGATAATTGACCATTTAAACTGCACCTCATCAAACTTAAACTTTTGAGTGAGGTCATCGTTCCGATGATTTGAAAGATGTTGCTGCTATTGAGAGTAGACTCACTCATATCCAAGAACTCCAAGTTCTTGAGGTTAAGAAAGCCTGCTACAATCAATTATGTTCATGAAGAAGCAGCTTATTGAATAATAAAGAGGATTTTTGAATTTGAAATTTAATTCTCTGTAATTACTCAACTTAAATTCGAATGGATTTGAGAGTTCATCAAAACTTGTTTAATAGATACCAATAACATAACAGAGGAATTCTATACATACAAGTCTAATCATAGCAGACATTTGTTAATTTACCTTGGAAAGGTACAGCGCCGCTCAGTCCTTGCAAAGATAGAATTTTTAGAGAAGACAGTGCCTCGAGGCTTCGAAGGGAGTTTTCATCTAGAGAACAGCCGTCCAGATGCAACTCTTCCAGTGAGCTCAAATTTCGCAAATCTGTTTGAAAGAAAGAAAGAAAGAAAAGGATGTTTTTTTCAAATTGAGTTTTTCAATTAAACAAACATCATAATGTACTTACCGTCACCTAATACTCTTCCTCTTAAATCGTTGTCACCCAGAACAAGAGTCGTGAGGTTTGGGAATGCTTCTAATGATTGTAGTAACGAATTAATAATAATTATAATTACTTACCTCCTGAGGCTACCACTTTGGTAATATTGTTGCCGCTCAAATACAAGGTCTCCAAGCTGCTCGGACATTCTTGATATACATAAAAGTAATTATAATTATTATTAATTCGTTCACTACAAAACACAATTGAATTTAATAAAGAAAATGATAAGTATATATTTATAGAAAATAAATTAACCTTTCAAATCTATTAAGCCCTCCAGTCTATTGTAACGTATATCTAGTGTTTTTAGAGACGAAAGCCCATCCATATACGATAGAATACTATTATTGAGGCGATTAAAACTCAAGTCAAGCTCCTCCAGCTTGCTCATTTTAAATGGTTGATAAACACCTGTAAAAATAAAAATATATAATTAATTAAGACTTGAAAGGATATTATTGGAGTAATTTAATAACGGTAATGAAATGGTAGCATCACGGCATCAACATATCAACATTCATTTATTTAAAAATAGAGCAAACACGTACGTACAGTTAATATTCAATCAGAAAGCAAATTAACCTTTGTTCTCAACCCAACCAGCTATCTGATTTTCCCACAAGTTGAGATAGGTGAGTTCTTGAAAAGGAAGAAACAAGGAGGCATTCAAGTACCAGTCTCCCAGTTCCCCCTTCCTGACGCCACCAAGATAGAGGCCGATGACTCGACCTGTATCGCTGCTGCACACAACAAGTTCCCAATCACAGCAGCGGGCATCGCCTTTTCTCCAGGAATTATTTTATTTTTATTTTTTAAACGATATAGAGGGATTTAAACTGAATATTTTTTAGCAATAGTTTTCAGTGAAATTAGAGTAAAACATATATTTTTAAAATAGATTATAAATCAAACCAAAACATTTCCCAAATTTGTCCCTATTTACTTGCTCGGGTCTTTTTAAATAATTACAAGTCATATTTTAGACTTATGCACTAGAAAAATAAAGGATTAAACTAATAGATTTAGTGTATGCTTGAAAGTATAGTTGAAGTTGCTTTTAAACTGGTTAATTATTTCTCAACTGATAAACCAGTTTTTTTAACTCAATTGTTGGACCGATTTTCAAGTAGTTAAATCAATTTTTTATTTTTAAAAAATCATATAATAAATTTAAAGACTGCAAATCCCTATAAATCTGAAATATATAGACTTAGTATTTAAAGACAAATACTTTTTGTCATAATTTGTGGTTCATTTTAGAACGATACCTTTTGATTTTGCCAACACACCATTAAAATGAAGGCAGGATTTTCCACACGTTATTGAAAAATATATTGGCAAAAATAAATTTGTCTCCATCTCGTTGAAAAAAAAGCTTGATAGCAATGGTCTTCACATGCCCATCTCATCTTAATTTTTTTTTCCCAACACCATTAAAATTAAGGCATGATTTTTCACGCCACTTTGAATATTATTCTTTACTTTCTTCAGCTTGCACGACTTGGTGATTTAAAAGTTACCCATTTTGAATTTTAGAATGTTATATATTGATGTTATTTACACGAGATATATTATATATTCAATTTGTTTATAGTTAGAAATACGAAGGAGATAATGACAATGCAAAGTACATTTATTTTTTTATTGAAAGTACAATACATAGAGCAATCGATGAAGATATCCATTATTATATGTCAAACAAGCTGTAGACAAAAACAAAAAACAAAATAAAAATAGATATAAACTTATTTAACTCTTGAAAGTACAATACATAACGATGCACTGGGTCTTGGTACGATCAAGATATAAGGCTATGAAAATCCAAACTTGGATCTAATGGGAAGATTGTCCACCATGAAATAATGGCAATTGGTGATGCTCACCTCAATAAAATGAAACCAAGCTCGTCGCCAATATGGATTTATGAACAAAACTGCCCCTATCACCAACAACACCATGATATATGCAACCCCGAAGCTCACATAGAAAACCTCCATGTCCATGAAGCCACCATCATCTTTGTTGTTCGTTGAAGTTGGTGTTGGTGATGGTGGCATATCCGGACCACAAGCTTTGGGTAGCGGTTGTCTCCAAAGAAAAGGGTTATCCTTGTAGGAGCTGAAAATAATTGGTAGAGATACAACTCAATACCAGTTTAGTGTTTTTTTCTTTTTTAATCTGATCTGATTCAAGACATAGAAAAGAAAAAAGCTCTATTCATGTTAATGGAAATCAAGTTCAGGAAATCACAGGCAATAGAGAAGGATCTTAATACAATGTCAGCAATATATCTTGTGATCCTTGTTGCTAAAGACAATACAGACTTTCTGCATATTAAATTCGATGGGAGATGTCCCTTCTGGAAAAATTTCAGAATTTTATTTATTTATTGATAAATAAAACATCTTCCTTAATTTTATTATTAGAATAATGATGTCACAGTTAGTGTTTTTAGACGAGTCACAATTTATTTTATTTTATGAAACAATAAAGATATATAAAATATTTATACTTTATATTTTTTTTATATATATTCAAGTACTCTAATTGATTTTATTTTTCTATTTAAGTACTCCATAAACCAGTGCCTGTCCATAAATGTTCTTGCATTGATTTCTCTGATAAAAGTAAGGTTTACTTGAAGTAACCATGGGATAATTAAAATATTAACAATAATATTTATTATAAAAAAATTCATAGTTTTAGTTTACCTAAATTTTAATTTTGGTGTGAAAAAATTCAAGGGATATCCAAAATAAATAGTACACTATTATTAGCCCTTCAAAAAATTGAGAATCTTCCACTCTTCCTCCTCAAGGAATTAATTGGTGGGTTGAAGAGGGGGTAAGAAAACGCGTCTGTTCTAATTATTTTTCAAGGCATGATTTTCCACACGAAACTTCCGTAAAGAAAGTAGCAAGTCTTCTATATCCACCATCATCGTCATGATAAGTGAGGTGCCTCGCAATAACCTTTTATTCATGTTCTTTTTTTTAAAAAAAAAAAAAAACCTGACTTGGGGTCAACGTTTTAATAAGGAATATAATTATTTTACGCAATTTTTTTTTTTTTTTTACTTTATGGTGTCGATGAACATGACTTTATTAATTAAGCTATTGAAGAATGGGAGCATCTAATTCTAGCAAAGCATTTTAATTTAGCTTGTTTCATAACTTTGATTTGCATGTTTTTATTATTACAGGTTAAGACAACAAATCAAAAGAAGTATTTGTGTTTATTTATTGATGGGCTATTTGTTTATGTCAGTTACAATAATCCAAGTATAGAAGGAGATGCCACCTGATATGCAATGCTAGGACCATTTTTTATTCAGGGTGTAATTACAGTTCTGTCACTGCATATATTCTTCTGCATTTACTTCTTCCTGATCTTCATGCTGCTGCATTTACTTCCTGATCTTCATCCTTGATTTCAGTCACCATAATTTGATTCTCTACTTTGATACAGTTTCTGCTCTATTTATATACACTGTCATGGATGCTTGAGTAAACATTTTAGGCTGAAGGAACTATACTGAGACTAGAAGGAGACACAATTCACTGTCTCGTTTTGAGAACCATTGGGTTCACTGTGGCAGAAACGCCAGTGGAATTTCCTTTTTCAGAACCAGAAGTGATGCATGAGGATCCAAACACCATCATTTCGTTTGGTGATTCTTCTGTTATCAATTTACTGGCAGAGGAACTAAGAAACCTTTTCTCCCCTGCTGGCTCCTCGCAAGATTCTGAAACGTTTCTAGAAGGTTTAACCCACAACTCGAAATCAGAATTTCATGATTCTCAGCTTGTAAAGGTATTGCTTCTTCCATGTCAACATCTGTATCCTCAGTCCCTTGTTCTATTATAGATCTACCTTCACCAACATACTTCTCATTTGCCAAGCCTGCTGGTTCCAGGCCTACTTGAATGCAGAGCTTTTCAACAGCTTCCTCGTCAATTTCCATCATCTCATCACCATCTTCATCTACTTGAGGTAATCTAGGACGCGGATGGTTAAGGCTTTTCAGTTCACTTTCATTCCTCTCTGCTCTCTGGATCTAGAACAAAGGAACAGATCCAGATTTTTTTTTTTGAATAATGCATAGAAAGATCAGATTGCGGAAACAAGGATTGGATCAATTAATTCATCTGCGCAAGCATAAAGCTCTGATACCATGTTGAGATTAGTAGAAGAGTGAAGAAATTGTGCAGAGAAGAAGAGACCTAAGCAGAGAGAAGGAGAGACAGAGAGTTTAGAGAGAGAAGGAAATTTCAATTTATCTTTTTCTGGTGAATACAGCACACACATTCCGCATGTTTACCATATATATATCAAGAGAGAAGTCTCACATATGCATACTCACACGTATGCATACTATACATCTAACATTAGGGATAAATAATCTGTATAGAGTTACTTTCCTATTGTATGCATACTAATTGTTTCCTAATTAGAGTGAAAGTCTGGAATCCTACTTGTATAAGGACTCAGACTCTAGCATCTATAAATACATGTAAAACAGCAGAGATCAATAATATACTTTCTGCAGATTCAATTCTCTGTCTATCAAGTTTTACAGAACTCGAGACTATTGGGTCAATAAGGTTCTGATATCATATCAAAAAACTATTTTATCTAAAAATTTAAGTTGTTAGTCGAGTTCTTAAATAAAATTTATATTATTCTCCACTCCGGCATTCCTGAACTTCAAAGTGATTGGCCGGAATCACCAACAACTGGATCTACGCGCCTGGACAACTTCAAAATTGTCTGTTTTGTATTAGCCTCCTCAAGAGGTAGGAAATAGTTTTCTGAGCCTTTTGGAGATCCCTCAATAACATTTATATCTTTTGACGAAGAATAATGAGCTTCATGGTTATGTTCTCGCAAAACTGAGGAGAGTTGTGATGAATTGATGGTTTTGAGAGAATATAAAGTGTAATTGCCTCAAAAGAACCTGGAAACTCTCAGCAATGCTTCAGCACCAACAAGAACATGGTATTTTTCATCCACTAAACTGCAGTTGCAGAGGAAACCCTCAAAAAACTTTCGGACACCTGAAGATGAACCTCCTGATATGCGAAGACATACGTACCCTGACAATTAAAAACGAATGTAAAGCACAAATTTCATTACATTTTCAGAGCACCCTTCACACATGAATTGCCAACATCATCACCATAATTTGATACATTCCTGATGAAGGATATCCACTTTTTTTCCAAAACCCATGAAAGACATTACTTCTGCTAGATAGTTCCATAAAATAGAGTCGAAAGCTTTGTGGAAGTCCAGTTGTCTGGCTTGGATAGATAGCACTTGACATGACTCTAATTTTCAGGTCTGGAGGAGAGGACCTTGCCAACAATTTTGTAGAAACCATGAACCAAGCTGATTTGTCTGTACTCCGAGAATCACCATTACTACAACCATCGGCTAGAATATCATCTCCTCAGACAAGGGCCTTCTGGTAGTATTCTCCGGCCAAGTACAATCACCACAGCGATCGATGAGAGTTCCTCTGTTGTTCAGAGACTATTCACATTCTTGAAGGCTGTCAATAATCGTCCAGTAGAGCTGCCAAATGAATGGATCACTGGCACAAGTAATTTCAGGCAAGTGATCTTGCTTCCAAGCTGATCGAGGAGAGAAATTCATTCTTTCAACTAATTATGGATAAATATTGATTAAATTAAAGTACTTCTGCAAATATATTCTTGTGGAAAATATGCTTGATAGCAATGGTGCTGATCTCACGGACCATTCCACAATCCCATATCGTGGAAAAAATAGCAGATGACAATGGACTCAAAGATCCAAATCACACTGCAAATCCCTATCAAACGCATTGTCAAACTGGAGTTTAAAGTTATAAACAATTAAGGAATTAAGTTAACCGTACTTAACTAGTCGAATATTTCTCGATCTATAGACCGATTTCTTTTAATTTAATTGTTCGACCGGTTCTTAACCGGTTACATGATAACTGTTTTCCAGAGGATATTTTAGAATTGTTGCAAATAAGTGGAATCTTTAACTTTGGTAACAAACGCGAGGCTGATCTTTCTTGTTATGTTTCTTATCCTCCTGATGATAGCCAATTTTAACAATGTTTTGGTCACATGCTGCGGAGAGGGGAGATGTTGTGGGTGCTAGGAAATATACTAACTCTTCATCTATGATTACAGGTGAAAAATGAAAGAAAAAACTGAAATATAAAAATGATTGCAGGTCTCAGATTCAATTATCTACTTCTCTTCATCCCTTCTCTGTTTCTGTATCTTATCACCTGTTTTATAGCCATCTGATCTACCATACGTCCTTACGAGCATTGTTCAAAGCAGCTGTCACTGCATATATTCTTCTGCATTTACTTCCTGATCTTCATCCTTGATTTCAGTCACCATAATTTGATTCTCTACATTGATACAGTTTCTGCTCTATTTATATACACTGTCATGGATGCTTGAGTAACATTTTAGGCTGAACTTCAGCTGTGGTTTCTATATATACATTTAAATCAATCACGGGTTTTGCATAATTGAAGGAGAGAGATATCTCCTGCATAATTCAAGGTTAACTGGTTTCCATTGTTTAAAAATTAGTCATTACATCTCCTACTTCACCAACCTCCACCATTTCCATACTTCTGCCTCAGTCAACTGACAACCCTGCTCCAAATCTCTTAGAAGACATTGGCCCTGGGTCCCTGTGTGGATTGTCTCTTAGCTGCTGTGCATAGATACCCCCCCAAAAATCTAGTAAATACATTGAATTTATATGCTATAATCATGGTCTTGAAAACTAGGGACGCTCAGAGTGCATCATTCAAGAAGTTATGCAGAAGATTTGACTTCTTGGTAGAGTTTCTTCTCCCGGCCATATACTCTGTCAAACGCTGATTGCCGCCTTCATCATGCAAGAAATTGAATTGGTGTTGCAAGAAAAAAACCCTTTTTTTTTTGTTTGTCAAAACTATCTAATTTTAATATTTTAAAATTTATTTTCAGCATCAATCCAACTTGAATTTTAATATTAACATGTTAAAAAAATCTAAAAATATAAAAAAAAATATTTTTTTTTTATTAAATTCCAGTCGCACCGCTCCCCCATCCGGTACCTCTAGTCATATGTCCTGGAAGTGTAAGCGAAGCCGAGTTCCAAAAAGCAATGCTCAAGACAAGACCTACCTCTTTTCTAGCCCCCAACCATCTCCCTCTTCGTAACCTCAACTTCCAAAACCAAAAAGAACATCATCAAACCCTAACCGAAAAGCTTTTGTCTCTAATAAAACAATGCAAATTCAAAAACCTGTTAAAACAAATCCATACACAAATGCTTATAAACTCAATACCGAAACCCAATTTCCTTCTTTCCAAAATCGTTGACCTCAAAGACTTGGCCTATGCATCCCTTGTTTTTAATCAACTCATCAAACCCAATATTTATGCCTTCAATGTCATGCTTCGTGGGTTAGCTACCACATGGAAAAATATGATTTTTGTGCTGTATTGTATTACAAGTTGAAGTCCTTCGGCCTAAAAGCAAATAATTTTACATACCCTTTTTTGTTTATAGCGTGTGGAAATGTTGGGGGTTTGGTTCATGGAAAGATCGGTCATTGTCTGGTTTGGATGGTGACGAGTATGTGAATCATTCTTTGATTACAATGTACGCCAGGTGTGGTGAAATGGGGTTTGCAAGGAAGGTGTTTGATGAAATGGGTGACAGAGGTTTGGTGTCGTGGAACTCGATGATCTCGGGGTATTTTAAGATGGGTTTTGCTAAAGAGGCAATCGGGTTGTTTATGGAAACGAGGGAGGAGGGGTTTGAGCCGGATGAGATGACGTTGGTTAGTGTTCTTGGGGCGTGTGGGGATTTGGGTTTGGGGAGATGGGTGGACTGGTTTGTTCTGGATACGAGGTAAATTCGTTTGTGGGGTCTGCTTTGATTGACATGTATGGCAAGTGTGGGGATTTGATATCTGCGAGGAGGGTCTTTGATTCAATGCCAAACAAGGATGTTGTCACTTGGAACGCCTTTATCACGGGGTAATTAGATCGGTTTTCTACTTTGTGATTGTCACATAAAATGGAATTGTGTCTGATTCTGTTCCTTTGAACTAATTTGAAATTGATTTCCTTTCTAATTCACCAGCTATGAAATAAAAACCATACAGATATATGGAATTTCTAATTCAACTGTTTCTGGAGATGAAGCAATCAAATTCAGGAAACTATGTTATCTCGTCTAAGATATATGCAAATATGGATTGAAATAAAATGCACATGATTCCTTGTAAGTTTTTAAGGGATGCCATAAATCATTTTCAATATTACTCTAAGCTATGATGTTGTTTACTTTCTACACAGACTTCACATGGAATCTGACAAAACCCAATTTACGATTAGAAGTTGTGTAGAAATTGCCTCATAATGCGACTCCTATCTATTTATCTTTCCCTGCTTGGACCTTGTAATTTCAATAGTTGATGTAAATGTAGTCTAAAATTCTTTTAGGCCTCGTTTATTAGCCTGAAAGAAGCTTCCACGGAAAGTGGATTCTTAGAAAGTGAATTATTTTCTGATGTTTGGCCATGGCATAAAAATATGTTGGAAATTAACTTATCAATTTTTTTTCAAGCTTAACTAACATATATTAAACATTAAATGCAATTATAATACAATATGGATGAGCCCTTAATTAGACCCATTCCAAAGCTAGCATTTCCATCGGTTCCAATTACATGATATTTTGTTGACAATCTTAAGAATTGAGTTGCATACAATTAAAGATTAATGTGGCATCATTACTATTGGCTAACATCTATTGCTCTTGTTACAATTCTTGTAAAATTTTTAGGGAATGAAAGTTGCATATTATTTTGATTTCATTGCTGGGACAAGCACTGGAGGCCTAATGGCATCCATGCTTACTGCTCCAAATGATGAAAACGACCTTTGTTTGCTTCAAAAGATATTGCTAAGTTTTATGAAGACCATATTCCAGGCACCAAGTAATTTAAATATAATATTAATCAAAATTTCAGTGCATTTCAATTTTTTATGGTATTTTTGAGCTACGGTTTGGAACTTTATAGAAGTAGTATTCTATGGTGATTCATCCTTTAGGGTGTGGGGTTTATTCTTTGTTAAGAAAAGGAAAGTCTTTTCCATTGCTAAAAAGAGGAAAACACTTTCCTTTTGGAAAAGGGCTGTGTTTTCCTTGGTTGGAAACCACTTCCTTGATTGGAAAGTGGTTTCTCAAAGTTTACCAAACACGGGCAAGTTGTTTCCAGGAAAGTGGTTTCTATTTAACAAACAAGGTCAGTTTAGTTTTTTAATGCTCCCTTCTTTGCTTTCTCAACCTTCTCCTTGTTCTGGCTATTGCAGCTGGAAACATGATTAAGTTAAAGGACATGCTAGGAAAAGAAGAAGTGAGATCCTGAAATGCATTTTGATTTGTCAGTGTTTTAAGCATTAACTTTATCTTCATATATTCTGTCACTGGATATTTGTCCATGTCTAATTGGATCTGGTGCCATATGGGCAAGGGTCAGCCCTCAAGGGATTCATTCTCTGCAGTCGACATTACCCGGTGATATCAGCTAGGAAACTCAATCCAAGACAGCTCAATACTATTTTATTTAAGGAAACTTTATATTGTTACTAAAGTTTTAGATCAAGCAAATCCTCCAAGTGCTCTCAAGCTTATGTACAATCAGTGAAATATCTTTTTCACTGTCATGTTTTGATAGTCACATATTTATTACTCTGCCATCATGAAAGGCATGTAGAAATTCATTTATAGTTGAATTTTGTTGGCATAATTGACACCCTCTTATTAATTAACATAGAAACTACTAGGGGTGAGCAAAAACCTTGAAAAAACCGATTTAACCGAGAAAACCAAAATAACCACACTGATAAAAAAAAACTGAATTAACCGATTAGAAAACCCAAAATATTTTTGGTTTGGTTTTGGTTTTAAGAGTCCGAAACTGATTGAATCAGACTGAACCAGAAATTGGTTTCGGTTCTCTCCAGTTGTTAAATAAGAGTGACAATTATGTTGCTTTCAAGGTAGCAGTTAATTTATCCGAAAATTAGTTAATGTTTTGCCCTTTTTACAAATGGGTTTGTTTCATAACTTTGATTTGCATGTTTTTATTATTACAGGTTAAGACAACAAATCAAAAGAAGTATTTGTGTTTATTTATTGATGGGCTATTTGTTTATGTCAGTTACAATAATCCAAGTACAGAAGGAGATGCCACCTGATATGCAATGCTAGGACCATTTTTTATTCAGGGTGTAATTACAGTTCCTGGAGCTATGGAGCTACAACTAAGGATATCTCTCCAGAGATGGTAGTGACACAATTGCAAGTATTTTCTGCTTTTGAATTTGATTAGCTTGATTTTATGGGTTATGCAAATTGATTTTCTGCTACAGCTAAGGTTCTTTACCAAGAGGTTCTGTGTTGGATAATGGGAATCCTAGTTCTTCTGAATTGTGAGTGTCTGATGCCCTGGTCTTTGATTTGAATTACCTTTTCATTTTGATTGATTGTTTCTATAAAATGTGGATCATTTCTGCAGGTTTCGGTGTCTTATGACTAGAGCCTGAAGAAAACTCGTCTAAGGTTTGTCTTTTTTTCTCTCCTGTTAATAAATTTTAGAGCCCAAATATTGGAAAAACTAAGAATGATGCATGATTGGACATGCTAAATGAGTGATCAATGTTTTCATTTGTTTTTATTTTTTGATTTGATCTGATACAAGACATAATAAAGGAAAAACTCTATTTATGTTAAAAGGAAATCAAGTTCAGCAAATCAAGCCACATTAACTTGTCAGTCATGACAAAAAATGCTGATCAATCTCCCGTTATTGTTTCCTTGTCAACAACATAGATATGTTGTAATCCCTGTTGCTAAAGACAATATAGATGTTCTGCATATTAAATTTGTTTCATGGTATAAGAGCGATAGTCATCCAAGAACGAAAACAATCACAACATTAAGATCTTAGCTAATCTTTACAAAAGACATGGCTTCAACTGCAAAATGGGATAATCCAAACCATCCACTTTATCTTCATCACTCATAGAAGCCAGGTGCCATCTTTGTACTGCAGGCCTTGGTGGAAGATAATTACAGCACATGAAGACAACCAATCATGAAGAATACCAACAATGAAATAGATGCAACAATCTGGTTAAAACCTGACTGCTAGGATCCATGTGCAAAGAAATTGCTAGCAGCGTCTTCAATTGCTAAAGTGCTAGACTAATGTAGCTCGATCTGCAGGAATGATTCGTGCATACAAACATGGTCCAACTATTCAATGTTGAGAATGAGATTGATGCACTCTGCACTTTTCCAACTTGTACCAGTAGATAACTTAAAGAAATATCAGCAGATTTGGTGTTTGCACAGAATAATTCGTTTGTAGGTGCTAAATTGTCAAAGCCAAAAGTTATTGTGCATGGAGCGCATGAGTCTGCTTTTAACAATCATATTTGTTTTTGTAATTAAATTTAACAATGAAGCTAAATTTAATTATCATGCAACACAAGCTAAAAAAAAAAAAAAACACGAATGAAAATTAATACAACATCGCTTCAGCATGCTTTTAAATATTTGAGCAATCAGTGAAGATATCCATTATTATATGTCAAACAAGTTATAGACAAAAACAAAAGAAAAAAAACACGAAAATAAATATAAACTTATTTAAATCTTGAAAATACAATACATAACAATGCACCGAGTCTTAGTACCATCAAGATATAAGGCTATGAAAATCCAAACTTGGGTCTAATGGGAAGATTGTCCACCATAAAATAATAGCAATTGGTGATGCTCGCCTCAATAAAGTGAAACCAAGCTCGTCGCCAATATGAATTTATGTACATAATTACCTCTGTCACCACCAACACCATGATGTATGCAACCCCGAAGCTCACATAGAAAACCTCCATGTCCACGAAGCCACCATTATCTTCATTGTTCGTTGAAGTTGGCATTGGCGATGGTGGCATAACCACATCACAAGCTTTGGGCAGTGGTTGTCCACAAAGAAAAGGGTTGTCCTTATAAGAGCTCTCGTCAAATGTGGCAAACTGTGCACCTCTCGCAGGTGTCTTGCCAGACAAATTATTGTGTGCCACACTGAAAACGGCTAGAAAATATAGTCCGATAAGCTGAGGAGGGATTTCTCCTTCCAATTTGTTGTATGAAAGATCCAAGCTTTCTATGTCCTTTAAGTTGGAAAATGTTGGTGGAATTGACCCAATCAAACTGTTGTGCGAAAGGTTCAATACCTTGATCTTGCTCAGGTTTCCAATTTCAAGGGGAATCTTCCCTGTGAAATTGTTGCATGAGAAATCAACTCCAGTAAAGTACTGGAGAATGCTTCCTTTATAAATAAAGGATACATTCTTCGTTGTAAACTCCAAAGATTGTTGATAATCGTAATTGTTTTGGTTTGGGAAAGGATGAGTAGATATCATCCAAGAGAGGATATTACCAGAAAGATAATTGTGAGATAGATCAACGAGGGTTAATTTCTCCAACATACATAATTGAACTGGGATCTCACCTTCAAGATTATTATGACTCAATAGTAGATATCTCAAGTTAGATAGCTTTCCAATCCATTCTGGAATTCTACCGGTTAAATTATTATGGGAAAGATCTAATGCTAATATCCCAGAGGAGTCGTTGAATTCTGTTGTGATCGGTCCTTGCAACTTATTTCTAGACAAATATAAATATCTTAATTTTGAAGAAGCTCCAATTCTAGGTGGTAAAGGACCAGAGAAGTTGTTCGCGGATAGGTCCAAGAATTCAAGAGAAGACATATTCCCTATCCATGCAGGGATTTGCCCTTTCAAGCTGATGTTTGAATGTGTTCTTCCCGTCAAAAAATTGTTGGACAGGTCTAATAGTTGCAGCGAGCTTATGTTACCCAACGAGGAAGGAATGCTTCCATCAAAACCATTATCTGACACCATTAGAAATTCTAACCCTGGAAAATAAGCTCCGATTTCTGCAGGAATTTGACCTTGGAAATTATTCATGGACATACTTAGGGATGATAGATTCACATGAGAACTCCTTGGCAGTAAGAATAGACCCGAAAGAGAGCAGTTTTCTAAAGAAAGACCTTGTAGGTATGTGTTGTTCTCTATCAACCAACTTGGGAACTCTCCCTTTATATGGATGTTTGTAAGATCCAAATATTGTAGGTTGAACTGATGGTAAAGGAATTTAGGAAATGCTCCTGCACCTTGTCCACGACTGCTCAAATAGAGGTTCTCTAATTGGAACTTTGGGCTCAGATTATGATCATCTTCTTCTGCGTATATTTCGTTGTCGGAACCATCAAAATACTTGAGTTCTGAAAGGTTGTATAATGGCCTCAACGACATAGGGATTTTCAAGTGATTGGTAAAGAGATCTAGTCGTTGAAGGGATGTCAGGTTTGCCAGACACGGAGGCAAGAATCCACTGAGATCGTTGTCATACATAGATAGCTCTTGGAGATGATTCAATTCACATAAGCCTGATCATATTATAATTTAGGAAAACTTAAACTCTGAGTCTAGGTAATTGGAAAATATATAACCTATAGAGAGAGAAAAAAAAATATAACCTGTAGGTAATTGGCCATTTAAACTGCAACCCCACAAACTTAAAGTTTTGAGAGAGTTCATCTTTCTGATGGTTTGGAAGATGTTGTTGCTATTAAGAGTGTTGTTACTCAAATCCAAGAGTTCCAAGTTCTTGAGGTTAAGAAAACCTGCCACAATCAAATAGTTAACAAGAAGCACCTTATTGAATAATCAGGATTTTAGTTAAGTTAATTTCTAATTTTGAAATTGAATTGTCCCTCTATTTTTTTTTGAAAAAAAATTCAAATGGATTTGAGAATGGCTTAAAACTTGTTGAATAGGCAATGAAAACATAACAGAGGAATTCTAATCGTTATGGTCAATGATAAGTAACATTTTTAATATGTTAATATTTTAAAACACTAACATTTTTAATAGGTGAAATTTGTTTAAAGAAAAGTGAAATGATATTACAAATTTAATTCTCTCTTATTGGTCAATTTGTTCTAATAAGTTCAAGTGGTGGGCAACACGTGGTTCTGATCAATAATTGGTTAGGTAGTGTACTTTTTATGCTTTTTTTTAGAAAAAGAAATGTAATTGACTCATAATTAGTTTTTTTTCTTTATCAAATTAATATTAAGAAAACATTCAAGTTTAAAATATTATAATCTCATCAACCTATTTACACTATTGTTATTTTTTTTTCATATTTTGTTTTGTTAAAAATAGCACTCTATATAGACGAAGTTACTTTTTCCTTACAAAAAAATTATATTATCATTTTATTTATATTATACTGAAATATCGGTGTTGAGAGAGGACCAAAATTAAATGGAAACGTTATTAATATTTAAATAGATGGCGGACCTTTTAAAAAATAAAGATTTCAATAGAGTTAATTTCTAAATAGATGGCAAGAATCCACTAAGATCATGGAACTGGTATCTAGCACTCCTAGATGATTTAAGTCACATAGGCCTGATCACATTATAATTTAGGAAAACTTAAACTTTGAGTGTAGGTAATTGGAAAATATATAGCCTATAGAGAGAGAGAGAAAAAACCTATAGGTAATTGGCCATTTAAACGGCAACCCTGCAACCTTAAAATTTTGAGAGAGGTCATTGTTCCGATGGTTTGGAAGTTGTTGGTGCTATTGAGAGTGTTGCCACTCAAATCCAAGAGTTCCAAGTTCTTGAGGTTAAGAAAGGCTGCCACAATCAATTATATTCATGAAGAAGTAACTTATTGAATAATAATGAGGATTTCTAAATTTGAAATTTAATTCATTGTAATTGCTCAATTTAAATTCTAATGGATTTGAGAGTTCTTCAAAACTTGTTTAATAAATACCAATAACATAACAGAGGAATTCTATACATACACGTCTAATCATAGCAGACACTTGTTAATTTACCTTGGAAAGGTACAGCGCCACTTAGTCCTCCCAAAGATAGATTTTTCAGAGAAGGCAGTGCCCCGAGGCTTTGAAGGGAGTTTTCATCTAGAGAACAACCGTACAGATCCAACTCTTCCAGTGAGCTCAAATTTCGCAAATCTGTTTGAAAGAAAGAAAAGGATGTTTTTTCAAATTGAGTTTTTCGATTAAACAAACATCATGATGTTACTTACCGTCACCTAATACTCTTCCTCTTAAATCGTTATAGCCCAGACCAAGTGTCGTGAGGTTTGGGAGTGCTCCTAATGATTGTAGTAACGTCTGAAAGCTACTTCCATAGACTGTGACATTACTTAGGTAGAGAGAACTTAAGGTTGTTGGACCTGCAAGTATAGAAAGGTTTTCCAAATGCATAAAAATAATTAATAATTAAATGGGCACATATGTGAATGCGTTACTTACCTCCTGAGGCTACCACTTTGGTAATATTGTTGCCGCTCAAATACAAGGTCTCCAAGTTGCCCGGACATTCTTGATATACATAAAAATAATAATTATTATTAATTCGTTCACTACAAAACATAATTGAATTTAATAGAGAAAATGATAGGTATATATTTATAGAAAATAAACTAACCTTTCAAATCTATTAACCCTTCCAGTCTATTGTAACCAATATCTAGTGTTTTAAGAGACGAAAGCCCATCCAGATAAGATAGAATACTGTTATCGAGGCGATTATATCCCAAGTAAAGGTACTCGAGCTTGCTCATTTTAAATGATTGATAAACACCTGTAAAAATAAATATATAATTAATTGAGACCTGAAAGGATATTAGTGGAGTAATTTAATTACGGTAATGGACGGTAGCATCACGGCATCAACATAATAATTATTGATTCGAGAGGAGGAGGTGGTTGAGGTGCTGAAAAGTTTAAATCAAAGCAGTAATTATATTAATAATGCAAGTAATTAAAAGAAAATCAACAGATCATCTTTCATTTAATTTGTTGTTTCAAGAATCTGTTTAATTTGTTGAGATTATATATCCATTAATAATAGAGCAAACACGTACATACAGTTAATATTCAATCAGAAAGCAAACCTTTGTTCTCAACCCAACCAGCTATCTGATTATCCCACAAGTAGAGACGATTGAGTTCTTGAAAAGGAAGAAACAAGGAGGCATTCAAGTACCAGTCTCCCAGTTCCCCATTCCTTGCGCTGTAAAGATTGAGTAGGGTGACTCGACCTGTGCTGCTGTTGCACCGAACACTTTCCCAATCACAGCAGCGGGCATCGCCTTTTCTCCAGGAGGGGAGGGACGTGCCGTTGGGATAGTTGAGAGAATCTTTCAGCTGCAAGAGAGCGGTTCTCTCCTCCTCGAAGCAGCCAAGAGGCAGGGAAATCACTTGAAGGGAAAACACCATCATGATTGCTGGAACAATGGAGATGTGAAGAGAAAGGCCCATCCTAATCAATACGGAAGCTCACAAATGATTTCAATGTTAACCATCTCTTGCAGGTTGAGGCTTTTTATAGAGGGGGACTTGCAGATTGCTATCGGGACCCCACCCCGGTAGAAAAAACTGCAAGATTGTAAGGAAAATTATTATCAGAAAATTCATTATTTCAACTAATTAAGGATAAATATTCATTAAATTAAATATTCTTGTGGAAAAAAATGCTTGATAGCAATGGTGCTGCTCTCACGGACAATTCCACTATCCCATATCATACTGCAAATCCCTATCCATCTGAAATATGTAGACTTATTAGTATTTCAAGACAAATACTTTTTAGAACGATACCTTTTGATTTTGCCAACACACCATTAAAATTAAGGCAGGATTTTCCACACTTATTAAAATATATATTGGCACAAATAAATTTTCCACACGTTATTAAAATATATATCTGTCTCAATCTCGTAGAAAAATCGCTTGATAGCAATGGTCTCACTTGCCCATCTCACACTGCAAATCCCTGTCCATCTTACTTGTTGATCGAGTCAGAAAAAAATATATAGACTTATTAGAAATATTATCAGCTATACTTCTTTTTTTGTATTTTGCCAACACCATTAAAATTAAGGCATGATTTTTACGCCACTTTGAATATTATTCTTTACTTTCTTCACCCTGCCGACTTGGTGATTGAAAAGTTACCCATTTAAATTTTAGTATGTTTTATAATGATGTTATTTAAACGATATATATTTCACTAGTCACTTACCTGCGCTTCGTCGTGGCTGAAACCATATTTTTTTAATGCAAAAAATATTAATTGTGTGAGATTTTTTAATTATAATATATATTTGAAAAAAATAATAAATCCGTGAAGAATTCCTGTGGCATGGAGTTTCCTATAAAATATATAAATTTTAAATCGATATAAATTTATCTATTTAGTAGGTTTCAACGAAATCACCAACAAAAATTATCATTGTCATTAAAAAAGCAAGAAGATTCGGATACCTGAATTATCGAATTCACTATATTATGATTAGTACATTTCATAATCTAATTTAAATTAAACACAACAAATAAAATATAAATTATGAAAACACCTGCAATAACCAAATAACAAAAATAAGTTGTTCATTTTATATTTACAGAAAGATGAAAACATCATTGAAAATCCATATTAAAATCATTAAATTGACCCGAATAATAAAAAAAGCAAACATTGAAACCATAAAATCCTCTTATCCGAAAAATAATAGAAAACACAAAAAAAAGAGAAAAAGAGAAAAATATTAATTTTAAAATGATTATTAATATAAATTAAAATTTCAAGACTGAACCGCATAAAAATAAAATGACAAAAATTAAAAACAAAAACTAAAAACATAAATTCATAAATAAGGGTAAAAAATAGACATTCAAGTAATGAAAGACATTACAAATTAACCATCTCTTGCAGGTTGAGGCTTTTTATAGAGGGGGACTTGCAGAGCTATCGGGGCCATTATTATCCCCGTAGAAAATACTGCAAGATTGTTAGGGAAATTATTATCAGAAAATTCATTCTTTCAACTAATTAAATATTCATTAATTAAATTAAAGTAGTCTTGCAAATAGATTCTTGTGGAAAGAATGCTTGATAGCAAAGGTGCTGCTCTCACGGACCATTCCACAATCCCATATCACATTGCAAATCCCTATCCATCTTAAATATATACACTTATTAGTATTTCAAGACTTAATAGTATTTGGTGGTCCATTTTAGAACGATACTTTTTGATTTTGCCAGCACACCATTAAAATGAAGGCAGGATTTTCCACACTTATTAAAATAAAATTGTCTCAATCTCGTAGAAAAAACGGTTGGTAGCAATGGTCTCACATGCCCATCTCACACTGCAAATCCCTCTCCATCTTCATTTTTTTTTTTGTATTTTTCCAACACCATTAAAATTAAGGCATGATTTTTCACGCCACTTTGAATAGTATTCTTTACTTTCTTCACCTTGCACGACTTGGTGATTTCAAATTTACCCATTTTGAATTTTAGTATGTTATATATTGATGTTATTTACACGAGATATATTATATATTCAATTTGTTTATAGTTATAAATACGAAGGAGATAATGACAATGTAAAGTATATTTATTTTTTAATTTAAAAACTTGTATTGTTTTTTTTTCTAATTTGAATACTTATTTTCACAAAATTCAATTAATAAAATATCTTCTTGAATTTTGTTATGAAACGATGATGTCACACTTAACTCTTTCTAGATAAGTCTAGATTGATTTTATTTTATTTTTTATTTTTGTACAGTAAAAATATATTTGATTCAAAAAATAAAGAAATTTAAAATAAACATGTGTTTTTTTACAATGGTTTTAGAGTTAAATTAGAGTAAATTTTATATTTTTAAAATAGAAAAAAACATAGAAACATGTATTTTTCACTCTCAATATTTTTGTATTTTATTTTATGGTAATTCAATGCTGACTAATTAACATATCACCAAATCATAATAAAAAATTCTTAATTGTGGAATGGCATGAGTGCAGGATGGCAGCCACAACATCTCTTAGAAAAAACGCTTGATAGCAATGGTCTCTTGGAAATATAAAACACGGACCATTCCCATCTCACACTGCAAATCCTTAATCATCTTACTTGTAAATTTTACTCAGATTACTTGATCGAGTAAGGAAGTTCATAACAAAATTGTTTTAATTGTATGTGCGCGCGCGCGCGCGCGCACACACGTCTCTTTCATATATTTATATTTTACTTTATTTGTAAACTAGAAAGATAATTTTATTTTATATTTGCATGTTTCTTATTTTATTTTGTATGATTTCTAACTTATTGCTTGTTACTCTAATTTTATTGTTTAGTCATCCTCTTTATAGATTAAATCAGTTAGTTAATAAAAATTCTTTGTTTTCATACAAAACACAATACAATTGGCAATTTCGTTCCGAGTTTGCTTGACTTAAGACTATCGAAAAGAAATTATTTACCCAACGACCTAATCCATAGCCCTGGCATAATGTTTAATGCTCGAATTATTCTTTACAACCTCATGTTGCTGAAACCTTAATTGCTGGTCGAGAACAATCATGATAACTCATGGGACAAATTCAGGAGCCACTTACGAGGATGTTTCGAGTAAAAAATAGAGAATGAGGAATGCTATTTTTAAATGATGGCTTATTGATGCAATGAAACTAGATGGAACGAACTTATTCATTCGGCTATCAACTATCAAGATTATCTGGAATGATGGAGCACAAACTTATTTTGAAGGAACTGATCGGTTAGGTGTGTATGATTTATAGCTGCAAGGCAGGGGTTGCGGAGGTCATCAAGGAACTGAAGTCATTGGGCATTGGAGCTGCTATGCTTACAGGAGATAGTGAAGCGGCTGCTATGTATGCACAAGAACAGGTGAAGCCTTATCCGTAATCATATCTACTTTTTGCGTTTCACTTCAAAATTGACATGGAAGTATACCATGTTAACATTGGTATGTGATTGCAGAAAACAGAGGAATTGAGACAGAGAGATCGAGAGATTTTGGAGAAGATGAAGAGAATTTTTGTTTTCTCTTTTTATGATCAGTTCAAGCACACCAACTGGAGGTGAGACTCCTAATGTTATTGACCTTCTTAAGCAGCAGAGAAAAGAACCCGAGAGGCCTCTCTATCAAGGTCTCGAAGAAAAACAATAGTGAATCGACCTTTAAATTCTGGATGATTATTTTAATGATTTATTTTATATATATAAACAAAAGTGATTTGCTCATAATATGTAACGATTAAAATATATGAAGTAGATCTGCTGTCAAATTGAAACACAACAAAATATATAATTTTGGAAGCTTTTTGTCAGAAAAACACTTGAATTTTCTTTATACGAACTCTCTTGACCATCAGAATCTCAGATTATTTTCATTCTATATAGTGCTGTTGCAGCTTTTAATCCTGTAAGAAACACGGATGATTTTAATTTCCAAGCGATCACTCCATTCTCTCAAGGAATCATCTCACCTAAAAGCTTAAACTTATAAGTGAGGTCCATAATATGATTTATATTATTCTCTAACACATTCAATATGAAAATAGCTCAGTGGCTGTGAGTGGGAGGGAAGCATTTCCCCTTTTAGAAAAGGCACTTTCCGCATTTAGAAACTTCCAGCCTCGAATCTTATGGGGGGGGGGGGAATTAATGCACAGGACTGCTAGCTATAAATATCAACAGCTGTGAGCATGTGTGTGTGCATTGAGTTGTAATCCCTTGAGGATCATTTGTTCATGGTCTATGAGATTTGCATGAAGATGTTGATAGTAGAATGCAGCCAAGAATGATTTTCCGGCAAAGCAACTAAGCAAGGGCTTCAAATGTTTTGGCTGATCCCCGGCAAGTTGTTCTTGGCTACATTTGGTTATCTTCTTCTCATGTGAGACTCTAAAGACCTATTTAATTATACAAGACATGTATGATTTATATACACAAATATATATATAAACTTGCAAAGTAATTATATAAGAGTTTATGGCCACTTATAATGATCTCTTTCCCTCTCTCAGATATAAATGCTTGTACTTTATTTTTGATGAGATCCTACAAGAAGCGGATGGTGTCATCCTTTCCCGTGGAAATTTGGGGATAGATCTCCCACCTGAGAAGGTTAGTTATGAAATCTGATTGATGAACTTGCATGTGTAAGTTATCATAAACATGTGAAATTAACATACACTGGTCTTAGAATTGCTTGTTAACATGTGAGAATCAAATATAAGAGTTAATAAGGATTTCATAATAGCAATATAGAGAAGATAGATAGGAAATGGAGAAAGTGCTATGCTGTTACAGCCATACAACACTGCTGTATCAATCTTTCTTTTGTATGTTTAATTTTTGTTTATATATCATACTTTAAAAGGTTCGAATTCCCTTGATGCCAATCCTGGCAACGAGTACAGATATGATAACCAACTGTACGCATTTGGATGATGTTCCTATATGCTTGGACTCCATCAGTGAACATGCATGTGCATTTAGTGCTAGTTTTCTACCACTACTCATAAATCCAACTAGACTGTCTTGCTCTGTGAATTTTGCAGGTGTTTCTGGAATTCCTGCTGTTTTTAAGTGCAACATGGCTGGAATTCCTGCTGTGGTTACTCGTGTTGTGGACAGTATGACAGAGAATTTGTGACCTACTCGTGCAGAAGCAACTGATATTTTGGGAGAGCTGCAAGGTTTTTCTTTCTTCACAACTTTGTTTTGGGCCATATGTTTGTTTAAATGCAAATGCAAATGGAATTCTATTTTGAGAGATTTATGAAATCAGATTGGCGAAAGGTGGTTCAGATGACCCACAAATTTCTAATAAAATTTGAAGCAATTTTAGCATATTCTGATTTACAACAAAAAATTAAACCACAAATTTCATTGCATTTTCAAAGCACCCTTCACCATAATCTGCCAATATCATCACACATACTGTACAAAACAGATCAAACCCAAAAATCCACTTCAGAAAAATTCTTACAATATAAAAAAAAATAGATCGAAAGGAGACCATTTACATGTTAAGATTCATCGGCACCTGCCATGTTGATTCAAAGCCTGAACGAGCACCATTCCAGCTGATTCTAACATGTCAAATACCTCAATCTCACCCACAACTTCATTATTGTAAGCAAAGTTGATGTCTTTTATTTGTTCTATAATAGAAGAAGCTAGAGTTGCTGCCTTTTCACAAACCAAGTAGCTGCAAAAATTAAGAAACAAAAATACCAAAAATCATTTTTTTTTACAAAACCCACAAAAATATTTGAAAGGAAAGAATAAAACACAATCAATTACCTTTCAGATTATTCAATTTCTTGCCAAATTCACCATTTTGCCTCCATGTGTTTGTGCCGATTAGTCATCTTACCCCTGCATTTCATACTTTGAAGATTAAAACTAAGATCAATAATATTGAGGTAGATTCCTTGAAGTTGATGTAGCCGGTCTTACCTAAATTTTGTCAGATCAATCAAATGTTATTGGTTTACACAAATTTAACCAGTTTAATATCCAAAATGATTTTAGAACAATCCCAGTTCAATTTAGATTGGACTCTGAACTGTCCAGTTCAGGTCTAATAACGATGGGTAGCATGATTTGTTTGTAAGATCCATCTTTGGGTAATTAATCTTGAAATTCAATACATATGATTGAAAGTTAATCTTTTGGAGCAGATCAGGCTCATTTTCTTGTGATCTTTTGCCCCCCTCCCCCGATCTCTTAAATGCTAACAATTTGGTGTAGTTGATAAATCACTTTTGCTAATTTCACATCAGAAAGTCGTATGATTGCTTTATGGTCATCTCTCTCGTAGAGGGTTTTTTTTTTTTTTTTTGTAATCTTGCATCTACATTTATCTCCTTCCAAGTCCACAATTTCATAAAGAAAACATCTAATTCACAGAAAGATCATATTAGACTAATTGGATACCCTGTTTTCTACTTGTTTATTTATTTATTTTAGTTGCACACTCCGTATGTGTGGAATGGTCTTCCTAAAATTTTACTAACCAGTTTTACACCTTCAAACTAATGACCTGGCTTATAATTTCAACACTCATTAAAGAGTGAAGTTTTTCCATCAGCAACGTCGCTGCTCTATCTTGTTGGTCTGGAAGAGTTCCTTGATGAACAAGAACCTGATGCTTCTACTCCTTTCCTATCTCATCAAGGTATAGTTATTATAACAAAGAAGGCTCAAGGAACTCAAACATGCTTGAGCCTTCTCTCCTTCTGGTCAATCATCTTGGAGAGCCTATGTTCTTGCCTTGATTAAGACTCCTATCTTAGTTATTCAACAAATAAGAAGAAATTTTCCACAAGTCATTTCTTGACAAACACATCTCACCAATCTTAGCCCTTGTCAAACTTTCAGGGCTGGAAACTTAGTTTTCCCAGGAAGTAATGAGTGAGGTAACCTCTTCATCAGGACCTTGCTTACTAATTAACATCTCTTTAGTTTGGGATTTCCTCTGTGGTTTACGTTGGTGCATTTTGCTGTAATCATGAGGTTGCAGGACAACTGAACTCCAGAGGATATTTTAGACTTGTTGCAGAGTCCTCCTTTCCATCAGCAAGTGGATTCGTTTACTTGTGTAAGAAATGCGAGGCTGATCCTTCTTGTTCTATTTCTTGTCCTTTTGATGATAGCCAATTTTACAAGGTTGGTTTAACTCTTCTTTTTGTTTGAAGGTTCTCGGGACTGGACAAATAGATTTGTCTCAATTTGGGATCAACCCCAGTAAATGTGAGTGTTTTGTGGTTCTCTCCAGAATCTCTAGTTTAGCAAAGATGCATGGTTTTCTCTTTAGCAAATAATTTACTCATGTTCATCAGCATTAACTAAAATCTTTAGTTAAGTCTTTCTTGGGAAATTCAGGTTAGGGTTGATTATATAACTAAAATCATTTGGTGATCATATACCAATTGCTGAATGAGGAGATGAAGAGAGAAGGTTACATTCCAAATACTGATTCCATATAGAGGTGGGAAAGTTGAAAACTTGCTTTCTTCTTTCAGCCATTGAACAGTGCATTTAGAGGGATTATAACTTCTGGTTGATGACTCCAGCTTAAATGTTTGAATGGTAAGTTGTGTTTTAGGCCTCGTTTATTTGCCTGAAAGAAGCTTCCACGGAAAGTGGATTCTTAGAAAGGGAATTATTTTCTGATGTTTGGCCATGGCATGAAAAATATGTTGGAAATTAACTTATCAATGTTTTTTTTCAAATTTAACTAACATATATTAATCATTAAATGTAATTATAATACAATATGGATGAGCCCTTAATTAGACCCATTCCAAAGCTTGCATTTTCATCGGTTCCAATTACATGATAATTTGTTAACAATCTTAAGAATGAGTTGCATACAATTAAAGATTAATATGGCACCACTACTATTGGCTAACATATATTCCTCTTGTTACGATTCTTGTTAAATTTTTAGGGAATGAAAGTTCTGTTGAACCAGAGCATTAGGGAAACTTCATCACAATCCTCAGCATTGATTGTGGAGGAGTGAAAGATATCATTCCTACTGAAGTCCCAAGTGTTCTTGAATAAAGCTCAGGTTAATTTGTTCTCCCAACAACTTGCGTGCTTATATGTTCCTTTTTTAATCTTGTGCACAAGAGAACTGTATATAGGCAGCCTCGTTTCATTATTGTTCTATACATAGAAATTGGATGTGAACAACAAGGAACATATTATTTTGATTTCATTGCTGGGACAAGCACTGGAGGCCTAATGACATCCATGCTTACTGCTCCAAATGATGAAAACGACCTTTGTTTGCTTCAAAAATTTTTGCTAAGTTTTATCAAGACCATAGTCCAGGCACCAAGTAATTTAAATATAATATGAATCAAAATATCAATGCAAAATTTATATTTTTTTTATGGTAGTTTTGAGCTACGGTTTGGATTTTTATAGAAGTAGTATTCTATGGTGATTCATCCTTTAGGGTGTGGGGTTTATTCTTTGTTAAAGAAAAGGAAAGTGTTTTCCGGTGCTAAAAAGAGGAAATCACTTTCCTTTTGGAAAAGGGTTGTGTTTTCCTTGGTTAGAAACCACTTTCTTGGAAAGTGGTTTCTCAAAGTTTACCAAACACAGAAAAGTTGTTTCCTCTCAAAGTGAGAACTAATGATATGTGGTTACTCAGACACGAGGTTTACTTAGACCTGGTCTGAGAGTAATCAAATGACTTTAATTAAGCATTGTGGCATATGCTGGACGTTCAAGATTAGAGTATTCAGAAGTGGATTGAAAATTAGAAGCCAACATATATATGGAGATGAATTGTTTTTTTGGAATCTCGAGACTGCTTTGATTCATTTGCTCAGCCGGGTGGTCATCCATTTCAAGTGGGGAGTGCTGTCGACACTCATATCGAAAGGGTCAGTCCTCAAGGGAATCATTTTCGGCTGTCGACATTACCTGGTGATATCAGCTGGGAAACTCAATCTAAGACAGCTCAATACTCTCAGTTACTGAAGTTTTAGATCAAGCAAATCCTGCAAATGCTCACAAGCTTATGTACAATCAGTGAAATATCTTTTTCACTGTCATGTTTTGATAGTCATAGATTCATTACTCTGCCATCATGAAAGGCACCTAGAAATTCAGTTGTAGGATATATCTCCAGAGATGGTAGTGACACAATTGCAAGTATTTTTTGCTTTTGAATTTGATTAACTTTATTTTGTGGGTTATGCAAAATTGATTTTCTGCTACAGCTAAGGTTCTTTACCCAGAGCTTCTGTGTGTTAGAGAATAATATAAATCATATTATGGGGCCTCACCTATAAGCTTGAGCTTTTAGGTGAGATGGTTCCTTAACATGGTATCAGAGCCTTATTGACCCAGCGGTCATGAGTTCGAATCTCACCACCCCCATTCTATTTGATAAAAATCAAACACAAGGCAATGTGGGCCTGTGTGCAAGTTTCAAGTCCAAAGGGCTTTCACTTGAGGGGGTGTGTTAGAGAATAATATAAATCATATTATGGGGCCTCACCTATAAGCTTGAGCTTTTAGGTGAGATGGTTCCTTAACACTGTGTTGGATATTGGGAATCCCTGTTGCTAAAGACAATATAGAATTTCTAAAAGAGCGATAGTCATCCCGGAACAAAAACAATCACAACATTAAGATCTTAGCTAATCTTCACAGAAGACATGGCTTCAACTGCAAAATGGGATAATCCAAACCATCCACACTTTATCTTCATCACTCATATCAGCCAGGTGCCATCTTTGCACCGCAGGCTTGATGTAAGATAATTACAGCACATGAAGACAATCCATGACGTGGCCCTGACTGTGAAGAATAAGATTGGACTAATAGATGATTCAATCAAAGAACCAGACGAAAGCAATCATGAAGAATGCCAACAATGAAACAGATGCAGCAATCTGGTAAAAATCTGGCTGCTAGGATCCATGTGCAAAGAAATTGCTAGCAGCGTCTTCAATTGCTAAAGTGCTAGATTAATGAAGCTTGATCTGCACGAACGATTTGCGCATCAAAACATGGTCCAACTATTCAATGTTGAGAATGAGATTTATGACTGTAAAAGACACATGTCTGTCGGATCATATTTTACAAAACTGAAGGGCCTATGGGGTGAACGCGATCATATTTTACAAAACTTTTCCAACATGCACCGGTAGATAACTTAAAGAAATATCAGCAAATTTGGAAACACAGAAAACCATGAAGTTTCTTATGGGACTCAATGAATCATATGCGGGTGTTTGCAGAAATGCTTTACCGCAAGACCCGAACTTCCGGGCACACCTTAGATACAAATTTTGTTGCTTGAAGGGGTATACAGCTGAACACTGTTGCTAAAGAAGAGCAGCAACCGAAGCTGAAACCTCCAAGGGAAACCATGCTACATAACACGTGGATGAAAGGAAGGAAATAAATTTCCCTTCCACAGCCAAAGAATGCAAACAAATACTGAATATGCTAGAAAACAAATCATCTTCTGCTAACCTTGTTAGTAACTGTTCACCCCACGAAGAACTATTAGGTAAAGCATTCTCACTTGCTTCCAATGGAAAGAGGAGTATATATATGGATTTTGGACAATGGATGCATGGATCATATGATTTGGGATCAGAGACTATTTACATTCTTGAACACTATCAATAATCTTTCAGTGGAGCTACCAAATGGATCACCGGCACAAGTAATCATATGATTTGGGATCATATTAGATAGATTTGTTGTAAATTGTCGAGGCCTAAAGTTACTGTACATGCAATGCATGAGTCTGCTTTTAACAATGATATTCGTGTTGTTAATTTGATTTGTAATTAAATTTAACAGTGAAGCTAAATATAATGATTATGTAACACAGAAGCTAAAAAGAAAAACAAAACACAAATGAAAATTAATACAACATCGCTTGAGCGTGCTTTTAAACTTATTTAAATCTTGAAAGTACAATACATAACAATGCACCGAGTCTTAATACCATCAAGATACAAGGCTATGAAAATCTGAACTTGGATAAAATGGGAAGATTGTCCACCATGAAATAATAGCAATTGGTGATGCTCACCTCAATAAAATGAAACCAAGCTCGTCGCCAATATGGATTTATGTACAGAACTGCCACTATCACCAACAACACCATAATGTATGCAATCCCGAAGCTCACATAGAAAATCTCCATGTCCATGAAGCCACCATTATCTTCGTTGTTTGTTGAAGTTGGCGTTGCTGACGGTGGCATATCCGGACCACAAGCTTTGGG
This sequence comes from Salix arbutifolia, assembly GCA_025169955.1. NCBI lineage: Eukaryota > Viridiplantae > Streptophyta > Magnoliopsida > Malpighiales > Salicaceae > Salix > Salix arbutifolia. Next base: position 17,456,150 of record CM045919.1, on the reverse strand, counting down.
TAGCGGTTGTCCACAAAGAAAAGGGTTATCCTTGTAGCAGCTCTCCTCAAAAGTGGCAAACTGTGCAATTCTTGTAGGTGTCTTGCCTGACAAATTATTGTGTGCCACACTGAAAAAGGCTAGAGAATATAGTTCAGTGAGTTGAGGAGGGATTTCTCCTTCCAATTCGTTGTATGAAAGATCCAAGCTCTCTATTTCCTTTAAGTTGGAAAATGTTGGTGGAATTGACCCAATCAAACTGTTGTGCGAGAGGTTCAATACCTTGATCTTGCTCAGGTTTCCAATTTCAAGGGGAATCTTCCCTGTGAAATTGTTGCATGAGAAATCAACTCCAGTAAAGTACTGGAGAATGCTTCCTTTATAAATAAAGGATACATTCTTTGTTGTAAATTCCAAAGATTGTTGATAATAGTAATTGTTTAGGTATTGGATAGGATGAGTAGATATCATCCAAGAAAGGATATTACAAGAAAGATAATTGTGAGATAGATCAATGAGGGTTAATTGCTTCAACCTGCATAATTGAACCGGGATCTCACCTTCAAGATTATTATGACTCAATAGTAGAAATCTCAAGTTAGATAGCCTTCCAATCCATTCTGGAATTCTACCGGTTAAATTATTATTGGAAAGATCTAATGCCAATATCCCATAGGGGTTGTAGAATTTCATAGCGATCGGTCCTTGGAACTTATTTCTAGACAAATATAAATGTCTTAATCTTGAAGAAGCATCGAATATTGGTGGTAAAGCACCAGAGAGGTTGTTCCCTGATAGGTCCAAGAACTCAAGAGAAGACATATTCCCTATCCATCCAGGGATCTGCCCTTGCAAGCTTCCATCAAAACCATTATCAGACATCAATAAAACTTGTAACCCTGGCAAATAAGCTCCGATTTCTGCTGGAATTTGGCCTTGGAAATCATTCATGGATATACTTAGGATTGACAAATTCACATGAGAACTCCTTGGCAGTAAGAATGGACCCGAAAGAGAGCAGTTTTCTAAATAAAGACTTTCAAGGTATGTGTTGTTCTCTATCAACCAACTTGGGAACTCTCCCTTTATTTGGATGTTTGAAAGAAACAAAGATTATAGGTTGAACTGATGGTAAAGAAATTTAGGAAATGCTCCTCCAACTTGTCCACGACTACTAAAAGAGAGGGACTCTAACTGGAACTTTGGGCTCAGATTATGATCATCTTCTTCTGCGTATATTTCGTTGTTGGAACCATAAAAATCCTTGAGTTTTGAAAGGTTGTATAATGGGCTCAACGACATAGGGATTTTCAAGTGATTGGAAGAGAGATATAGTTGTTGAAGGGATGTCAGATTTGCCAGGCACGGAGGCAAGAATCCACTGAGATCATTGGAAGTGATATCTAGCTCTTGGAGATGATTTAAGTCACATAGGCCTGATCATATTATAATTAGGAAAACTTAAAATCTGAGTATAGGTAATTGGAAAATATATAACCTATAGAGAGAGAGAAAACAAAAATATAACCTGTAGGTAATTGGCCATTTAAATTGCAACTCCGCAACCTTAAAGTTTTGAGAGAAGTCATCGTTTCGATGGTTTGGAAGATGTTGCTGCTATTGAGAGTAGAGTAACTCATATCCAAGAGTTCCAAGTTCTTGAGGTTAAGAAAGCCTGCCACAATCACGAAGAAGCAATTAATTATAAAGAAAATGAAAGAGTTAACAAGAAGCAACTTATTGAAAAATAAGGATTTCAATGTAGTTAATTTCTAAATTTGAAATTTAATTGTCTCTCTGTTTTTTTTTAAAAAATCAAATGGATTTGAGAATTATTCAAAACTTGTTTAATAGGCAATGAAAACATAATAGAGGAATTCTAATCGTTATGGTCAATGATAAGTAACAATGGAGTTGATATTTGTTAATATTTTAAAACACTAACATTTTTAATATGTGAAATTTGTTTTAAAAAAAGTTAAATGAAATTTGTTGTGGCCAAGATCTAATGATTGTAATTGAAAAACTGATCCTAATGATTGTAGTAACTGATATGTAAGAGTCATCAACCTTAAATTACCTTGGGAGGTAGGTAATTGGCCATTTAAACTACAACCCCTCAATCTTAAAGTTTTGAGAGAGGTCATCCTTACGATGGTTTGGAAGATGTTGCTGCTATTGAGAGTGTTGTAACTCAAATCCAATAGTTCCAAGTTCTTGAGGTTAATAAAGCTTGCCACAATCAATTATATTCATGAAGAAGCAACTTATTGAATAATAAGGAGGATTTCTAAATTTGAAATTTAATTCTCTTTGATTGGTCAATTTATTTGACTCATAATTAGTTCTTTTTTTTTTCTTCTTGTAGCAGGAAGCTGACATTTGTTAATTTACCTTGGAAAGGTACAGCGCCGCTAAGTGCTCTTAAAGATAGATTTTTCAGAGAAGACAGTGCTCCAAGGCTTTGAAGGGCGTTTTCATCTAGATAACAGCCGTCCAGATCCAACTCTTCTAGTGAGCTCAAATTTCGCAAATCTGTTTGAAAGAAAGAAAGAAAATGATGTTTTTTCAAATTGAGTTTTTCAATTAAACAAACATCATGATGTTACTTACCGTCACCTAGTATTCTTCCTCTTAAATCGTTGTAGCCCAGACCAAGTGTCGTGAGGTTTGGGAATGCTTCTAATGATTGTAGTAATGTCTGAAAGCTACTTCCATAGGCTGTGATATTATTTAGGTAGAGAGTACTCAAGGTGGTTGGACCTGCAAGTATAGAAAGGTTTTCCAAATGCATAAAAATAATTAATAATTAAATGGGCACATATGTGAATGTGTTACTTACCTCCAGAGGCTACCACTTTGGTAATATTGTTGCCGCCCAAAGACAAGGTCTCCAAGTTGCCCGGACATTCTTGATATACATAAAAATAATAATTATTATTAATTCGTTCACTACAAAACATAATTGAATTTGATAAAGAAAATGATAAGTGTATATATATAAAATAAACTAACCTTTCAAATCTATTAACCCCTCCAGTCTATTGTAATTTATATATAATAATTTAAGAGACGAAAGCCCATCCATGTATGATAGAATATTGTTATCAAGGCGATTATATCCCAAGTCAAGGTGCTCCAGCTTGCTCATTTTAAATGGTTGAGAAACACCTGTAAAAATAAATATATAATTTGCAGGGAAACCACCATCAGAATTACTGGAACAATGGAGATGTGAAGAGAAAGGCCCATCCTAATCAATACGGAAGCTCACGAATGATTTCAATGTTAACTATCTCTTGCAGGTTGAGGCTTTTTATAGAAGGGACTTGCAGAGCTATCGGGGCCATTATTATCCCCGTAGAAAAAACTGCATGTGTGATAAAATTATTATCAGAAAATTCATTCTTTCAACTAATTAAAGTAACGCGTGATAGCAATGGTATATACTCACAGACCCATATCACACTGCAAATCCCAATCCATCTCAAATATAAAGACTTTTTAGTATTTAAAGACAAATACTTTTTGTTGTTCATTTTAGAACGATACTTTTTTATTTTGTCAACACACCATTAAAATTAAGGCAGGATTTTCTACACTACACACCATTAAAATAATTTGTCTCAATCTCGTAGAAAAGACACAGATAGCAATGGTCTCATATGCCCATCTCACACTGCAAATCCCTCTCCATCTTGCTTTTTTTTGTATTTTGCCAACACCATTCAAATTAAGGCACTGCAAATCCACACTTATTAAAATATATATTGTCACAAATAAATTTGTCTCAATCTCGTAGAAAAAACGCTGGGTAGCAATGGTCTCACATGCCCATCTCACACTGCAAATCCCTCTCCATCTTCTTTTTTTTTTTTTTTTTTGTATTTTTCCAACACCATTAAATTTAAAGGCACTGCAAATCCACACATTATTAAAATTAAGGCATGATTTTTCACGCCACTTTGAATAGTATTCTTTGAATTTTGTTATAAAACGATGATGTAACAGTTAACTCTTTCTAGATAAGTCTAGATTGATTTTATTTTATTTTTTATTTTTTTACAGTAAAAATACATTTGATTAAAAAATAGAGAAATTTAAAATAAACATGTTTTTTTACAATGGTTTTAGAGTTAAATTAGAGTAAATTTTATATTTTTAAAATAGAAAAAACATAGAAACATGTATTTTTCACTCTCAATATTTTTGTATTTTATTTTATGGTAATTCAATGCTGACTAATTGACATATCACCAAATCATAATAAAAAATTCCTAATTGTGGAATGGCATGAGTGCAGGATGGCAGCAACAACATCTCGTAAAAAAAACGCTCGATAGCAATGGTCTCTTAGAAATATATTCACCGTGTTTTGTTATATTATCATAAAACACGGACCATTCCCATCTCACACTGCAAATCCCTATCCATCTTACTTGTAAATTTTACTCAGATTACTTGATCGAGTAAGGAAGTTCATAACAAAATTATATAAGAGTTTATGGCCACTTATAATGATCTCTTTCCCTCTCTCAGATATAAATGCTTTTACTTTATTTATTTGTTAGTTTGTTTGCTGACTGGAAGATTGTCTTATGAACTTCAAAAGTCATCCCTGGGACCTCTATCAGACTCAGATTTTTGAAAAAAATGAAAATGTAGAGGAGAGATTTATAATGCCGCTATCATTTTCCATTCTTTATCATATGCCATTCTAATGCATTTCTTACAGGGATTAACTCTTTTTGATGAGATCCTACAAGAAGCGGATGGTGTCATCCTTTCCCGTGGAAATTTGGGGATAGATCTCCCAGCAGAGAAGGTTAGTTATGAAATCTGATTGATGAACTTGCATGTGTAAGTTATCATAAACATGTGAAATTAACATACACTGGTCTTAGAATTGCTTGTTAACATGTGACAATCAAATATAAGAGTTAATAATAAGGATTTCATAATAGCAATATAGAGAAGATAGATAGGAAATGGAGAAAATGCTATGCTGCTACATTCTTTAAGCTGTTACAGCCATACAACACTGCTGTATCAATTGCTTATTTAATTTTTGTTTATATATCATACTTTAAGTGGGATAACCATGTGGCTTTTGGAGGCCATTAAAAGGTTCGAATTCCCTTGATGCCAATCCTGGCAACGAGTACAGATATGATAACCAAATGTAGGCATTTGGATGATGTTCCATCAGTGAACATGCATGTGCATTTAGTGAATTTTGCAGGTCTGGCACTAGCTCTGGCACTAGTTTTCTACCACTACTCATAAATCCAACTAGACTGTCTTGCTCTGTGAATTTTGCAGGTGTTTCTGGAATTCCTGCTGTTTTTAAGTGCAACATGGCTGGAATTCCTGCGGTGGTTACTCGTGTTGTGGACAGTATGACAGAGAATTTGTGACCTACTCGTGCAGAAGCAACTGATATTTTGGAAGAGCTGCAAGGTTTTTGTAGGTTTTTAGTCAATTTATGACTTATTGTTACTGATTTGTTTGGTTTGTCTTTGCAGCTGTTTTGAGTTTGTGTTTGGGAGAAGAAAGGAATTGAAGACAGAGAGGATTTCGAAAGAGGTAAGCTTCTTAATTATTTGCTTACCATCTGCTTGATTATATGCCTATTTATACTTTTAGGCTTTACACATGTGTTGTTTACATGATTAACAGAAAGTAACTGAATTGTAACTAATTAGTTAGTTACAACAACCTCACACACTAAATGCATGTTCAATTACATTTAATCTCAGCTTATGAGCTGCTCCTATGCTTCTTCTTCTTCCTTTCCTGTACTGGTAGTCTTTACTGCCTTCACCATGCAGGTCTGTGGATGGCTTACATTCCAACAGCCTCTCCTAAGCCATTTACAGACTTAACTCCAAGATTCAATCTTAGCTGATTGAATCTCTCCTTAGGTAGAGCCTTTGTGAAGATGTCAGCTAGCTGCTCTTCACTTGGACAAAACTTCATGTTTATCAGTCCCTCCTTCAAGGACTCTCTGATGAAGTGATAGCGTCTGTTAATATGCCGTGTCTTCTGATGAAAGACAGGATTTTTAGCCATAGAAATAGCAGACATGTTGTCACAGAACAATGGTGTTGCATCAGCTTGCATTTCACCAAAATCATCTAGGACAAATCGTAGCCATATTGCCTGAGCTGTGGCTTCAGAGGTTGAGACATACTCAGCTTCTGCAGTTGAGAGAGCAACTGTATTCTGCTTGACTGAAGCCCAGGAGAACACCCCACTGCCAAAACTGAATGCATACCCTGATGTGCTCCTGCTGTCATCTTCACTTCCAGCCCAATCAGCATCACAAAACCCAATTAGGGTTGCTGACTTGTCTCTAGTGTACTCAATACCATAGTTGAGTGTCCCTTGAACATACCTTAGAACCCTCTTGGCAGTTCCCATATGTTTTCTCGTGGGATTACTCATAAACCTGGAAAGCAAACTGGCTGCATACATTAGGTCTGGCCTAGTGGCTGTCAAGTACAATAAACTTCCCACAATCTTCCTGTAAAGACCTTCATCAGCCCTATCACTTCCATCTTCTTTCTTCAACTTCTCACCCACAACCAGGGGAATTGCAACTGGTTTGCAATCCTTAAGTCCAAACTTTTCAAGCAAGGACTTTGCATACTTCCCTTGATGAATGAAGATGCCTTGCTCAGTTTGAATCACCCCAAAACCCAGAAAATGGTGTAGTAACCCAAGATCTGTCATCTCGTATCTTTGCATCATTTCCCTCTTGAAATCATGCATCATTTTCTCACTGCTGCCAGTATATACAATGTCATCAACATATATAGCAACAATGATTATATTACCTTCATCATCTGCCCGAGTGTATAGAGTAGCTTCACTGCTGCTTCTCTTATATTTGCACATAGTGAGATAAGTGTCAATCTCACTATACCAGGCCCTAGGTGCCTGTTTTAGACCATACAAAGCCTTGTGCAATTTGTAAACACTGGACTTAGCCTCCTTGACTGTAAATCCCTCTGGTTGCTCAACATACACTTCTTCATCCAACATTCCATTAAGAAATGCTGACTTAACATCCAGCTGGAACAATTTCCAGCCCTTTTGAGCAGCTAGGGCAATTAGGGATCGAATGGTATCCAACCTTGCTACTGGAGCAAAGGTTTCATTGTAGTCAATTCCAGGCTTTTGTGCATATCCCTTAGCCACAAGCCTAGCTTTGTGTTTATGCACTGTCCCATCAAGATTTAACTTGGTTTTGTAAACCCACTTTACCCCAATCACAGATTTATCAGTAGGTCTAGCCACAAGCTCCCAAGTTTTATTTTTTTCAATCATCTCCAATTCAGCCTCCATAGCCTCTTGCCAAGCTATGTCTTCAGCAGCCTCTTGATAGCTCTCGGGTTCAGTTATAGACATATGACATCTAGCATATATGTCTTCAATACTTCTCATTTTAATAGGAGTTGAGCTAGGTGTTGACTGTGTGCTGCTGATTTTGCTTGAACTTCCAGTTGATCCTTCATTCCCAGAATCATCACCATTATCAAGCTGAACAAATTCTGTTTGGACACCTTCTTCTCCACAAGATCTGTCGTGTTCAACATCTTGCCATGAAAGATGTGAAGGTATGAACTTCTGCTGTCCTTTTTGTTCTGACTGCCAATCATAGGCCTTCCCTTCATCAAAGACTACACTTCTTGATAACACAATTTTATTAGATTGTATTATGTATACCCTGTAGCCTTTTTCACAACTCCCATACCCCATAAAGATCCCCTTCTCGGCTTTATCATCAAATTTCTGCCTTAGAGATGCAGGTATGTGTGTATAGCAAATGCATCCAAATGTTCTTAGATGCTTAATACCTGGTTTTCTTCCAGTAAAACACTCAAATGGTGTCTTGTTTGCTACTGACTTGGTATAACACCTATTTTGCAGATAGACTGCAGTTCCAACAGCCTCTGCCCAGAACATAACAGGTATTCCCTTCTCTACCATCATGGACTTTGCCATTTCGCATATTGTTCTATTCTTCCTCTCAGCAACACCATTTTGCTGAGGGGAATATGCAATGGTAAGCTGCCTCTCCATACCTTGATTCTCACAAAACTTCTGAAAATCATTAGAGGTATACTCTCCCCCTCTATCACTCCTCAATTTCAGTATTTTATAGCCACTTTGCAATTCAACCATTGCCTTAAACTTCTCAAACACTCTTAGTGTATCAGATTTATATCTTAAAAAATAAACCCAACACATCCTTGAGTAATCATCAATAAAAGTAATAAAGTATTTATTACCTCCTATTGACTGATTTTGCATTGGTCCACACAAATCAGTGTGGATCAATTCCAGTGGCTTGCTTGCTCTTCTGCTCCCTTCATTGTCAAACTTCTCCCTATGATGCTTTCCAAAAATGCACCCTTCACATGCATTATTCACCACTGTCAGTGTTGGTAAACCAGTAACCAACTCTTCCTGCTGCATTTTGTTCATACTGTCAAAATTCAGGTGGCCCAACCTTCTATGCCAAGTCCAGGAATCATCCATTACTGATGCTCTTCTTGCTGCAGGTAACAAAGACTCCAGTGAAAGAGGAAAACAGCGATTTCCTTTCATGATTACCTTGGCTATCACATTTTCCAGCCTTGCATCATCGAAAATTATAGCTTTGTTGCCCCCAAACAGAATGTAGTAGCCATGCTCCATCATCTGCCCTACACTCAGTAAGTTTTCATCCAAACCAGGGACTAACAACACTTCTTCTATGTATCTTCTTCCTTGCTTGGTCTCAACTACCAGTGTTCCTTTTCCAGTTGCAGGAACAAGGTCTCCTGACCCCATTTTTACCTTGCAAGCAATGCTCCTGTCGACATTGATCAACATTGATTCATTTGAGGTCATGTGGTTGCTACAAGCACTATCCACAAACCATACATCATCATCCTTCACACTAGCAGCGTGACATGCATAGAACAAAGTTCCAGTGGTAACTTCTTCCTTCTCTTTTGCACAATTTGCTACTGTTTTGAAATTATAGCAATCTTTGGTATTGTGACCAAAGAAATTACATCTTCCACACTTTGGCTTCCCCTTGTATCTGCACAATCCAAAGTGAAACTTCTGACAGGTATTGCACTGAGGTTTGATGTTAGCTTGATTATTGCTAACACTTCTATGCTGTGAACTGTATGTATCTTCATGACTTGTTTTGCCTCTGTGATTCCAGTTCTTGCTGGAATTATTGTGTTGATTCCTTCCTTGAACCCAGCTTGAATGGCTATAATCTTGTTTCTGCCATTTTGAGTTACCTCTCCCCTGTGAAGGTTTGTTTGCAGCAGCATATCCACGGTTATACCCAACCTTAAGGCTGCTAAATGCCTTTTCTGTACCAGCAACTCTCTCTCTTTCATCATGTAAGTCCTCTCTCTTATCAAACACTTTTACAGAGGCAATGACTTCTTCACTTCTTAGTGTTTTTAAATCTCTTGTTTCTTCAATAATCGATACAATTGACTTGTATTTTCTGCTAAGACTCATCAAGATCTTTTGCACTATTCTTTGTTCAGTTATCTCTTCTCCAAGAGACTTCATGTCATTTATCACTCCAAAGAACTTAGTCAAGTAATGATCTAAGCCTTCTCCTTCACCCATTCTCATATACTCGAATTCAGCCCTTACAGCCTGCAACTTCACTTCTCTAACTTTATCATCTCCTCTGAATTCTCTTCTCAACAGCTCCCATGCTCCTCTAGCTGTCTCTTCATTTCTTATTCTTGGAAAAATATCATCAGTCAAGGCTCCTTGGATAATACTTAGAGCCTTGGCATCCTTGATCCTTTTCTCCTTAATCTCAGCAGCAGTCTCCCCTGACTCAGTTTTCTTGTCTTTCGAACCAGAAGTTTCTCCACTGCTACTTTCATTGGAAACTTGTTGTGATGTATCACCACATCCAACCACATCCCATAGGTCATAAGCTCTGAAGATTGTTCTCATTTTAACTGACCAAAAATCATAGTTCTCACCATTAAATTGTGGTGTTCGAAGGTCTGATGATCCAGTCATTGTTCTTGCTGTTGAATTCAGATTTGATTGATTGTCTTCCACAGTTTTACGCCCCTTCTTGAATCAGATTAGAGCTCTGATACCATGTAGGTTTTTAGTCAATTTATGACTTATTGTTACTGATTTGTTTGGTTTGTCTTTGCAGCTGTTTTGAGTTTGTGTTTGGGAGAAGAAAGGAATTGAAGACAGAGAGGATTTCGAAAGAGGTAAGCTTCTTAATTATTTGCTTACCATCTGCTTGATTATATGCCTATTTATACTTTTAGGCTTTACACATGTGTTGTTTACATGATTAACAGAAAGTAACTGAATTGTAACTAATTAGTTAGTTACAACAACCTCACACACTAAATGCATGTTCAATTACATTTAATCTCAGCTTATGAGCTGCTCCTATGCTTCTTCTTCTTCCTTTCCTGTACTGGTAGTCTTTACTGCCTTCACCATGCAGGTCTGTGGATGGCTTACATTCCAACAGTTTTTCTTTCTTCACAACTTTGTTTTGGGCCATATGTTTGTTTAAATGCAAATGCAAATGCAAATGGTTAGTAACTTGGAATTCTATTTTGAAAACAGATCAAACCCAAAAATCCACTTCAGAAAAATTCTTACAATATCAAAAAAAATAGATCGAAAGGAGACCATTTATATGTTAAGATTCATCGGCACCTGCCAAGCTGATTCAAAGCCTGAACAAGCACCATTCCAGCTGATTCTAACATGTAAAATACCTCAATCTCACCCACAACTTCATTATTGTAAGCAAAGTTGATGTCTTTTATTTGTTCTATAATAGAAGAAGCTAGAGTTGCTGCCTTTTCATTCATTGAACAAACCAAGTAGCTGCAAAAATTAAGAAACAAAAATACCAAAAATCATTTTTTTTTAGAAAACCCACAAAAATATTTGAAAGGAAAGAATAAAAAACAATCAATTACCTTTCAGATTGTTCAATTTCTTGCCAAATTCATGTGTTTGTGCCGATCAGTCATCTTACCCCGGCATTTCATACTTTGAAGATTAAGACTAAAATCAATAATATTGAGGTAGATTCCTTGAAGTTGATATAGCCGGTCTTGCCTAAATTTTGTCGGATAACTGGATCACATGTTATTGGTTTACAAAAATTTAACCAATTTAATATCCAAAATGATTTTAAAACAATCCCAATTCAATTTAGATTGGACTCTGAATTGGTGATCCATGGGATTGATTTGTTTTGCCAGTTCAGGTCTAATTGTTAAAGTGTAAATGAATGTATATTCTAGAATAATGAAAGTGTATTCTAGAATATACATGATGGTAGTATATGGTATTTGAAATGTGTATATAAACATGCTAAACACACGGCATGTGCGTGTAGAAAGATAGCAACAATAAATAAATTCAAATTTCAGTCTCTCTCTCTCTCTTTTCACTCTTCCCTTCTCAGAACACCATTCTTCTTCTTAATCTTGCATTTGAACCAAAAATCATTTATCTCCTTCCAAGTCCACGATTTCATAAAGAAAACATCTAATTCACAGAAAGAGTTCCTTGATGAACAAGAACCTGATGCCTCTACTCCTTTCCAATTTATTATAACAAAGAAGCATACTCAAAGATGTTCTTGCCTTGATTAAGACTCCAATCTTAGTTATTCAACAAATAAGAAGAAATTTATGCGAGTGAGTGATGGAAACTTTCACTAATTAACATCTTAGCCCTTATAAAACTTTCAGGGCTGGAAACTTGGTTTTCCCAGGAAGTAATGAGTGATGTAACCTCTTCATCAGGACCTTTCTTACTAATTAACATCTCATTTATGTGAGGTATAAGACGGTTTTAAGTTTGGGATTTCCTTTGTGGTTTAATCATGAGGTTGCAGGGCAACTGAACTCGAGAGGATATTTTAGACTTGTTGCAGAGTCCTCCTTTCCATCAGCAAGTGGATTCTTTTACTTGTGTGAGAAATGCGAGGCTAATCCTTCTTGTTCTGTTTCTTGTCCTTTTGATGATAGCCAATTTTACAAGGTTGGTTTAACTCTTCTTTTTGTTTGAAGGTTCTCGGAACTAGAAAAATAGATTTATTTCAATTTGGGATCAACCCTAGTAAATATGAGTGGTTTGTGGTTCTCTCAAGAATCTCTAGCTTAGCAAAGATGCATGGTTTTCTCTTTAGCAAATCATTTACTTATGTTCATCAGCATTAACTAAAATCTTTAGTTAAGTATTTCTTGGGAAATTCCGGTTAGGGTTGATTATAAAACTAATGATTATAGAACCTTGTTCGGCCTAACCTGAACTGCCTCTTCCTCGGCAATCCTGGCTTATCTCAATATGCCCAATACTGGTTTGGGCACACACCTATATATATTTTTTCGAGTTTCAAGAAGTCACGCTCTATGTAGGCATGCAGATAATTTCCCACACCAAATCATAATAAAAATTGATCCTCTTTAGTAATCTATTTTATTTAAAGATACAGTCTGCCACACCCAATCCAGAATACCAAGACATCCTCTTCTTAATTCACGTAGAAGCTACTAGTCCTAAGCTTTATAAATCCAATCATAGAGCCATCAGCGAAGAAACTTCATTAATATATGTCAAACAACCTACAAACAAAAACAAAACACAAATGAAAAGCAATATAAACTTATTTAAATCTTGAAAGTCCAACACATAACGATGCAACGAGTATGAGTACCATCAAGATACTAGCCTATGAAAATTTGAACTTAGATAAAATGGGAAGATTGTCCACCATGAAATAATAGCAATTGGTGATGCTCACCTCAATAAAGTGAAACCAAGCTTGTCACCAATATGGATTTATGTACAGAACTACCCCTATCACCGCCAGCACCATGATGTATGCAACCTTGAAGCTCACATAGAAAACCTCCATGTCCAGGAAGCCACCATTATCTTCATTGTTCGTTGAAGATGGCATTGGTGATGGTGGCATAACTGCATCACAAGCTTTGGGCAGCGGTTGTCCACAAAGAAAAGGGTTATCCTTGTAGAAGCTCTCTTCAAAAGTGGCAAACTGTGCAACTCTCGCAGGTGTCTTGCCAGACAAATTATTGTGTGCCACACTAAAAGTAGCTAGAAAATATAGCCCAGTAAGTTAAGGAGGGATTTCTCCTTCCAATTTGTTGTATGAAAGATCCAAGCTCTCTATTTCTTTTAACCTTGAAAATGTTGGCGACAGCTTACATCATCATTTGGTGATCATATACCAATTGCTGAATGTGGAGATGAAGAGAGAAGGTTACATTCCAAATACTGATTGCATATAGATGTGGAAAAGTTGAAAAACTTGCTTCTTCTTTCTGCCATTGAACAGTGCATTTAGAGGGATTATATCTTCTGGTTGATGACTCCAGCCTAAATGTTTGAATGGTAAGTTGTGTTCTTAATAGCTTGAGCAAGGAGCTCTATCATGCCAATATAAATGGACAGTTTACCCTCGCTTGAGTATGTCTCTATAGAATGCAAATGGTTGGTGGATGCTTACATGCATTTGCTGTAAAATTATGCAGGTTCATTCCGGAAAGAATGCTAAAACTACTATGTTTTTTTCAGAACATAAGCAAGGAATGCAGGCAGAATATTGGTGGATTGAAATAAAATGCACATGATTCCTTGTAGTTTTTAAGGGATGCCATAAATAATTAACCTATAATTGTGATCCAAACCATCCACTTTATCTTCATCACTCAGATCAACTAGGTTCCATCCTTGTACGTATTACAGCCCTTGGTGGAAGGTATATATAAAGCATTCTCACTTGCTTCCAATGGAAAGGGGAGTATATGGATTTTGGACTGCATAGATCACATGATGTGGGATAAGAGACTATTTACATTCTTGAAGGCCTTCAGTAATCATACAGTAGAGCTACCAATTGGATCACAAGCACAAGTAATCTCAGGCAAGTTATCTTATTTCCAAGCTGATCGAGGTGGGAAATTAAGCAACTTCAGCGAGAATTGGTTAGGTGATTAGTATGTGAATATATCATGTAAGCTTAATTGTTGAAATTCTTTTAGGACATCCTTGCCTTTAGATCAGTTGTGACTTCGAGAAATATTAGGGACCGAGAAAAGAAAAGTACAAAGACAAAGCCTTATTGTTTGATGAATTTATTAGAAAAAGATAAAGAGGAAGCTTCTGGTTAAACTTATTAGTTTCATTTTTTTGAGTATTTGGTCTTCCTAATACAGTCATTGGAATAAACATCTTGTTGTGGAAAATTGAAATTTGATAATGAATTAGAATGGAAATTATGTTGTACCTTATCATATTTATGATAAGACACCATGAAGTTCACATAGCCTTGCTCTGCTGTTAGGTGATTTTTATCTTTATTGTATCATACGCTTGTCATATCTTATTGTATTTTGTGTGCTTACAAGTTAATTCGATTAATTCATTAGGTTTCTTGTATAAATATTGTGTCTACATAATGTGATTGTGATTATTAAGAAATTGGAATTTGGTGTTTACACAGAATAGCTCATTTGTAGATGCTAATGAAAATTGTGAAAGTTACTGCACATGCATGAGTCTGCTTTTAACAATGATATTTGTGTTGTTATTTTTTTTTAATTAAATTGAACAATGAAGCTAAATTTAATGATTATGTAACACAGAAGCTAAAAAGAACAACAAATCACAAATGAAAATTAATACAACATCGCTTGAGCATTTTTTAAACTTATTTAAATCTTGAAAGTACAATATATAATGATGCACCTAGGGCTATGAAAAACCAAACTTGGATAAAATGGGAAGATTGTCCACCGTGAAATAATAGCAATTGGTGATGCTCACCTCAATAAAGTGAAACCAAGCTCGTCGCCAATATGGATTTATGTACAGAACTGCCCCTATCACCAACAACACCATGATGAATGCAACCCCGAAGCTCACATAGAAAACCTCCATGTCCATGAAGCCATCATCATCTTTGTTGTTCATTGAAGTTGGCGTTGCCGATGGTGGCATATCCCAACCACAAGCTTTCGGTAGCGGTTGTCCACAAAGAAAAGGGTTATCCTTGTAGCAGCTCTCCTCAAAAGTGGCAAACTGTGCAAGTCTTGCAGGTGTCTTGCCTGATAAATTATTGTTTGCCACACTAAAAAAGGCTAGAGAACATAGTTCAATAAGTTGAGGAGGGATTTCTCCTTCCAATTTGTTGTATGAAAGATCCAAGCTCTCTATTTCCTTTAAGTTGGAAAATGTTGGTGGAATTGACCCAATCAAACTATTGTGCGAAAGATTCAATGCCTTGATCTTGCTGAGGTTTCCAATTTCAAGGGGAATCTTCCCTGTGAAATTGTTGCATGAGAAATCAACTCCAGTAAAGTACTGGAGAATGCTTCCTTTATAAATAAAGGATACATTCTTCGTTGTAAACTCCAAAGATTGTTGATAATCGTAATTGTTTTGGTTTGGTAAAGGATGAGTAGATATCATCCAAGAGAGGATATTACCAGAAAGATAATTGTGAGATAGATCAACGAGGGTTAATTTCTCCAACATACATAATTGAACTGGGATCTCACCTTTAAGATTATTATGACTCAATAGTAGATATCTCAAGTTAGATAGCCTTCCAATCCATTCTGGGATTCTACCGGTTAAATTATTATGCGAAAGATCCAGTGCCACTATCCCAGAGGAGTCGTGGAACTCCATTGCGATCGGTCCTTCCAACTTATTTCTAGATAAATATACATATCTTAATTTTGAAGAACCACCGAATCTAGGTGGCAAAGGACCAGAGAGGTTGTTCCCTGATAGGTCCAAGAACTCAAGAGAAGACATATTCCCTATCCATCCAGGGATTTTGCCTTGCAACCTGTTGTTCGAAAGTATTCTTCCTGTCAAATAATTGTTGGACAAGTATAACAGTTGCAGGGAGTTCATGCTACCCAACGAGGAAGGGATGCTTCCATCAAAACCATTGTCGGACATCAATAAAACTTGTAACCCTGGCAAATAAGCTCCGATTTCTGCAGGAATTTGGCCTTGGAAATAATTCATGGATATACTTAGGGATGAAAGATTCACATGAGAACTCCTTGGCAGTAAGAATGGACCCGAAAGAGAGCAGTTTTCTAAATAAAGACTTTCGAGGTATGTGTTGTTCTCTATCAGCCAACTTGGGAATTCTCCTTTTATATGGATGTCTGTAAGATCCAAATAATATAGGTTGAATTGATGGTGAAGGAATTTAGGAAATGCTCCTGCACCTTGTCCATGACTGCTCAAAGAGAGGTGCTCTAATTGGAACTTTGGGCTCAGATTATGATCATCTTTTTCTGCGTATATTTCGTTGTCCTGACCATTAAAAGACTTGAGTTTTGAAAGGTTGTATAATGGGCTCAATGATATCGGGATTTTCAAGTGATTGGTAGAGAGATCTAGATGTTGAAGGGATGTCAGGTTTGCTAGACACGGAGGCAAGAATCCATTGAGATCGTTGTCAAACATCGATAGCTCTTGGAGATGATTCAAGTCACATAAGCCTGGTCACATTATAATTTAGGAAAACTTAAACTTTGAGTCCAGGTAATTGGAAAATATATAAACTATAGAGAGAGAGAGAGAGAAATATAACCTGTAGGCAATTGGCCATTTAAACTGCAACTCGCCAACAATAAAGTTTTGAGAGAGGTCATCATTCTGATGGTTTGGAAGATGCTGCTGCTATTGAGAATGTTGTTACTCAAATCCAAGAGCTCCAAGTTCTTGAGGTTAAGAAAGCCTACCACAATCATGAAGAAGCAATTAATTATAAAGAAAATGAAAGAGCTAACAAGAAGCAACTTATTGAATAATAAGGATTTCAATGCAGTTAATTTCTAAATTTGAAATTTAATCGTCTCTCTGTTTTTTTTTTAAAATCAAATGGATTTGAGAATTATTCAAAACTTGTTTAATAGGCAATGAAAACATAACAGAGGAATTCTAATCTTTATGGTCAATGATAAGTAACAGAGGAGTTGATATTTGTTAATATTTTAAAACACTAACATTTTTAATATTTGAAATTTGTTTTAAAAAGTTAAATGAAATTTGTTGTGGCCAAGATCTAATGAGATTGTAACTGAAAAATTGATCCTAATGATTGTAGTAACTGATAAGTAAGAGTCATCAACCTTAAATTACCTTGGGAGGTAGGTAATTGGCCATTTAAACTGCAATCCCGCAACGTTAAAGTTTTGAGAGAGGTCATTGTTCCGATGGTTTGGAAGATGTTGCTGCTATTGAGAGTGTTGTAACTCAAATCCAAGAGTTCCAAGTTCTTGAGGTTAAGAAAGTCTGCCACAATCAATTATATTCATGAAGAAGTTATATTCATGAAGAAGCAACTTATTGAATAATAATGAGGATTTTTGAATTTGAAATTTAATTCTCTGTAATTGCTCAATTTAAATTCTAATGGATTTGAGAGTTCTTCAAAACTTGTTTAATAGATACCAATAACATAACAGAGGAATTCTATACATACACGTCTAATCATAGCAGACATTTGTTAATTTACCTTGGAAAGGTACAACGCTGCTCAATCCTTGCAAAGATAGATTTTTCAGAGAAGACAGTGCCTCGAGGCTTTGAAGGGAGTTTTCATCTAGAGAACAGTCGTCCAAATCCAACTCTTCCAATGAGCTCAAATTTCGCAAATCTGTTTGAAAGAAAGAAAGAAAAGGATGTTTTTTCAAATTGAGTTTTTCAATTAAACAAACATCATGATGTACGTATCGTCACCTAATACTCTTCCTCTTAAATCGTTGTCGCGCAGACCAAGAGTCGTGAGGTTTGGGAGTGCTCCTAATGAGTGTAATAACGTCTGAAAGCTACTTCCATAGGCTGTGATATTACTTAGGTAGAGAGCACTCAAGTTGGTTGGACCTGCAGGTATAGAAAGGTTTTCCAAATGCATAAAAATAATTAATAATTAAATGGGCTCATATGTGAATGCGTTACTTACCTCCTGAGGCTACCACTTTGGTAATATTGTTGCCGCTCAAAAACAAGGTCTCCAAGTTGCTCGGACATTCTTGATATACATAAAAATAATTATTATTATTAATTCATTCACTGCAAAACATAATTGAATTTAATAAAGAAAATGATAAGTATATATTTATAGAAAATAAACTAACCTTTCAAATCTATTAACCCCTCCAGTCTATTGTAACTTATATCTAGTATTTTAAGAGACGAAAGCCCATCCATATACGATAGACTAGTTTTATCGAGACGATTATATCCCAAGTCAAGGAACTCCAGCTTGCTCATTTTAAATGGTTGAGAAACACCTGTAAAAATAAATATATAATTAATTGAGAACTGAAAGGATATTATTGGAGTAATTTAATAACGGTAATGAAATGGTAGCATCACGGCATCAACATATTAATTATTGATTCGAAAGGAGGAGCTGTTTGAGGTGCTGAAAGGGTTTAAATCAAAGCAGTAATTATATTAACAATGCATCTTTAATCTAAACAAGAATCTGTTTAATTTCTTGAGATTATATATCCACTAAAAATAGAGCAAACACGTACAGTTAATATTCAATCAGAAAGCAAACCTTTGTTCTCAACCCAACCAGCTATCTGATTACCCCACAAGGTGAGAGAGATGAGTTCTTGAAAAGGAAGAAACAAGGAGGCATTCAAGTACCAGTCTCCCGGTTCCCCATTCCTTGTGACTCCAAGATAGAGCTCGGTGACTCGACTTGTGCCGCTGCTGCACCAAACAAGTTCCCAGTCACAGCAGCGGGCATCGCCTTTTCTCCAGGAGGGGAGGGATGTGCCGTTGGGATAGTTGAGAGAATCTTTCAGCTGCAAGAGAGCGGCTCTCTCCTCCTCGAAGCAGCCAAGAGGCAGCCATACTTGAAGGGAAAACACCATCATGATTGCTGGAACAATGGAGATGTGAAGAGAAAGGCCCATCCTGATCAATACGGAAGCTCACGAATGATTTCAATTTTAACTATCTCTTGCAGAGGGAAGCGAGGAGGTTGAGGCTTTTTATAGAGGGGGATTGCTAGTAAAATTATTATCAGAAAATTAATTCTTTCAAGTAATTGAGGATAAATATTGATTAAATTAAAGTACTCTTGCAAAATATTCTTGTGGAAAGAATTCTTGATAGCAAAGGTGCTGCTCTCACGGACCATTCCACTATCCCATATCACACTGCAAATCCCTATCCATCTCAAATATATGGACTTATTAGTATTTCAAGACAAATTCTTTTTGTCATTAAATGTGGAAAAAACGCTTGGTAGCAATGGTCTCACATGCCCATCTCACACTGCAAATCCCTCTCCATGTTACTTGTTGATCGAGTCAGAAAAAATATATATTTGATTAAAAAAATAGAGAAATTTAAAAAAAATAGATTTATTTTATTTTATTTTATTTTTTTGTACAGTAAAAATATATTTGATTAAAAAAATAGAGAAATTTAAAATAAACATGTTTTTTTACAATGGTTTTAGAGTTAAATTAGAGTAAATTTTATATTTTTAAAATAGAAAAAACATAGAAACATGTATTTTTTTACTCTCAATATTTTTGTATTTTACTTTATGGTAATTCAATGCTGACTAATTGACATATCACCAAATCATAATAAAAAATTCCTAATTGTGGAATGGCATGAGTGCAGGATGGCAGCAACAACATCTCGTAAAAAAAACGCTCGATAGCAATGGTCTCTTAGAAATATATTCACCGTGTTTTGATATATTATCATAAAACACGGACCATTCCCATCTCACACTGCAAATCCCTATCCATCTTACTTGTAAATTTTACTCCGATTACTTGATCGAGTAAGGAAGTTCATAACAAAATTGTTTTGCTGTATGGACATATATATAAACACAGGTCTCTTTCATATATTTATATTTTAATTTATTTGTAAACTGGAAAGATAATTTTATTTTATATTTGCGCATGTTTCTTATTTTATTTTCTAGCTTATTGCTTGTTACTCTAATTTTATTGTTTAGTCTTTCTCTTTATAGATTAAATCAGTTGATTAATAAAAAAAAATCTTGTTTTTCATACAAAAACAATACAATTGGCAATTTCGTTTTGAGTTTGCTGAACTTAAGACTATCAAAAAGAAATTATTTACCCAACGACCTAATCCATAGCCCATCAATGCATGGGCTCTAGATATGGCCTTTTGATATATATGATAAAAAATAATTATATTTAAAAAACAAATTAATTAAAAAAGAAAAGAAAATAGAAGAAAATGAGTCGCTAGAAGTAAAGTTAATAAATCTTGTTAATTCTACTCATTAATTTGAAACTTAACTCGAGCTATTTTTTTAAATTAGTTTAAAACTTAATTTAATTAAATCTACGTTTTTTTTTATCAACAAATACAATATTTTGTTTAAAAATCATAAAAGATATCTTTCCACACTTACCTTGCATGGATCTTAAAAGTTACACGAAATGTACAGGATATTTATATTTATATATTATAAATATAGAGAAGAGCGGGTATGAACAAGCTGGAATAGCTCAGTTGGTTAGAGCGTGTGGCTGTTAACCACAAGGTCGGAGGTTCAAGCCCTCCTTCTAGCGAGTTCATTTTTTTTCCTTAAATTTTAAGTGAGTTTTATTCTGGCTAATGTATGATATTATCATTTTTTGAAGAGGTCTTTCAAAGGAAAACTTTTTGAATCCAAAATAAGAGGCAGAATATTTTTTTGGAAGGACACCTGCGCTCTTAAAAGAATAAAGAATGAAAGCATGCATGCTGGCTTTACTATTTATGTTGATAAAATAAATTCTGTACCCTGAATCCGATTCGTTCTAATAACACTTGAATCCTTGAAAGTCAACTTAGACTTTCAAGGCCGCCTTCCTGACATAACTTGAGATTAATCCATGAAAAAAAAAAGGCAAAAAATTGTGATAAATATCCCATTGAAAAGAAAAAAGAAAAAAATGATGGGTTTATATATAAAATGAGCTATCAATCCATTAATTCAAGTACCTATTCATGCATATAAGCTCTCACGCATGAAGGTCCATGAACGAGCTAGTCTAGATGACACTCCCTTATGCATCTCCTCAATAATTTGGTATCATTTAGGGTTTTGTTTTCAATTTTTTAAAACGACTTTATTCATTTTGAAATATTTTGACTGCCAATTTTCTATTTTTTATGTTTTTTTTTAAAAAAAAAGAAGCAGAAATTAAAAAAAAAAAAAAAAGTGAATGATATACCGAATTTACCCCCCACCACCAACTCAAAATCATGTCAGAATTCATCACTTTCACAAGATTTGAGGATTTAGGGGAGAAAATTTGCTTGAAACACTTCTGAATAACAAAGGTAATAACTAAATACTCACACGATGTAACTGGGCATGCAGATGAGAGGGAACCTTATCACACCACTCTATCTGAAGTCCAAGAATAAATTCCCGTTGACATAATATTTTGCCACTTCTTGTGATCATATCTAATTTGGATGAAAAAAGAATAAATTGACCTAGCCAGTTGCATTGATACCCTTAGGTGGCGTGATGGCTTGGATAGAGATTTTGGGCTATAAAAACGTAGACAATGCTGCCAAGATTGAGAAAAAAGAGAGTGGAGATGTTCTTGATGCTTATCTTGAGTGTCTTCCATGAAAAGATAAAGAGTAGAGATCGAGCCAAGAATGACTTGCCGGCAGGCTAGCAATTGCTACAGAGCAGCAATCTGCATGCATGCCGGAAGGAGAGTATTCCGCCGCCAGGTTGTTCTTGGCTCAACTTTGCTCTTCGTTTTCTCATGCGAGCCTCTCAAGAGCTAAGTTCCTGGAACTATGTTCTCAATCTTCGCTGAAGGTTTATTTTAATTTTATGCATCTTTTTGTGTAAACCTATTTTATATATAACCCATATGATGAGGGATGGTTATTTTTTACTTTTGAATGTTAAGTTTCGTTGGTTTATGTGTGATCAATTGAAAACAAATACATTAAAATGCATAGAGGTTTCATTGTGTTCACTATTCACTGTTATTTATTTTTATTAATTCATTTTTATTGTACAATAAAGTAACAAAAATACCCAAAAACTAACATTGCTTGATCAGAATTTTTAGAATTTTTTTTTAAATATACAGTGCATCTACACAAATCATGTGTACAAGGGAGAAGCATATACATCTTGTAGTGATGCTTTCGACCCGCCTGAGCATGCCATCAAGTAGCTGATAGTGGAGAGAGATATCAAATTAAAGAGTGATAGATGGCAATAGGACTAAAATACTATGTACTAAAAATAAGTTAGGATATGACTCACCTATATATATACATACATACATACATATATATACATACATACATTGCTGAAGAAGCTATCAAGAGTTGGAGGCCTTCCTCTCCTTATTAACTTATGCTCCCAAAACGTCGAGGTTTTGTTATATTTATCTATTAATTAATCAAATATTATTATAGTATCATAGAAGAAAACGAAATTTTATTTATTGCTACGAAAAAGAGGAGTGGATGGTATCTTGCCTACAGCCCATAATCAGAATTGTATATATATATATATATATATATATATATATGATTAATCTTGGTTAATCAAAACTCTCCTTTAGGTAATCATGTGAGCTACACCTCCACGAATTACAATATTCTCTTTAGTAATTGCTTTCGCTGTCATTTTTAGATGACCTTTTCTTTTCTTGCAGAAAATCTTTGAAGAAGAATCGTCATGGAACTTTTTTATTTTATTTTTCTGTTGATCTATGTTCATGACAATACATCCTCGTCGTCATGTAAACCATTTTACATGTAGTTAAATTTCTCTACTTCGGCTTGGGTACGCTCCCCACAGCTTGAGATTATAATGATCTGTCTTGTAAGCATGCCTGGGGAGGCGAAAACTCATAATTAACTCTTCGCCCCTTAGATTTCTTGCCACTTTTGTAACTTAATTTGTTCTAAAACATTAATTTTGATACTATCATGATTTCATCGATTCGACTCCCAAGTTTTCATAGAACAAGGCCAATAAAAAGAAGAAAGAGGAATGGGGATTGGAGTCACTCCACTCCATGGAACCTACAAATAGGTCATGCCAATGTTTGTACGAAGAAGGTTATACAGACACTCAATAATCAAATAAAAACATCTGCTCAACAGCTTTGATTGCAGAAGAAGGAAGGATAATCTTAGAGCACCAGTTCTGAAAATCAGTAATGCAATTAATGAGTTCCAATCTGAAAAAACAGTGATTAGAAATGTACTTTATACGTTGAAGATTCAAAGCATGAGCATTAGACAGGCTTTTGTATACAAAATCTCACTCTTCCAAGGATTAAGTTTCAGTCCAGACAAAAGATCATTCAAGTTCTGCAAAAAACATTGTTTCAAGGTTTCTTTTTCTTTAAAAAAAAAAAACATAGCTTAGGTTTACCTGTCATAACTTGGATATATCTTGAACCGAATTCACATTTAACTAAGTTTTATAACAATAGTTTGTAACGAAGCTTGATTGAACGTATTATACAGGATAGATTTTAGAAATAGAGAGAGGATGAACATGTTTTAACCATTGTTTTAAAATATTGACTTGACTTGATGAATTGACCCTTCATTTGAGTTCTAGGTTAGGCTGGTTTTCAATAAAAAAGAAAAATAGATGGGAAATTAACTCGGAATGACTCAATCAAAAACTCAAATTGACCCATTGACTTTTTTCTCTCAAAATAATGTTATTTCTAGTTTTTTATAAAATAAAAATAATTAGTTTGATCTTATTAATCCCAGTCAACCAATCCAAACTGGATTAACACGCCATTCCCCCATCAGTAACAGGGAGTGATCAAGTAAGCTATAAGTCCTCTATAATTATGGGACTTTGGCCATCTATTCACACACACACACACACACATAGACATAGACATATACATATACATATACATATATATATATATATATGATGTATATATATATATTCTCACTCTGTTTTGCAATTTTCGTCCTAAAAAAAGGGTTGATGATAGTGAGTGTGCACATGCATTTGCAGGAGGAGGATGGGAACAAGCTCACACATATGGAGTTGTACCAATTTCATGGCAAGATGAGCTGCTGTTTTTTAATACTATTCACATGCTATGATCATCCATAGTTGTCTGTTGCGGCCATAGTATAATGTTAGTTGACTTTAAAGTTTCTCAATGTTATTACTAATTAAATTATAATGCAATTTAATCTCTTGTTAATGATGGAGCTAAGGTGCCAATCAAACAAAACACTGCTAGATCTTGTAATTAACCATATCTAAATGTAAAAGTCACCATATTTATGTAGATGAAAAGCATGGCCCAAGTTAGAAAATAAAAGAAATTAGGAGTGGAATAAAAAAAAAAAAGGAAAGGAGAGTAAGGGAAAGATCCAAGGGAGAAATTTGGTGAATCGAGGGCTAAACAATCCTCAAGTCTCCTAAATCCCTACATAATTTACAATAATATTTGAAAAAGTTTAATATCAACTAATTAATTAAAAATATTGTTAAGAATGTGGAGGCCGTAATGTTGGATGATGGGCTTTAGGGCACACTAGGCAATTATTTTGGCACTAAGCAAATGGGGTTATGTGGATAGATCTCTAATGAAGGAGTTTAAGAATCTAATTAAGAGGTGTGATTAGCTAATGGCTGTCCCAAGAGACGAAAACATGACAGCTAATTAGACCCCTCGTGGTAGGATGGATCATACTTTTTCAACAATTTTGTTATGGTTTTCTTGGAGCAGTTGACCTTACATTTTTTTTTAATTCAAGATATTAAAGCAGTAAAAGAATCTATGTGGGAGTAATAAAATTAATTTTTTTTTTAGTAAATCAATGAAAATATTATAATGCTGTTTTTTATTATTATTATTATTCAAACCCAAAAAAAAAAAATCAAATGGGCTAGATCTAACATTCCATACTATAAACTTAATAACTTTTTATTTTATTTAAAAAAAAAGAGTGTTTTGGGCATTCATGGAGTACTTTTAATTTGTAGTGTGTCCACATAATTGTGGCTCACGAGCCATGTTACATAAATTTTGACAGAAAATAAAAAATGAATCCTATTTTATTTTGAATGATTTGTTGAGGCCCAAAGTTAAGTTTCTTTAGGTCAACAGCAGACCCTCTCCACGTGAAGAAATGTGTCATCTGAGCCAATAATAATTGCCAAAAAAGAATTATATTATTATTAAACATCTAATTAATTGATTGCTTCACTTTATTTTGTAGATTATTAGTATATCGTTCAAGGTTTGATTCTTAAAAAGATATATTTTTCTTTATATATATATTATTTAGATATGTGAAAGTTATGTTTAAAATTAAAATTCTTAAATGAATTTAATACAAGACCCGGGTCATGAATTAGATAAATTAATCTTAATTAATTAATATAAAACTAAGATCTTGAATTACTAATACAAGTTTAATACCACCTCTTAACACTAGATCCAAAAATAATAGTACACGAAAATGACTTTAAAATATTTTTATTAATAAAAAAAGAAAAAGAAAAGGAGAATGCAAGCAGTTTATTACAAGGACCATTCCATGGCCATTATTAAATTACGTTGGTAGTGGCAGAGAGTATTTTCTAGGAACATTCAAGTCGATGAAATCAATGTGAGACCTTTCCTTTTCCATTCCTACATTGTTGAAAATTAAATAATTTGAAAAATACTATGCATAGCTTAGTTTGACCCACTTGGCAGATTCAACCTTGCCTCCGAAAAAACTGATCCGTAAAATTGGGAATTAAATTATTATTTTTTCTTTTATTCATTTATACAGGGGGAGAAGTGTCTACGAATTAAAGTTGTCAATTCTATTTCGATTAGTACTTTATTTTTTCAATTGAAATAAAATATTTTAGTTTTGTAGCATTTAAGCATGTTATTTTGAGATTGTACTGCTTGTGTGTGTATTAATTCAAAAAAAATTATTTAGAATTGTGCAATTTAATCTAAAAAAAATAATAAATTATTTTTCTGAACAAATTATGAATATGTATAATATTACAAGAATATCATCATCAATCTCGCAAGGTTATTACATTATCTTATTGCTTTAAAAGATTAACATAATACATGTAAATATGTCAAGAGATTTCTCGTAAAATCTTATCTTAATCTAACAGTTAGATTAAGATATATGATTGATATTGTAAAATTATTTATTATTTTAAAAAAATACTATTGGCCAAAACGGCACAAGCGAAATGATATCAGTACGTTTCGGCCAGTATTTGACTGAAAAATCCAAAATAAGCCGGAATTTAAACCGAGATAGAAACGACACTATTTTATCTTATTTTTTTAATTGATATAAAATATTTCGATTATTTTAGCCGAAAACAAAACTGGCAAACCTGCTATATATAGATGTATGGCAATAAAAACATGGCAAACAATTAATAAGTACTTTTTTTTTAGAAAATAATAATGTTTTTTCAAGTATTTTGATCATAGCAAGCAAGATCCTACCATTTAGGGTAGTTGTTTGATGCAATTGTAACAGCCATGAAGCCAACAATGCAAGGACGAAGTGGGTCTTAAAAACACATTTTTGTTAGGTGAGGAAAAGTCAATATCTATATATAAAATCAAAATTACAATATAAAAATTTTAAAAATAAAAGACCAATTCCCAAAAGGTAGATTTCAATCATATGGACCCATAAAAATCCAAAGAAAATTAAATATTAAATGATAAAGGGACTAAGATTAGATATTAAATCCTCTCCTCTATTATAAAAGCAAGACATAGAAAATTTGTATGATGAATTGAAATTTCGACAAATAAATTATATTTTATAGTTTAATATTCTTTTTTTTTCTTGCTTTGGAGCTTTGAATTTTTCCAACTACGCTTCCCTAGACCTGAATATCTATGAAAATTTGAACAAATCAATAAAAATTGCAGAACCCATGTCCTGCACGAAACCCCCCAAAAGAAAACTTTGACCCCGTAATTATTATTTTATTTTATAATTAAGAGTTTCTTAAATTAATTTTAATGGAAAAAAATAAGTGTTAAAATTCGAAACATATCAAACAAAAATGAATCATTAAATGAATCATTAATTAATTTAATTACCACTTAATTAACAAAAATAATCCGCCGGCTTGAATTTCCTGCCTGTTTTTTCTGTTTGGAACAGAGCCAGACCTCCCTTAATAACGACCGGATCATACACATAGGAAGACTTCTCTATTTGCGTACCATTTTTAGATGTAAGAGAGAGAGAGAAATATTAATTTAGACAGAGAGACAGCCAGCAAAACAACACAGAAGAAAAAAACTCGCAACAAAACACAACACATAAACGGATCATACGAGGACACAGAGACAGACACAAACACTCTCTTGCGTCTCTCTTATGTAAATATAAAGTGTTTTCCTTTCTGGGTTTTTGTTTTTTGTGTTTTTATTTTATTTTTGTGGTGTTGGGGTGGCCCCAGATCTTGAACAGCCAACAAGGGAGAGAAATATTTGATCTTTTTGAATCAAGTTTTTGAATTGATCGAGAGAATTTGAGATCTGGGTTCTTCTCTGCTCAGCTCTATCAGGTGTTGTTATTGTTTTCGGCTCATTCATTGGTTTTTTTAGTTGATGAGGGCGAGGGGGGTTTGATTCCTGTTTGTTCTTTGAGAGAACGAATTGAGGAAAAGGAAGTGAAAGGAGAGGAAAAAATAAATCTTTTCTATGTTTGTTGTGCTGGTATTAAGAATTGTTGTATGGTTGCGTGGATCTAAGTGAGTGTCTTTGGGCGGTTAAGTGAATGGCTAATTCAATATACTTTTAAATTTTAATGCAAGAAAATATTGCTTCTTTAATTTTATTGGGAACCAAACAGGGGGTGGGAATTGAAGTGTGAAGATTGTGATATATAGGAAGGGGAGGGGTTGACTTCAGTGCAATTGATTGTGCATTTTGGATTTGGGTTTGGAATGAGTCATGAGGTTTGTGTTTTGCCTGGAACTGTAAGAGGGAATTGAAGTGTGAAAACCTTGATAATTAAGAATTGTTGTGGATTGGTTTGACTTTTTTCCAGGGGTTCGTTTCTTATATGAATTTATTGGTGCAGTAGGGGATACGGGTTTAGTTTTTGTAGTTTGGCAGATTGAGCACTTTGAATTGTTAGTATCGATCCAGGCTTTTTTTTTTTTAAGTTTCCTGATCTTGTTTTTTATGTGATCTGCTGTCATGGTTTGGTTTTAAATCTTCAGTTCAAAAAACTCTCACCTTTTTTTGGCTCAGTTTGTTTTCTTAGATAAGGTTTTGAGTTTTAGAATTAAGGTTTTGTGCTTTAGCAAAGTAAATTCTTAAGTGCCATCAGATGGAGCTTGATTTGACCATAAAGGTGCCTTCTGACATTATACCCTTTTTCCTTTTAGTTTTTTTTCTTCTTACTCTTGGATCCTCACCTACATTATTTCTTATGTTTGAGAGTTTGTTGTGCGATTTCCTGTCTTGGTTAATGGTTGTACTATTATTTCACTGGCAATTAGTTTGCGTTAATGATGGCATGATTGTGCCATTTTTCCTTATTTTGTTTGCCGAGGGTGTTGCAAATAAAATGGTTTTCTCTTTGTTATTGCAAAGCATTGAAGATTCTCTGCCCCATCTGTTAAGGAGCAAACCCATTCCTCTTCTTTTTTTTGTTCCTGGGGTTTATAATTGATTATCAGTTATGCAATCCACATTGGGGTATTTTAATACTTTGGATATTAATTGATGGGTTTTGTTACACCAACTAATTATTTCTACTTTCTGACTTCAGATTTTTTTCACGCTATTGGAGATTCTTTTCAATCAATTGGAGATTTTTTTCAATCAATTGGAAAGAGAGTGGTGAAATGTGGCTGTGAGGAAAATGATGCATCACTGGGAGTTTCTTCTCTGATGTGCTTGTAGTGGATGAAGACATCTCAAGTGTGGCGTCTAGGCATGGGTGATATGCAGATTTTGCCTGTAGCTCGCCATCGTCCTCCTTTGAAGAGACCAACATGGATTATTGTTTTGGTTTCAATGGTCAGCCTGTTTCTAGTTTGTGCTTATATCTATCCACCGCAAAGCAGGAATGCTTGTTATGTATTTTCTTCAAGAGGATGCCAGGTTCTAACAGATTGGCTTCCACCTGCTCCTGCAAGGGAACTTACAGATGAAGAAATTGCTTCTCGTGTTGTGATAAGGGAAATTTTAAGTGCTTCTTTTACTCCAACAAAGAAAGCTAAAATTGCTTTCATGTTTTTGACTCCTGGCCCATTACCTTTCGAGAAACTCTGGGACAAATTTTTCTCTGTAAGCTTTCTTCTCACCTTATGTTAAATATTCATATCTTTTCTATACATTCTGTTGAATTAATATCAACCATTGCCTTTAAAGTTATTGGATCAAAGAAATCATTTTCTAGTCAAGGCTTATCAATTTTATGAGCATAGATGGAGCTTATGCATGTTCATGTTTCAGACATTCTTCAATAAGTAAACATATTTAAACTGTCTACCAGTCTTGAATTAATAGATAAGGCTTTAACTCTATATTGATTGATGATCATTAGTTTCCATCCATGTCTTGGATTGGACAAGCTAGAAATTGGCACTTTGCATTAGTTAGAGGACTAGTCCCACTATTCTAATACAGATAAGATGATTTTGATGAGTGTTGAAATGATTTGATAGGAAGGGATGAAAGCAATGTTGTATAAGGTAGTTTCATGAAAAAGATTCTTCTTGCATGTCATAGGAAAAAAAACATAAAAGAATCTTTGGAGGAGAAAAGGTATACATATAGTCATCATTTTCTCTGTATTAGATCTGATAATATGTTTGAAGATGTGACACTGGGATTATGAAATGTAGTACAAACAATCGTTGGAATCTTATTTTACAGAGATTCATCTCCAGAAGTCCCAGTTGGAAATGTGATTTTTATCCCTAAAGAAATTGTAATATCACAAAATTCTATGCATTATTGACTGTTATAACATGCTCCAGTGAAGTTGCAATTGAAAAACATTGTCGATTTCATCAAGCTGCATGATGTTCTGAACTATAATGATTGGTGTCCCTAAACTAGTAAAGCTTTTTTAGTGATTTCGGTGGTTCATATTGCATATACAATATATACTACAGGTTTTAGGTGCCGTTTGCACAATTGATTTAGCCAACTCGGATTTCTGTGTGGTTCAGCTATGCACACGATTTCATTGTGCAGTTTAGGTGTTAGGTGATGGGATGTTAATATCCTGTAATAAATGTCAAAACTGCTGATATTTGTTCAGATTTCCTTTTTTTTGTATGTTCTGTTAGACTCTAATCTTATTATAAAAGTGTGTAGCTGAAACGGATTCATCTTCTCTGACAGGGTCACGAGGATAGATTCTCTGTTTATGTGCATGCATCTAAGGAAAAACCAGTTCATGTGAGCCGTTACTTTGTTAATCAAGATATACGCAGTGACCAGGTCTGTAAATTTAATGTCAATGTGTCATGATTTTTGGTATTTCATGTATTTAATCTATTAATGTTTTACTTTGATTTTCACACTTTTGGATGTATGTTTAAAATAATATCTTATTGCCTTTCTACTTTTTCCCTATTTGCTGCATTTGTTTCAGGGCTTTGTGGGCCTCTTAAGTTAATTAATTTTTGGTTATACAGTCTCTTGGCTTCTGGTACTTGCTCTGCTTTCAAATTAACAGAGTGATTAGTTATTTTCTAGGTCTGGGTTTCCCATTATTAAGAATAGATGGCTGGCCAATGATTTTTCAAACAAAGTTGCCCCGTCAATCACGTATGCTGTATCTGGAGCTTGTAAGAAAGGACATGCTAGATGATTTAATAGGATTTGGCTTCTTTTAATCCACCCATTCGGGATATTCCTTTGGGATGATGCCTTGGTGCTCTTGGAGTCCTGTTCCTTCTATAAGCTGTCCACTTTCCTTTTCCTGATTGACCATTTCCCCTGCTTCGCCAGTAATGTCAAATGTCAGCCGTTGAAAGATGAATCAGTGGTGACCTGATGCCTTCATCGACTGTCCCTCTGTTCTGGAATCAGCACTCTTTAATGATTATGAACCAAAACATCAGCATAAATCTTGTAAAAACTATCTGACAAACTAATTAGCGTGGAACAAATTTTGACTAATTAGCTGTTCTGAGAATGGGAAATTTAAACTTTCTGACAAACTATTCATGAAGGATGGATGTTATTTGCATCAAAATCATCATGGTACTGCAGATATTGATTTCCCAAATCCATGCTTAATCTCCAAAGAGTTGGTAAATGTAGTTAATTTAACCATATATGATGTAGAGATAATGTTAATGCTATCCTTGTAATGAGTAATGGGACAACTGTAACATGCACTATAAACTATGTGATGAATGGTAGAATATCTCATGTTAGCAGACATACTGAAAGCTATATTCTTAGTGTAGTTTATTGACCAAAAAACAGATCCCATATCACTCAAATTACTCTGGGGGAATTTTTGCAGGTGATATGGGGAAAAATTTCGATGATAGATGCTGAGAGACGCCTGCTGGCAAATGCTCTTAGAGATCCTGATAACCAACACTTTGTGTTACTTTCTGATAGGTATCACATTATATCTTGTAGCTTTTACCCATTCAATCTTGAAAATAACCTGAATTTGATATAATTTTTACTGCCCTGACTGAATGATCAACTCTCATCTGACACTGCAGTTGTGTGCCATTGTACAAGTTTGACTACATCTACAATTATCTGATGTTTTCAAATATAAGCTATGTTGATTGGTAAGTACTGTTCTCATACATGGCAGTGACCTTATGGTACTTATGTTGTGTAAGGTTCTCCAATTGGCTACTATGACTATAGAAATGTTGTTTGTTTGGACTGCCATAGATCAATCACTACTGAAATGGAGTAAAATTGAAGCCCTTTATATTTCAAATTGATCCTTTTTTCCCCCTTCCTGATGGATGTGCCCTTTGTTTTCAGCTTTTACGATCCTGGCCCACATGGGAATGGCAGGTATTCAGAGCACATGTTACCTGAAGTTGAGATGAAAGACTTTAGAAAGGGTGCACAGGTATACTTCCTCCAAGCCAATTTGAGCATATGTGTATATTTTTAATGGCAACCTTTTTTATTCTCCCAGGAGCAACTAAAGAAACTAATGCAGTCAATTATTTCATATTTTTCATTATTGGCTGCATTTACATGCAATACCATTAGAAGACCAGATGTAAATGTCTATTGTAATTCCTATTAATTATGATTATGCTAAGCTTTTGGCTATTTACCCTTGATCGTGGGTTCTTGATGTAATATCTTACAAAGTCAGGCATAGAAGCATGTTTGTTTGACTTCTAGATATGTTGTCATGTTTACAATGGAGCTTTGGTGTAGATAGATATGTCAACATAGAGCACATCGATCAAATTCTGTCAGTTTTTTTTCACAGTTTTTCATGAATGAACTTTTATACAGTGGTTCTCAATGATGCACCAACACACATCGATTCAAATTCTTTCTGTTTATTTTCACAGTTTTTAATGAATGAACTTTTATACAGTGGTTCTCATTGAAGCGACAACATGCTTTGATAGTTTTGGCTGACAACCTTTACTATTCAAAATTCCGTGATTACTGCAAGGTATTTTCTCCTGAATTTTGACACAAGTTATGATTTTGTAAAAGGAGTTTAATCTGTTCTATATGGATTTGCTTATTCCAACAGCCACAGAGTTGCATCATTGTATATGATTGTTTTATTTTTTTCATGGTACACATTGTCTCTTCTGAGTGCAGCGCAAGAATTTGGTTTGCTGAATGCACACTTAGCTCTTGATTCTCAAAGTGGAATATCAAAACAGTATTTGAGATATAGGGAGTTTTTTTTTATAGAAGATCTTAAAGATCTTTCTAAATTTGTTTGTTCGTCCGACCTCCATTCAGAGAACATTTTTCTTATTTCATTTTCACACTTGGTCATCAACTCTAATATTAGGCATAATATTCGTTTTCTCTTTTTTGTTCGTTTCTTGTTTTTTACTTGGATTGCAATTTGAGAACCTATTACAACCAGACTACCTGCATCTCTTTCACCAACAAAATATATTGTAAACTTTGCATCCAACTAGTGTTTTCCTCCTGGAACCATATCAGATTCCCACAACCAGGAACAATATGATGTCACTACTGGATGATGGGATGATCTAAATAAAAAATTGTATAATATTCATCTCATTCAGCTTAACTTTGGACCCTTCTTCCATGTTTTAAGTTCAAGCAAATGCCACAACAAATTGTCTTTTATCTTGCATTTGTTAGCTGTATGACCATGTTTAAATGTTTCATGACAACATGCTTGCTTGTGGGACTTTGTACATCATGGAGTTTCTAAATTTTGTTCCAATTATGATATTGACATGGATTTTTTACATAATTTCAGCCTGGCTTGGAAGGGAAAAATTGCATTGCTGATGAACATTATTTGCCAACGTTCTTCAATGTGAGAGTCTTCCTCAATATTCCATCAACTTGACCTTCCATATCCTGGTTCCTCATTATGACATTCTTTTTTATATGTGGATTCAGATGGTTGATCCAGGTGGAATAGCAAACTGGTCAGTAACACATGTTGACTGGTCTGAGAGAAAGTGGCATCCAAAATTGTATAGGTCTCAGGATGTTACGTATGACCTTCTGAGGAATATTACGGTAGGTCTTTCTTCATATTTAAGAGTATCTTTTGGAATAGGTACTGCTGTTGGTGTTTTTAGTGAGAGTTTGATTTATCACTGGCATATTAGTTTAAAGTTCTTTGTAGATACTTCTGAATAGAAGTGATTGGAGTTTACTAGCATCCTTCAAATACCCACTCCTTCATCCCAGATAGCCAATCATTATAGTAACTATTCCCTTGCCTCCCCTTTGTATGACAATTTAACACGATTAATTGGTCATCACAACTTGGATTGGATCATTTACTGGCCTTTCTGTAGGTTGGCATGCCAATCCTTTTCTCTATTACATATTTCTTCTGTTTATCTTTTTTGTGTGTCTACAATGGTGGAGGGGGGGGATTGAGGTTGACTCCATTAGGAGTCGAAGCTGTGACCAGCTTGCTTTATTCAGCAGGTCATTACCAATATGTTTAAAGGTGGACTGGTTTTTCTTGTTATATTTGTAGTTAATTTCTTATGGACTTTTTTGTGTTACTCATGTGGACTTGATTGTAACCGAATGAATGTTTTTATCTTTACGCAGTCAATCGATTTGAGTATTCATGTGACAAGTGATGAAAAGGTACAATTTTTTCAAGGCTATTTGGGTACTGCATTCTTTCATAAGTTGTCGGTTGACGTCTTTGTTTCTCCCTTCCCTTGAGCTTTTTGCAGAAGGAAGAGCAGATTCAGCCTTGCCTATGGAATGGTATCACGCGGCCGTGTTACTTGTTTGCGAGGAAATTCCACAAAGAAACTATTGATGATTTGTTGCAGCTTTTCTCGAACTACACCGCACTTTGAGTGAGAGATAGTTTTGACGCTTCAAATTCTTTGGTCGAACCGACGACTGTTGCTTTTAACCACCCACCATCTTGGTTTCTCATTAAACCTTAAAAGTTACAAATATGTAAATGTTGTGTCATCAAGGTGTGAATGTCCTGTTCCTCTAGCACAATTCTTGTGTGCAAGGGCAACTTGGAGAGCAGATAGGATGACTTTAGATGGGATGGAGGCTAACTGTTAGTTAGTGTTGCCTTCCCACAGGAGTGGGTGATTTGTTATCCATTTTTTCCCCTTCAGTTTGGGCCATTAGTGTTCTCCTTTGGTATAGTGAATTTTTGGGGATTTATTTTAGTGCATTAAATGGTTGGATGTTTTGTAAAAATTAAAAAAAAAATGAAATAAAATTGTGAACTTGCAATGGCAAAATTTGTTTCAACTTGATTGAAAATGTCTCAGTAGCTTAAAATCAAAATTCCTTTAAATTTTTAAAAAACGTTACAGGAAATTATATCAGCTTATTAAAATTTATGATTTTCCTGCTTTCCATTTGAATTGAAAGACTTCTTTTCTTCAAAATTTCCAAATTCCAGGACCTCTCTCACCTTGGCCTGTTGAATTTGGATGCCCGTCTTTGTAAATGCTTCTATATGGCTTTACATTTGAATAATGATTTGGTAAAAACACGAGAGACCACACCTGTCTGCATGCGAATTGATCTTGATGAGGAAGGAGCTTGGTTGCACAGTGAAGTGGAGATCCTTTGGTTTTTGAGGGGTCTAATTTGATACTATATCCTCACCGGCATACCTGGGACTCCTCATATTATCAAGAAAAGCATAGCATTCTGGAGTGTTTAATTGCACCTTTTTAATATGACTTTATTGGGGGGGGGGGGGGGGGGGGGGGGGGGGGATCTTTGCATTCACCATAATTATAAGCCATGACCTGAAAATCAATATGATCCAAGGTTTGGGCAAGGGACGGGCAAGTTTTAGCTCAAGCTTCCTTCTTCTTTTTTGTTTTTGAAAAAAAACGCTTGAAATAATAAAGGAAAACCCTAAAATAATGTGGTTTAAGGAAACAGCCTTAGATATTGTGGGAGCCAGACCCTGTGATCTATTATTTATTTATTTTCATGCAAAGACTCTTCGTGTGACATATCACACACCAAGTCCAGTTGAACTCTACAAAATCTCATAATGAGCATGGAAAGTTCTTTCTTTCACATAGCACTATGTAGAGCATCCATAATTTCTTACACTAATGACACTAGTCATCACCACCATTTCCATCGATGGTGTGCATAACACAATAACTATAAAATGACATAATAATCAATGTAGCATACTAATTTCTTCACGATACATCTTTTTCTTCACGAAGAAAATCCCATGGACTGGTTGTACAAATACACTTGCTCACCATGCAAATTCCAGATTGATCCTTGGCCAGAAAGAGCTCCACTTAGCCATTGCAAGCTAGGCATTTTAGGCCATAAAAGCTAACCATGCTATTAAAACCAATCATGTTATAAAAGCCAACCATTTCATTAGAGGCTATATAAGTGAATTACATCATTAAAGCTATGTATTCATGTACCTATTATATTTTATTTAAGCTATAATTGAAGCTAATTTAACCCCTTTTGTTTTCGATGAGCATTACTATATAACCATGGAAAGCATCGGTGTTAGGGAGAGAGAGTTTGTGAAATTGATCCAAAAGTCTTTCTAGAGGGATTCTGAAGGTAAGTGTGGAGTGATCATCGACCCAAGATTTGCTTGATCACAAGTTACGTCCCCTCTACAGTTCTCGGGATCCATCACATTTATGCTATCATGGGGGATATAGACTGAGATTTTGAAGGATTTCCCGTTGTTAAGTTTCATTTTTCAGGTGGAGCTCAATTTGGCTAGATAAAAGAAGCTTGTCTCGAGCCGAGGGTACTGGTCAATTGTACGTCTAGGATACTTAGCAAGGACTTCCTCTTCCTTCATCATCACCGATGATGTTCGTGCTGATACCATTGCTAGGGACAGAGGTTCAGTTTTGACGGTGAATTTGTCCAAGCAAAAAAGAGTTTGATGTACCTGAAATTTGTAAAAGGGAGGTTGAGTTCTGCATGGGAGGAAGAAGATGCAAGCTTGGTAGAACCAAATAATGTGTGATCCATTAACAATCTCCATCCAAACTAGCAAGCATCTCCTTCGCTAATATATTAGCCTCCTGTAGCTCCCCTTTCAAGCAGAGTGGTGCGATAAGAGAGTAATAAGAGTCAAAGAAATTACAATGAGAAATTCTCTTCAAATCACCAGGGTTCTCCACCATGTTATCTACTTTATCCACAGATGCCAACTCCAAATCATTTATTTCACGAGAAGATACAGTGCTGGAAGAAACACTGGTAAAACCATTCAACTCTGAAAGTGGCAGCAGTTTTTGAGTTTCATGAAAAGGGCCAGACCACTTTTCAACAGGAAAAAACACAGAGCTAACTTCATTAAGTACAGTAACTGCTTCCTTGATGCTTCCCTGCTCACATAAAAAGACAAGAATACTTTCTATTGATTCTGTTTCCACCTCTGTGTTGACACTATTTATCAGCTCCTTAACAGATTGTGACAGGAGCATTTCTCTTAAAATGTTCCTGGCCTCTTCCATCCTCCCCTTTGCACAAAGGCCTCTTATCAAATGCAGAAAACCCAAGAAATCAGGGGATATACCTTTCCCCTTGTGTTCAAAATAAAATCCTAGAGCCCCTTCCATGTCACCCTTTTGACAAAAACCATAAATCACAGAACTGACTGTAAATTCATCAGGATCATGGTATTTGATCTCCATATGATCCAGAATCATCAAGGCTTCCTCTAGCTGTCCAAAC
The DNA here is from genome assembly GCA_025169955.1 of Salix arbutifolia. Lineage (NCBI taxonomy): Eukaryota > Viridiplantae > Streptophyta > Magnoliopsida > Malpighiales > Salicaceae > Salix > Salix arbutifolia. The sequence goes on along the minus strand of CM045919.1, from coordinate 17,418,666 downwards.
TTGCAGTAACCATGAATGAATGAGTTATGGATGCGTGTGTTTCCATTATATCCCTTGAGGAGCATCCTCTCAAGTAATTTCTTGGCATCCACCAAATATCCTTCTTTACATAAGTTGTCAATGAGTGTCGCATATGTTATTTCTGAGGGAATCAAGTTGATTTTCTCTAATGAGTCAAATAGCCGAAATGCTTCAACAAGACAACCCTGGCAACACAGTCCGTTTATGACTGAATTATAAGTTATTATGTTAAAAACTACACCCATCTTTTTAACAAAAGCACAGAGATTTAAAGCCTTGACAGGATACCCTCCTTTGCAAAGGCCATCAACAATGATTGAGTAATCAACCATTTCCATAACTGGTAGATTATGTTTAGCTCCCATGACAAGTTCATAGGCAGCCAAAACTCTACCAGTTTTCATAAGTATTTTTAAAGCACAAACAGGAAAAGTGACAGATGAATCATTATCCTTCATCTTACTCAGAAAACAAAGTGCACTGTTAATGTCTTTCAGACTGAGGTAACACAGCAATATGTTGCTTAATTTAGGTTCTGCAATGCCATAGTCTTTCATAAAACTACCTATTAAGAGCTGACTCAGCCATATTTTTCCATCATCAATAAGCCCTTTCAAAATTGAATAGTAAGACTTACATGTCACAGGCAACTGATTCTTCCTGAGCACCATGTACACTTCAGTTGCAGCCAGGGGACATTTCTGCTTGCACAGAAAACTGATTGTGTCATTGCATATAGTGTCATACATGTCCACTCCCAGATTCTCAATTCTGTAAATTAGATTCAAAACTCCCTCCATGCTTTCTGCTTTAGCTATTGCCTTGATCAAAGTCATATAGATGCCCACATCAAAAGTCAAACCCTTCTCGCTGAGTTCAATGAATACCTCTGTGGCCACATCCACCATACCATTCTTGCAGAGCCCATTAATCATACAATTGTAGCATGCAACTGAAGAAGCTAACGTCTTCCTAAACTCATCAAATATCTCAAGTGCTTCATCAATTCTACTGGATTTACAATATCCATCGATCAATGTACAATAAGTAACTGAATCTGCAACCAAATCCATTTCTTTCATTCCTTTGTACAGTGCATACACATCTTCAAATGCACCAACCATAAAAAGTGCTTTGATAAGTATGTTACACATTACAATATCCATGCAGACTCCAGCTTCTTCCCACCTCCTTTTAATTTCCAAAATCCCTGCACCGTTCTCTTCCTCTGTGTATCCATGTAACAATGTACTGTATGTAACTACATCTCCTTGTATCCCTTTTGAGACTTCATCTGCTTCTAATGTCCTCCCACTCTTGCACAACCCATTGATCAAAGTATTATAAGTAACAATGCTTGGGCTAATCCCCTTAAGCTCCATGTCCTGAAGCAACTGATAAACACGGTCAAAGCCTCCTTCCCTACAAACCCCTTCAATCAAAACAGCATAAACGAACTCATCCACTTCCATTCCCATATCTTCAACCATCTTAAACGCTGCAAATGCCTCGTCCATTTTTCCTTTCTGGCAAAACCCCAGAACAATTGAAGTATAGGTAACCAAATTGGGTCTTGACCCATTTTCAATCATCTTGTGTAGAAAACCAACTGCCTTCTCCACGTTCCCTTCCTTGGAAAAACCATCGATGAGTACAGTATAGCTTACCATATCCAGATTTATTCCTTTTTCCACCATTTCCCCATGCTTTTGTAATGCCTCCATTAACATCCCTTCTCTATAATACCCACAAATCCAATTGCTATAAAAGACAACATCAAATGCCAGCCCTTCCTTCTCCATCCTACAAACCAAATCACAGACCTCACTAACTCTACCTAACATACAAAGTGCACTCACGAGTGTAGTATATGTCACAACATTGGGCCTTAAAGCTCCAACCTTTACAGCATTTTCAAAAAATCCAATAGCAAGTTCTGGCTTTCCTATCTTACAGAACCCAGAAATTATTGAACTACAAACAAAATTATTAAAAGGGTATCTAACTTTCTCATCCTTCATTAACTCTAACACCTCAATTGCTCCATTCATATTTCTTTTAGAACTAAAGCTATGAATCAGTGAACAAAAAGTAAAAGAAGAAGGCAAAATATCATAATTCCTCAAGCAATATTTTACTATCGACAAACCCTTCTCAGGGTCCTTGTTATTGACACAAAAACCTCGAATTAAAGAATCCCAAACGCCAAATCCTGAAACTTTTGAAGATTTCTCCATCTGGGTCTTCATAAAATGCTCTGCTTCGTCAAATTTATTGAGTTTGAGGAGAGCCCAGGTGAAAATTGAATGAGTTTGGGGGTTGCATTTGATCTCGTGTCGATTAATTTGAGAGAAAAAGTGAGAAATCAATTCGTATTTGTGGGATTTTGAGAGAAACTGGAGAAATTGGTTGATGGATTTGAGAGTTGGAGAGAACCCGCTTTTGAGTAGAGTTTGTACAGAAGAAGAGGAGGAGGAAGGAGAGAAAGACATGGGTTCTCTTTGCTACTTTGAATTTGGAAAACTTTGTTCTGCGTTTTAAAGGATTTTGGCTCTTAGTGGCTCTCACAGTCCCCAGGGAATTCCCTAATGGTCATGGTTATGTTGTCCCTGGTATAAATATGGAGTGTTTTTCAAAATAAACCATTGAGGTTATTGTAAAATAAAACATGAACTGCAAACTTGATCTGTCATATATCCTTAAAAGAAATTCTCAGAATAAAGATATGTTTGACAATGGACACTGTGTTGTGGTGTAGTGTTTCTTAAATGTTTTTATTTAAAGATAAATATTATTATTTTTTATTTTAATACATCCTATCTAAATTATTAAAATATATTAAAAAATCTACTTTAATGCAACTGAAAAAAACTGGTAAGGTTTTATTTAGAAGTAATTTGATAGTCTAGTAAAGGTTTTTTTTAAAGTGTTTTTTTATTTAAAAATATATTAAAATATTTTTTATTTTTAAAATATATTTTTAATATTTACATATCAAAATGATTTTAAAACATCAAAAAATTAAATTTAAGCAAAAAAAAACTATAAAAAAATAAATCATTTTTAAAAATAAGTCTAAAACATAAAAAAAAAATTAAATTCAAATATTGAGTCACTAGGAAAATGGTGAGTCTGGATATCTAAAAAAACAATGAGCTCTGCTTCCAATTAAAAACCTGGCTACATTCGGAGACAACACCTTTTTTATGCCCTCCATATTTTGCATGCCACATTCATATAGATTGTTTTTGTCACCATAATGATCATTTACTAGAAACTCTCGGGAACGACTGGTACGCCGATGATTGCACCGAGGGCCGTGGGAGAACCACTAGCTCTATATTCCAGTTGTCTGAATTCCGGTTGCTGTCTGATGTATTTGTCAGAGAATTTGAACCTGCCGACAGAATTTGTAATTTCAACTGTCTTTTTCTTTCCAGGACCAACCCGAGCAAGGAAAACGCTCAAGTTGCTCAACCTTTGGAACATCGAGCTGTATGTTGATCAAGTTTCTCAAACTAGCCTCTTCTTCCAATATAGCATCTCTTGATATCAATCCAAGAGGAATTTTCAAAATATGGTTAGCAGATGATACTAACAAACAAATCAGATGAGCCAAGTCAAGTTACCAATCCCAGTAGGTAAAAAACTGATCCGACTGTCTTTAATCTGAAGGACTTGAGTTTCTTCAAAGAACCTACATCAGATGGAAGCATTGCAAGTTTACAGCATTGATTTAGATATAGCCTTCGAAGATTAATCAAATTTATAGTGGAAGATGGTAGTGATGAGTCCTTGCTACGTACCATTGCTTCCCCAGTGAGTCTTGATCAATCGCATAGTCTCCAGGAAACAGTGAACAGTATACGCAGCAGTTCTTGATGTCGTTACTTAAATTGATCATAACTAAACATAAGTGGCTTCAAAACACATTGTCAATGTTCTATACACTTTATATAATCGAATGTTAGATACACATAACAACAAAAATTTAGATTATAAATATCTCTAGTCATTTTTGCTTAAGCTCCGAATGAATTCTCAATGCAGCAGCAGCACAACTAAATTCTCAATGCAGCAGTAGCACAACTTCAAAGTAATAGGAAAAAAAATTATGAGAGAAATTTTCTAATCTATGTCTATCAATAGTCATAGATGGAGTACATAGATTATTATTTATAGATAGATCAGGGATCTCTTTTATCAATTTGTTAACTAATTTACTCCTCTCATCAAGGAGAAAATTAGACAATTAATCCCATGATCTATCTCCATGATATTGGTTTGAATAAACAAGAACATGGTTGTGTCATGAAAGGCATAATAGTAATTTCTAACAAAGACAACTCCTAATACATTCATGGCAAGAGGTAGGCCATAACACTCCTTAACTACATCTGCAGCATATGGACTTATACCCTTGGAATTTGCAGCATCACCAACCTTGCGAGAAAACAAATCCCATGCTTCTTCATCAGATAAAACATCCAATTTAACACTTCGATCAGTTTCCACCTTGTTACAAACTATTTGATACCCGGTTGCCAACACCACCTTGCTACCTTTTCCTTGCTTGTTAGGATTAGGGATCCCTGCATGCCTCAAATCCATGTCGTCGTCCCTGACATCTAGAAATAGTAAGAAATCCGTGGAATGTAAATATTGAAATATTGTTCTTGAAGATCTCTCCTCTGTCTAGGACCACTTTGCAGCGGTCTGCCATATCTTTTTTAGCTCAAGTGACTCAACAACAGAAGGCGGCGCATCACGAACGAAACTTTCCTCAGACTTACATTTCTCCATGAGCTCACGAACACAAACATTTGCCTGAACCACACGCTTGTCCAGCCTTCTATCTGACACAAAATCAGGGCATAAACCAATGAAGCATTTCGTTCTTGTCTGAACTTGTCTTCAATCTCACTGGTCTCATTGTCATATGTTAGAAATATTCTTACTTCTCTAAGGTATTTGTTATTGCTATGAGAAAACCAAACCAATCTCCCCTTTGTTATCAGTTAAAATATGCAGATGATCAATAGCATTGTGCCTTCACACACACAGTCGAATCATCTAAAACAACGTTGAAACACCAGTTTTCCGAAGATACTATTACTAAGATTTCATGCCTGTATAGATTCAAGATTTAATTATGTGTTGAATTACAATGAATCAGTTGCCAATTTCATTCAAAATATATCATAAGGTGTTCAAGGAAGATCACTTCAACAGCAGAACATAGAAGCAAAGAAACGTTTCTTAAGCAAAGCAAGTCATGTGATCTCCGGTTAGTAGTCTCTCTTCTCTCCATCGGTGAGGAAATGAATCCAAAGACAAAAATACTGAAAATAATATTTTTAATAGAAATAATAAATTTGGGCTGGCACATGAACTAAATAAAAACTCTTATCAACTTTTATTTTAAAAAAATTGTTAGTGGGCTGGAATTTGGGTTTTAGCTGAGCCCAAATTGGCCTTTGTGGATTTCCATGGTTCAGTTGTATTTATTGAATAAAAGCTCTAGAGTAGCCCTCTTCTTAAGCCCAAAAGAAAAGGAGTATTTCAGTAAATTACAATTTGATGGTTAAAGCTGGAAAAAAAAAAAACATTAATTTTTAATTTCAGGAACTAAAAGGACTAATTTAATATTTCTACAAAAATATAGTCTGTAATTGCATGGACTTAGGTGACCAAGTTGTCAAGTGGGTGTGGGAGATACCAAGATTGAGAGCATCATTTCCAGAAATCCTTATATCTTGCTAGGAGAGCAATTATTTTTATTATTTAATTTTCCAAGTTTAAATAGTATATGATTTTTATAATGCAAGGGGGTTGGAGACCTAGTTTTATTTAATCACCTAAATACTTTAATTTTATGAAAATATAATATAATTTATAAATGATTGAAAATTATATTTATTGAAATTCATTTTTTTTGTTCAACTTTTAGCCCCAATTGGGACTCTAAATTATATATTTTCTTAAGGAATTCAATTATTTATGGGAAATAAATCGCAGCTTAAACGCACGGTACCATTTACTTAGTAAAAGGTATATTACAACTATAATAATGCATATGGACTCGGCTCTCGTGGAATGGATAGATTTGTAGAATTGGTAGAACCAAAATTGCTATTGCTACTACCTTTCTTTTCTTTTCTTTTTTTATTTTTTAGCTGAATTGACTGGTTTTTAATCATGGAAATTAAAACTTTTTCAGCTCAATTGAATAGTGAATAGGTCATTTATATCATATTTATAAGAGTTTATTTTCTTGAAGTGTCCTCTAATTAGGGTTCGAGTCATTAATATTGAATAATAGCATGCAAAATAACCCAATTAATGACCTTAGTAAACCTCGAAAAATCAAAATTAAATTATGTAATTGCTGGAAAGGATCAAACTTGTACTATTAATAAGACCACTTAGTACCCTAATTAAAATCTACGATTTACAAATTCAATAATTATGTAAAATCACAATAAATAATTAAATACTTTTTTTTTTATCAAATGTAAGTATGAATAAAAGATCAAAGAATAATACAAGCTGCGAACAGCAAAGTCAAAGAATCTAAAAACAGCAGACACCTCAAGAGAACAAACACCTCAAGGGGACACAATCCCGAGGCCCAAACAAAGGGAACAAGCTAAGAAGAGACCAAACTAACAAGCATAGAATCCGCCCACAATCCAACTAAGAAGTTGGCAAGCTAGGATACAAGCAAAAAAGCAAGAACTAGAAGAAACACAATATTTATAAGAAGAAAACTACAAATCTCACCCAGGCAGATGACAGCTGCCAGCAAACAACACGAAGAAGGAATCCTAAAAGCCAAGACAAATCAAAACACAACTGGCCACAACAAGCAGCGAGGTAACCAAGAAAAACAAAGAGACAGCCACACACCAACTCAGTAAAACAACCCAACAAAGCAATCAGAAAAACAGTCGGCAACCAGCACCACCCCAGTAAAACCGGACCCTACATTAGCCAACATCAATGGAGAAGTGATCCTTTTCATGGAAATGAAAAATTGTGAAGAACAGAACCTGGAATCTCCGAAAAACTCGCTCCACCGAGGAAGAAGAAGCATCAAACAATCTTTTATTACGCTCTTCCCAGATAAGATAAACCGAGATGGCAAGAGAGACTCTTCGCATTCTAGAAACCATCTTTATCCGTTTTGGGAAGAGGCCTCGAATAGCACTAGGAAGGGAGTTCATCCAACGATGAACATACAGCCACCTAACAACAGATCCCCACAAGGTCGAAGTCCAGGGACATTTGAAGAATAAGTGACCATGCGACTCCTGGTCCTGGTTACAAAACACACAGCTAGTGTCAGTGGGAATGAAGTGCAGACGATCTTTAGTTCTGAGCTTACCTAACACCCCAATCCACAGCACAAAACAGTGTTTAGGCAAAGACCATGGCTCCCACACCACCCTATCCCAGTGAATAATGCTGCCTTTCACTCGAAAGTGTTCATAAGCATTGGCCGAGAAACAACCTGTACCAGCAGACCAGGAGAACATAGTAGCAATAACAGAGGAGCTACTCCCATAATCCTGGACAAGTTGATCTTTCAAGGAAACAATTGTTTTCCACAACGGAGATGAAGCTTTCTTAGCTTGGGCATCCCAAATCAAAATAATTAAATACTTTATTTCTATGGTTTAGAGATTACAAAATACCCGTCTTCATAATTATTGATACACGAAAAAAGAGGAGATAACTCAAAATAAAACAAATTAATCAATATCTCCAACAAATCCCTTCTCCTTCATCTCCACGAACTTCTTAATTAATCCATGCAGCAGTAATATGAAAATTCAATATAATTCCCAACAACGGACGTGTTCATGCAAATGAAAACTTTCTTCGGACAGATATGAAGGCTGTACACCCACCCACTGTGGCAGGATAGACCAAAGAAAAGCATTCATATGAATTTATGAAGTCAACAGCAATTCTCTTCAGGTCAAGAAGACTGTCCCATGCACTGTTTATACAAAGACTAAAAAAGTATTCTGCTGGTCGTTGTGGGTGCAATTCAATTTATATAAACAGAGAAAAACTGAAATATCTCAGTTATTTTAAAAATATATATTATAATTTTCTTTATATATATATTTGAGTTGATGAAAACTAAACAAGAGGGCAGCGTTGGTTTAATTATTAATTCTCTCAGTATATGACAAGGTCTCTGGATTTTATTTTTTTTTTAAAGAAAAAGACGAGGTCTTAATTTATTTTGTTTATCCATTATATAAAAATAAAAAATAGAGGCCATCTTACGTTTAATAAGTCATTACTTATCGTATGGGAAAACCTTTTCTTTTCTTAATTTTAGTTGAATTGACTGGGATTTGCTATTCGTGAAGAAGAAAACAAAAAAAAAAGTTCTTTCTAGGAATGATTGAGAATGACCCTTCGATACGTCTGAATTCCAGCTTGCTATAGTGTTATATATATATATATATAGGAGTATAGTATCTTTTGGTCGTGCTACTTCAAATGATTATATTCTTATATAAATATTTATATGTATAGTTAAAGATTATTTGAATTACAAGTTCCACATTCCAAAGGAAGATAATCAGTAATTAGAGTTACTAATTTCTTTTTGACATAAAAATAAATATTTTTCGTATAGATTTCTCATTGCAATTTTTTATTAAATTCGATTTATTAAAAAGTTTTGGGTTGACAAACAAAAAATATTACACATGATGGATTTCTCCATAAAAAGTTGCAAGTTAATAATTCGGAAAATATAATATTAGTAATATAAAAAACTAATCAGGCTTATGAAAATATTTAGTTGATAAATAATAATGAAAAATCAAACTTTGTATTTGTAGTTTTAAATTAAATAATATAAATGGTAAAGCAATTAAAATTAAGATATATAGTTGGTAAGGGGATTACAACATGTTTATCAATTAACACAACGGACCACAATTTATCTCAATTTTGAGTTCAAATGTCCATATTATATGAATAAAAAATATATTATAATTAAACTTTAGGATTAAATAGATAACTGTTTACAAAGCAGGAGATAATTAATAGCTGCCGAGGGACCAAATCAAAACTATTTTATCCTGAAGTGACCAGTTTTCTTATTATATGCTACAGTAGCCCCTCGCTGGTTGGTGAACAGGGAATATATTGTTTTCCCAATGTTTTGACGTGGTTAAATCTATGATCAAATGGACTTTTCATCAAACGGTGTGTGATGAAATTTTTATAATTTTAAAAGAAAATGGACCACGTCATTATATAGAATGTTGTTGTTCATTATAAAGATATAATGCCATCATCCCAAACATAAATATGCTTAATTTATAGTTTTGAATTTAAAAATTATTCTTGAGAAAATTCAACTTCAATTCAAGTTTTAATTTTATTTCCCTTCTAACTGCTGGCGAAATGCAGGGAAAGTGGCTCGTGTCTGTATATATATTTTAATTGTTACTCACTTTTTTTTCTCTTTCCATCACATATTGATCGAGTTCGCGCTCATGGAATCTATTGATGGAAATGAAAGGAAATCACAATGTCTTAACTAATATTTTTTGAGAAGCCAACAAATATTGTGCAACAAAAAATTATTGATATCAAAATCTTATATGTATAAAATAAATTATTTAAAATATTAACTAATATTTTTATATAATGTTTTCTAATATTGATGATGCCTAAAACCAAAATATATGTTTGGGATAATGACATTATAATGAACAATAGCAATCTATTAATAAGCTAATTAACTATCATTATTGATTGGAGTGCTAACATAATAAGGTGGAGGTCCCCAAGGGGATGCATGGGGTGGTAAAGGGATTGAATGCAGATCTTAGATTTGAATCCGAGCTTATTCACCTTGTAAAAATTTAAGAGAACTGGAGGTTTACTCGTTTAACCTGAATTCATAAAAATTGTTTAAAAAGGTTAGGGTTTCTCAAACCCAAAAAAAAAAAAAAAAGTGGAGTGATCTTATTTTCATCCTTAATTTTGATATCCAAGCATATATGACATTTAGAAGAAATTAAAATATAAACATGAAATTCATAAAAATAGAAATTCAAACATGAACAATGACTACTACTTATAATGACCTTCCTCTGGAGGAAAAAAGGGGAAGAGAAAAAATTGACACCAAAAGATTGAAATTTTTCTTCTTGGACGTGATACAATGATATTATTATTATTATTATTATTATTATTATTATTATTATTATTATTATTATTATTATTATTTTTCCTGTCAGTCTTGATCAAAATCCCTAACAGAATTCAAATATAACTTTTAATTGTTTTAATTTTTTTTCAAAGTAATTTAATGCTTGTGTAGTTGCATGATTATCTTGAGAAATGTATTTAATTTAAATTAAGACAATAATATACATATAATAGTAAAATAAGTGCAAAATAATTCATGTAGATTTTTTAATTTATAAATATCTTAATTAAGAGGCTCACAATCAATTATAAAATAATTATATGCATGTGAAATATTGTGCCTCTCTTACATTATTTCAATCTTAAAGAGCAAAGGAGCAAAAACTTTTATAATTTTTGGTTTGGTTGAATAAAACTAAAAAAAATCATGACTTTACTATTGAATTTTGCATTTTTTTTAGAAAAAAATATATATTATTCTAATCTTAAAAGCAAAGAAAAAATAATTTTTATGATTTTTTAGCTTGGTCTTACAAGTCTTCAAGCTCAAGACTGAAAAATCAACTATAGCTTAGAGTCCAAGACTATAGTGATTAGTTATAAGTCTTTTTCCTTAAATATTTATTTATATATATATATTTATCAAGAGTTCCATTATATTTAATCATGTTTTATTATTAAAAAAATAAATTTTATATTTTAATAAAATTCTTAACTCCATAAAGTGCTACTATATGTAAAATTTTGTAACCAATAAAGAGTGAAATGTGTTTGTATTTATGGTTTCTGAATTATATTTTATCTTCAATAAAACTTGACGTTGACTAAGGACTCCTTCTTGAATGGATAAAAGTAGAGCAACTTCCCCGTCAACTTGTAGGGATTTAGCTGTATATCTTTTCATTTATATTTATATTTTTTTATGAAAATATTTTCCAATTTACACATCAAACTTTTTCAATCATTGTGCTTAACCCTAACCCCACGGCAACATTTTTCTTTCTAATGAAGTCAAGTCATCCACCAAGTCGTGAAAGGATTGGACTGACCATTTCAAACATTTGATTTTTATCTTTATAGTAAAGATGAGCAATAATTTGTACTCCATGCTTAGAAATTGTTTATATTAAAAAAAAAAATACAAAACTTTTATTTCCATGTTACTCTCAATTACTTTAAAAGAAAAAAGGAAACATAAAACCTTGGATTCAAGCCATAAGTTGTATTTAGTAACGCGATCCAACCTGTTTTTTATTTGAAAAGATATTAAATTGATATTTTTGAATTTTTTTAATAATTTTGATATGTTAATATTAAGATTTAAGAAAAATAAAAAATATATATTTTAATATATTTCCAATTAAAAAATACTTATAAAAAAATTAGAATGCACTATATTATTTAATACATACCTATTCCTATCATCTTGAATGATAAAAGCTATATTTTCTTTTAAATTAGAATAATGAAAAATAATGAAAAATATTAAATTCATTCTTCCCCTTGGATATGGTTAGCAAGGTCCTTTCAAACTCTCTATTCGTAGTGAAAGTGATTTTAACACTAAAGTAAAATGTTGAAATTTCTTGATGACTTCATATTACCCGAATTCCACTCCACTTTCCACAAATTGGAAGCAAACAAAGTAGTATATATAGAGAGAGTCTCACCTGGGAATAAAATATAGCAAAGTGGTTAGCCAAAAACAAAAATCTCCATATAACAAGTCACACAGAATATTCAATTATAAACACTACTCCGATCTTTGCAAACGCTGTAATTCATTGAGGAGGAGAGGAGACAAGGAGAAATGGGCGGTTGTTTTTCATGTAAATCATCTACAAAATTCAACAATATTCGAGTGGTTCACTTCAATGGTTATGTGCAGGAATTTGAAAATCCTGTGACAGTCAGGCAAGTTACTGCAGGTCAATTACCCTCGAAGAATCTTGTCTTCACTGCAGCTCAGCTTCTTTCTACAGAATCAAAACCATTGAAGGCCGATGTTCAGCTGGAGACGGGCCAAGTCTACTTCTTGCTTCCATACTCAATACTGCAGCCTGATGTTTCTCCTGTGGACTTTCTTGCTTTAGTGAAGAAGCTCAGTTCAAAAGCAAAGTCTAGCAGGCGTGGTCAGGCTAAGTCTTCAGGAACTAGTTCCTCGTCGGGTCAGAGGAATCCAATATGTAGAACACAGGCTAGAACGCCATGGAAGCCGGTTTTGGATACCATCAGAGAGAAGTCCTTCAACCGGAGGAGTGAATCAGAGCTGCAGGACATGGATTCCGAGACCTCGAGAAGAAGCTTGATGTCTGATGTGTTCTTGTAATTATCTAGAAGTGGACAGCAGTTCTGAAAAATGTAGCAAATGATAATTTATTAGCTGAAGTCTGAGGTGTGATGTATTCTAGCAATTGTAGCTTGGTATTGGATTTTGAGAGATATATGTGAATCAGGCACTCAATTGGTGCCTACCTGCTTTTGTCATTTTTCTTTGCATTCTAACCCTTAACATTTCACTTTCTTGATTCTTTTGCTATTCCAAATTCTGAAAGTGTTGGGAAGATCAACATTGGAAAGTCATTTGGAGAGTTTACATATGCGAATAACCATCATCTTCAACCCAGAAACCTAGACTGGTAAGTTCTGGGTCCATCTAAGCACTAAATGACTCCTTACTTTTACCATGAGAACAAGCACCAGGAAAGTCAAGCCACATCTTCTCTATACTCACCCTTTCCAATCCTACATCATTGGCTATACAAACACCTGTCGTATCCACTCGCACCTGAGCGAGCCATTAGCTTGTGAACCACTTTTTATGGAGGGAATCACTTGAACCCGAACGCACATGTAAGGGCTTACATACATGAATAAACCCAACAATCGATTGTGAATCTATGTTACATATAAACCACCCACTCTTCTTGTTTAAGATTTTTATCGTCTATGGTTCGTGGGGTTAGTGTAATATATTGAATACTATCATGTTACAATCATGTATACCAAAGTTCTTGGCTGGTAGGAACGAACTCTGTAGTAAGAAAATTTACTCTTGGGAGGGCCACTGAAGCAGAATTGTTATGATTCTTTGGTCAAGAAAAGCAGCTTAATTTTCAGGGTCTATGTTGCTCGGACTCGAGATCTAAATTGCGTAACCGACATGCACGCCTATGTTTTCGGATTTTCCCAGATAATTGGAGTCTCCGGGTGTCTGTAGCCATGTCTAAGTGTCTAATACACGATATGGTTACTTTATAAGGCAAAATGAAGGTCGAGGAAACACAGGTTAGGGCAATTGGTGAATATGGCTTGAAAGAAAGATAGTGAGGTAGGTGATTAAACTTGGCTTGACCTCATCCTGAAAATTCAGTTTTTGCCTTGGTGATGGAGGATCTGGCTGTAGGATTAACCAGAACACTTGTTGCGAAACTAATCGTCTGATCCTGTAACTAGATACATGGTTCGGGTTCTGTCTGGAAATTGCTTCTCTTATTGGTGGACGCTGAAACGCATAGTTGAGTAGCTGTCCAAGGAAACTAGTTGCCATCAATGGTTACTCGGAACCAGGTTTTGCCCTAATCTCTGTCGTATTGCGGATTCCAGAAGGGAAGGACCACAAATTTTTCAGGAAAATGCTTAAACGAAAACAGCTTCTCGTTTTCAAAATACGTAGTAACCACGTAATTAATTTGCTGTTTTGTTTAAGGATGATGAAGTGTAATTAATGAAGCTCAAAGCTTGTTTACAGGAAGGTTCCGCAGCTGCTAATGGAAGTACAGAACCTTCATTCTTTGCTGACAAGTGATAATAGAATAATCACATGAAAAAAAAACAAGAGAAAGGGCTTAAAACCTGATAAACCACATAAATGTTGTTCATTGTAAACTGCTAGATTATCACAAATCAAAGAATATTAAAGAGGGACAACAATGGGGGCTGGTGGGACTCTTTCTTGAATAGGCGAGCAGTCCCACCCATCTTCTTTGCTATCAGATATAGTAAAATGATTAGGAACCCAATTCTCTCCCTTTGATTTCCTCTCTTTAGCAAGCTTTCTCTGGTAATCCTCAACTGTGCTCTTCGCTTCTCTAGCCTTCGTCCAGTTTTTGCCCAGTATACCTCTGCTCACCTCGCTCCACACTGCAGTTGATTCAGTTGGCCGGATTCCCTTACAAAACAAGAAACCAGCAGGATAACACTGTTAAGGAACCATCTCATCTAAAAAGTTTAAACTGTTAGGTGAGACTCAGAATATAATTTATATTATTCTCTAACACTTCCTCTTAAATGAAAACCTTTTAAACTTGAAACTTGCACAGACCCACACAATCTTGTTCTTGATTTTTATTAAATAAAATGGAGATGGTGAGATTCAAACTCGTGACCGTTAGGTCAACAAGGCTCTGATATTATGTTAAGGAACCATTTCACCTAAAAGTTTAAGCTGTTAGGTGAGATCCCAGAATATGATTTATATTATTCTCTAACAACGAGCATCATAAACCAAGCAGAATAGCCTTTTCGCAGCAAGAAAATGTATTGATTACTACAAAGAGAAACCTATCTGCCACGGTGAAACAAAGAACTCGACCTTCTGAGTCTAAATCAGGATTTAGGTAGTCATATAGAGTAACCATTTCCGAAAGTCTATTAATATGAAGCACAATGAAAAACTATCAAGTGATCGATAAGCACAAACTATGAAGCTACCTGCAAATCCTTGACCATAGGAGCCTTGAGATCAGACAACACTTCCTTTGCATCATATATAATTGTCTCCTTGCCACTATTGACGTCCTTAGCTTTGACAATACTGGATTCAGTAAGTGATTTCAGTAAGAATCTTTCAGGTGAGATTAACACTAATCTTAAACTATTTACATGCATAATGATTCTAGCAGAAGTTTGTTTCTGTGTGCATGAGTGAATATACATCTACCTGTTCCAGTATCCTTCAACCTCATAAAGGGTCTTCATAGATGAAAACTGATAGATCTTTCCTTCAACGCGATGCTCTCCTCCACGTCCCAGTAAAGAACTGGTAATGTAGCATAACTCAGCTTCAAAACCAGTCTCCTGGCAAGAAATTTTTACTTTGCCGATCCAATCAACCCTAGGTGGAAGAAATCTGATCATGAGCTTTGGTGAATTCATCAAATAAGTTTCTCCATGATTCAGGAGCTTAAGTTGCCTTTTTCCAAGCACTTCAGCTTCTACTCTGGTTCCTTTATATTGAATGAAAAATAAAACCAAGGTGCTAAATCATGAAGGAAACCAAAATCCGTGTTACCTAAAAGCAAGAGAAAAGCAGTTTGGGAAAAGTAGCCCTACCATAGAATTTTGGAACAGGATGTTGGCACCAAATCAGCTCAATGTTTTCCTGCTCATCTGTTGCATGGAGGGCTGAAACTGGTGGATGATGGGACACCTGCAACCATGAATCACAAGAATTGAATCATCTGATATAACACTCCCTCTGTTTTCCAGTCCAACCCCATCGGATCTCACAAGAATTTTTAAGAACCTGTTCGAGCAGAACATTGAGGCTTCCTCTGGAAACATGGTGAGTCTCTCCAAGAATAGGATTGTAAGGGGCAACACCAAAAGAGGGAGGCCGTGTAGTGGATATGCTCCACGCTACAACTGAGGTGAATCTGTCGAGTGAGTTCTCAGCATTGTTGCACTGCTGCAACAGATTTTTTCCGAAGCAGTAGGCTGATTCACCATAACATTGGAGCTGGGATTTTGGAATGTTGAATAGAGGTGGAAGCTGAACTTGGCAAAATTAACACAATGATCAGTACTTTCGTCCAAAAGAATGAGTTACGTTAAATTAAAACTCCTGTAATCAATCACCATTGAAAAAAAAAATCCAGATGAAGAAAGAGACAACAACGGGTGATGTTCGGTTTTGCCGCTATAGATTCATCAATGTTCCACTTCTAACCTCGTACTTTAAATTTTTAAAAGAATATGTTCCAATTATCTTCTTCCAATTCAATGCTACCTCCTCATTTTTATTCTTTATTGCGGAATTAATGGCATCAACATAATTAGTGAGAGACAAGGATTGTAGGAAATGAAAATAAAAATATTGTTTCAATGTTCATTTGAACAATAATAAATTAAAAAGGTGTTTGGGAATGTAATAAAAATTATTTTTCAAAGTATATTTTGCTCGAAAACACATCAAAATAATTTTTTTATTATTTTAAAATTTTATTTTTGATATCAACATATTAAAATGATCCAAAAACACTAAATAAAATTAATTTAAAGCAAAAAAGAAAAATTTAAATCTTGACAAAACAAAAAAACTGTCAAACTTAATGTCGATGAGTTCCATTCAACAAAGAGAGCTTGACGGGGGTGACATTCTTTAAGGCCATGATATGCTGCCATGAATTTGGCCTAACCTTTTTTTTAAAAAAAAAAATCATGACTGGGTTTTAGATTATTTTTTTATGATGATATTATTTAATTATATCATTTAATACTAAGTTGATTTTGAATTAATCTTTATTCTTATTATAAAATAAAAGTGAAAAATATTATAGAATCCATCAGGTTAAATAAAAATAATTTAACATGTCATCTTCACAATTTAAAACAAAAATAAAAAATGAGATTCAAGTTTGTTTTTTTTAATCTGACTTGCCTTGAAGTTTGTGAGATCCGATCCTGGCCGTACACTCCGAATAAGGCTTAACATTCGTTGGACAAGATTAGGAGCCTTGTAGTCAGCCGTCACATCTCCATCCACTGATAAAGGCTTGGTCAGGACAACCTGGATATTATCATTGCCTTCGGAGACCTGTATATTCCACCATGGCATACCCCCACTAATTAATCCAATAGTAAATATTATGCCAATTAAATTTATATATATATAAAAAAAAATCACGTTTATTAAACCCGAATAAGCATGGCAGCTTGATCTAGAATCCTGCCAACCCGGTCAATATCTGATACGGGTCGGGGTTTTAAAAAACAATTTAAAATTAATTAGATCGATTAATTTATAATTTGATTTTTTTAATGGATTTTATTTTTAATATACATCATATTTTAAAAATAATTAAATTTATTCTAATCGATCAATTTATAACCTCATTTTTTAAACAAATTATATCTCTAATATAGGTTGTTTTTTAAAAAAAAATATCAATTTAAAATCAAATAAATTTAATCTAATCTATCAATTTATAACCCCATTCTTTAAACTATCCTTACGATATTGTCTATATATATATATATATATTAGTGAAGTATAAAGGTTTGTATATTTCAGAGAATTTAGAGTTCGAGACATATCGGTTTTTAGTTATCTTATCATCCAATAATCAAGATTTGATTTTTTTTTTAAGATTAATAAATAAATAAAATGGTTTCTATCAATGAAAATTGTTTTCATGCTTAGTACTTAACACAAGCAAGAGAAAACACTTTAACGTAAAGAAAAAGAACACCAATAT
Organism: Salix arbutifolia; assembly: GCA_025169955.1. Taxonomy (NCBI): domain Eukaryota; kingdom Viridiplantae; phylum Streptophyta; class Magnoliopsida; order Malpighiales; family Salicaceae; genus Salix; species Salix arbutifolia. The sequence goes on along the minus strand of CM045919.1, from coordinate 17,400,976 downwards.
TCTTGCACCGGCCAGAAGCAAAGAAAAGGTATAGAAATCTTCTTTTCTTTTAAGATTTGCTTTCTGAAAATGATCTTATGTCACTCAAATCTTTAGCACCTAAAATTTGAAAATAAATTTGGGAGTGCTTTTGAAAAAAAAAAAATTTATTTTAAATTAAAAAAAATAATGTTTTTAGATCATTTTAATATGCTGATATCAAAAATGATTTTTAAAAAATAAAAAAAATTATTTTGATGCATTTCTAAACAAAAAATACTTTTAAAAGCAACCACAACCACACTCTCAAACAGGCATTAAGTGATTTTTTAGAATTGTGGTTGAGGTTATTTTTAAAAATATTTTTCGTTTATAAATACATCAAAATGATTTTTTTTAAAATATATATATTTTTTATATCAGTACATGAAAATAATCTAAAAATACCTAAAAATTTAATTTAAAATAAAAATAAAAAAATTCAATTTTATTCAAAAACATTTTTAAAACACGAATACAACACAACCCTTAAAAGTCAAAATCTTCTTGCCTTGTATAATCCTTTTATGCACGAAAGGGAAGGAAGAAGTTTGGTGATTACATTGCTAGTATTTTGACCATGTTTCTTAATTAAAATCCATTCTTAGCTACCCAATTGAGAATTTAAAATTAGAGATATTTAATAATTAATATTTAAAACCTCTCATAACAAATAAATGAAGCAATGTTAAAGACTAATCGATCAAATCAACAATACTATATATAGTTGACGGTGAGAAACTACTAAAATAAGACAACAAGGCTATTTATTCAAGCAACAAAACACTAAGGTGAAACTTCAATTTAATCTCTAGCCTGTATACTCATTCTCAAATCATTTTTTTTTATCAATTATATATTTTAATTAGATCCTTTTTTCGATGTTTATTAATATATATACCCTTTGGTGTGCAAATTTATGCTATAAAATGACACTTTTTTGAGGGGGGAAAGGGGAAAAAACAAAATAATTAATATAAATTGATAAAAATAATTAATATATATTTATAAAATAAAATCTATTTCAAATAAGTATAGTAATAAAATATATGCTATTCTTGGATAGTAGTAACCGACGAGGCATATCTCTCCACACTAGCAAGGACCTAATAAGTAAATATTAAAAAAGGTTGAAGATGCCAAATACACACCACTAAAATAGTCGGAGCATGACAACTAGTAACGCTTTCACAAGGATCAATACCATCTTGCACACGGAAATATAGAGCCACCACAAAACTACTTTTGACTATTGAAAAACAGCTTTTACTCGCCGGAAAACAGCTCTTTCTTTCCTTGACAAAACATGGGAATAGCCCACGAGAAAGCTTCTTGAAATAGCCAGGGGAACTAATACAGATAAGTGGATTTGCTTTACCTTGACCCACCATGCATGATCATGAAAAGTAAATGGCACAGAGAAGTTTGATGCGTACGTACCATTTGATCGGAGAGGAGACCGGAGAGGCTTGGTTCCGCAGGGAAAGGACGGCGGTGGGCACGTTCTTCTGCTCCGGGAGAGAGGGGGGGAGGGATTGGAGAAGTGGAAAGAGCTATGACGCGTTGCTTTCCTGCAATTATGTAAAATGGTATTTCTATGTAGGGTTCGGGTAGAGAGGGTGGTGGTGTTTTTAATGTCAAAATCACTTGATTAATTAGATTATGATTTGATTATTGACATATTAAATTAGGACAAGGGTCGACAACTTCTTGGAATTTGTCTTTGGAAGTTTCAAGTTCAACTTGTTAAACATAAAATATTTCAAAAACATGGAGGAATTTTATTGTATTGTCTATCGTGTTTAGAGATAATTATTTCATAAAAAGTAAAATAAAAAATATAGTTTTGTGTTCAAATACGAGTTATTAAAAGCAAAATTGAACACCTTTTACTTTTCCTGTTTTTTTGCACAAAGTTTTCTTCAGTGGCCGCATCTTGACTCAATATAAAGGGAGGAATAAAATTAAAAAAAGTATTCGAGGAGATACCCTTTTATTAAAAATAAAAAGGTTTATCTCAATTATTGTGTTTGGTTCATATTCAATACAAAAAATTAAAATAACAAGAGAATATGTTTTATTTTAAAATAAAAAATAAAGAATACTTTTAAAATAGAATGTTAGATGTAAATGCCTTGGTGTTGACAGGGAGCAGTTGCTCCTCGAGCTCTATGGATCACTCAACGACAGCATGTATCGACTTTATACTGAAGTGGATCGATCGGGTAGTGCCTCTGTGCAGGGGAGATGGGATTGCATTAATTTTTATTTTTTTAATGGTTTTTTTAATATCTTGATGTCCTGATATTAATAAAATAAAAAATATATATTTTAATACATTAAAAATATATATTTTTGCAGTATAATACCAAACATAAAATATAATAATTTGTACAGAAAATTTCGTCTTGATATTATATGGACAGGTTAATGAGATCAATTAGTATATTATATTACAGAAACTATTACAACATGTGGTAGTTAGACTAACACGTCTCCAAGGTTTTATTTAAAAAAATTAATCAGTCCGAAAGTCTTAGGTTCGTGAGCATAATTTAAAACTTAATTTGGAGCAAGTTCCATGTAGTAGGTTAGGAGGATATATTTAAATTTCATACTTTTTATCTAAATTTTATTTTAAATATCACAATAATATTTAGGTAGCTAAATCCTAAATGAGGCAGATTCAGGTTTTAAAAAGATATTCCAGAGTGAAATATTTACGTTATATTAGTTTTATTTATGAAAATATTTTAATCTTTGATAGGAATATATATATATATATATATATATAAAGAGAAATTGAAAAGAAAAGAAAAGAAAAGAGAATTCAATTCTCCCCTATCCTCTTCTAATGGCATTGTGGTCCTCAGCAAAAACAGGCCATAATTTTACAGCAAACCAAATGCAAGTAGGAAAAAGAGTAAGAGGAGTAGGGGACCATCAATGTTTCTACCGTACCACTTATCTTTTAATTATTTCCGTCATTGAATTTTATTTTATTTTATTAATCTGGTGGGTTGGTCCTTCAATTAAAAAAATAATTATTGCAACCCCTTTGTCTAACTAATTCTACTAATTTAGATGATAGCATTGGCTGGATCCGTGATTAGGAAAAAATAATCATTTTTTTTGTTGACATTTTTTTCAAGATGTAACGACTCTTTTTTCTGGATGAAAAATTGTATTTTTTTTTTATCGAGTTAATTTGTAAGTTTTATCACTAAAATTCACAAACCCCATTAAGTAGGTTTATAATATTGATTCTTCTTTTTTTTTTACGAGTTTAAACGGAATTACTAATCAAGAAAAAATATTCTTAATTCACCTTTAAAAAATAAAAAAATAATTTTATTTTAATATATTTTCAAGTAAAATACATTTTAAAACATAATATTTATCATGCTATTAAACAGGCATTGCTTGAATTCTTGTTAGATTAGTATGTTTTCCTTAGGGTTGCCAATTTTGTGTTAGACTATGGACTAATGTTTTATAAGATTTTCAAGAATGATTAATACTTTATTAAAACTCATTAGTGCAATAAAAAAAGAGTAAATTATTGCAATAGATTTTATTTGAATTCAAGAATTGCAAACTAGGAAAAAACATTGATCTAATAGCCCAACTTAGAATAAAGAAGAGTTAATTAGAGCTTAGTTCTTGTAATCTAGCATTTAGAAATTATTAAAAAAAATATTTTGATGTATTTTTAAGTGGAAAACACTTAAAAAAAAAAATCTCTATTACAATCCCAAGTAGGCACTAAATCACGATTGAAGCTATGAAAGCATTAGTTTATACTTTCATCTTTGTATCGACTTTAGGAATAATTTTGGAAAATTTAACAATAAAAGAAAGCATTTTTGGAAACAAAATACAATACATGTTTCAAACCTCATTCACAGTAAATGAATTCGAGTGGACATGAACTTTAGAACATGATAAAATTCACTTGAACCATATACAAGGCACGAACCTTAGGTTACAAATGCTTATCGGCCATATTTTATTTTTATTTTTTTAACAAGGCATGGTTCGTGAGCCATATATGACATACCAAGTACTTTTCTGACAGACTTTTTACTTTGGATCTAGTGACGATCGTATGCCATGGCGCTTGAAAAATTCTCTGAATCCATATGCACTCTGGTCATAGTTGAACTGGCCAAGCAAAGATAAAAGAATAAGTTAGATATTGGCATCAATGGCGCACAAGAAAAAGACATTGGCTGCTTGTCACAATGACATTGGGGTCATTGTAGTATAGATTACTTTACCTTGCTAATGGTGAAATGAAAATTCAGTTACCATTCTCAGTTTAAAAAAAAATGGAGTACAGGAAAAGATTTGAAGTTCCAATCATCTTCAAAAAAGAAATTTGATTTAAAGCATTTTGTAATATTAATATACAACTTCATAATTTCTCAATCTGTTTTGTCGTAGTTTATTTAAAATTTCTTAGCAAAATCATGGCCACAAAACTATAAAAATATCATGCATATGCAATCAACTAAGCAAAACACCACAGCTTCATCTACCTATGACTGTCCAGATACCCCTGCTTAATAGCAAATCATTTCCAACAAACAAATCATACAAATTTGTGAGCATTCTGTGACTGTTATTCTGGAAGACCATGAAAGAGCGGGAAGAGAATCTATGATGAGTACTAGTCAAATTATCAACCCTGTGAAAGATAAGCAAGATTCAGTACTCACAGGCAGAACCTTCACAGAGTATTTTGTGATATTTGGATCAGCAACCCTTCCCAGGTTAGCTGCCTGCACCAGGAGAACCATTATAATTGTTAAGCAGCTATGAATAGCAATGTCAATAGAGCATGCTGATAGTACCAGTTTCCCAGGTGACACCCGAAGCATGCAGGGCAATCTGATCTATTCTTTACTTCTTGTTTGACGCACAAAAGGATCGGCTCAAATAAAACTATATTACAAATTATTCCGTATCCAAAATGCTCATTTAACAGTTGCCCTTCACTTGCCATTCGCTTTATTTTTTATTTTCATCTTGTATAAGCAAGGCTGCCAGGCAACTACCATCCCCAAGTAACCAAAAAAATGCCTTCCATTAGAAAACCTATATACCAACGCTAGAAGACACCAACAACATATCTGTATCTGACCTTGAAGTGAAATTTGTAAGCTAAATGTAAGAAAGATTCTACCAAGTTCTAAAATTACGCCCTTAATTGACAATCACCTACCCCTCTTAATAACATGAGAAACAACCTTCATCTACTACAACTGGTTAATGGTACATTACATAGATATGGCATAGCGAAATGAAGACCTTGAACATAGAAATTGTAGAGAAGAATATATTACTTGCTCTGGGTTATGAAATATTTCAATGAATGGATATTCCTTCCTCTGCCGTGTTATACAAAAACCAGGATATTTTGGACATTCAACCTGGAAACACCACCATCAGAAATCATGATTAAAATACCAAGGATGCTAAATATGCTGTAGATGGTAACCATGGAATTTGTAAAATTATAAAAGATATGCCCTGACCCTGTACACATGGCTCTAAACATGCAGAAGCAGTACCAAGATTTTTTGATAGCATCTGATGCACACACAAAATGGGCTTCCTACCATCAGAAGTCTAATTTTACTCTGTCATCTGGTGGCTTTCTATACAAGCTTCCAAATGAAACCCATTTTGGGTGCTAACTTAGGAAAGCTCATCCAAAAAGGATCCAATTCCTTGGGTTCTATGCCAAAAATTTCTTTCAAATACAACCTTAATTTAAGACTATAATCTACCACTCATTTATTAAGAAAAATAAACAAAATATAAAGATAAAACCATATCAGGTTTTGATAATTCCAATGAGATGAGAAAAAATAATTCTTTTAATACATTACAAGATGAACTCATTCAGCAGAAAAAGCTTACCCTCAAAAATTTTACATGTGGATAAAATTCAGCAGCAGCTTCCTCAAGAACACGGTCTAGGTGTTTGGTGTAATTGCCTCTGCATTATCAAAGATGAGTAGTCAGAGAAATGACATCATATTATGATGATTAGGGAACACAGTGTAGTAGGCGGCCATTCACTTCCTAGTCACCTGATGGTAAAAGCAACAACCACCGGGTAGCCTTGGTGAAGAAGTTGGACAAACTCACGCTCTGACGTAAAGTGAACAACCCGTGATGGCCCAAGATCTTTAGGATACCCAGTAGAGTACCTTAAATTCAAATAAAAAAGACAGCAAAGAAAAGATAAGATTGCCCCTTTGCAGAAAGTTTCAAAGAAACAAGCCAGCTTCTTAAATGAATCTACAAACATTTGAAAGACATTTATAATTATGGGGTCTTAAATTGAATAACAGTAAGAGAAATTGAACACGGTAGTAAAAAAAGTCAGTGCAACAAAACTCTATCAATAGAAGCAAGACAGTGATACAAGCTTTACTGCATAAAAACATTTTCTTAAGGAAAGGATTTATATTGACAATAATAATTTTTACTTGCATGTTTCTCGTAGATGACCAAGCATTCTATCCAAAAATGATTTCTCCTCCATTTGATGGATTGAAAAGAATACACCTTTCACCTGTACTGCACAAGAAAAACATATATTTCTTGTTATTCAATGTAACAGGGTCTCTCTTCAACATACCACTCTAGAGAAGATACAAAGGCAGCCCAAAATGCATTTAAGTACAGAACCATTAAAAAACAATGTGAAAAGAATTTCCATTTAAGAGAATTAGAAATTATATTAAATACGAATTTGTCTTTGACATTTTAACAAGCAGGAATCAGACAAGACAAGACAGGACAGGAAAAAAAGATACAAAGAAATATTCTTTGATACATTTTATCGAACAGGTAGCGTGCATATTATTAACAATCTCTACACACATCAAACAATATGAAAGAATTCAATGGACAAGTAAATTTTCTATTTTTTGTTCTAAAAGCTTCAAGGAAAGGAAAGAAAGGAACCCATCGAGAGAGAGGCTATTTTATCTGACCGTTAAAATGAGAGGGGCGGCGCTGCCAGTGAAGGAGCGCGCACGCGGGTGATTGTTATTTGTTAGAGAGAGTTTAACTGGAGTGTTCAGTTCATTTATAGTCTGCAAAAACGCTTTCTTAATCCTTATTGTATTATTTTATTCTCAATTTCATCCTAATAAAATATCTTCAATGTATCTCATATTTCTCAATTGGGTCCTTTTGTCTAAAATTATCAAAACTATGATTATTAAACCCAATATTTTGATCCAAAGCTTAATTTTTAAAAAATTTAAATAAGATATTCAATTGATAAATCTGGTTAATTTAGCTATTATTAAAAAAATAAGAGAATTTATTATATTTACAAGTAAGATAATGGATAAAAATCTATAACACTCTATAAATGAACAGTTGCAAAAAAAATACCATCTTTTAAAATATTTCATTTTATTTATGGAACAAACATTATTCAAATAATCTCGGTTTCATATTACAATTGTATAGAAAAATAATAATTACAGGAAATAAACCTTATGCACAGGTTGTCGAAATAAATACTACAATTATATATTGATAAATAAATTATAACCAACTCAACGGGAAAAAGAAAAAGAAAAAGAAAAAAACACAGAGCTTGGTCATGGCATGATTGCATACTTTATAGTTTATACAGATGAATCATGGCATGAGCACTCTTCATATTAATAGACTTGTTTCTCATGTTATTTTATAATTATATATATATATATATATATATATATATTGTGATGGAGGGTTTGATTTTCTTTTTACTTAAGATTTTTGTGAGATCATAAGTATTGGTACTGATTGAGGGTAACACGGTATGATTTGTAAGGTTTACTGGAGGTTGCTCAGATTTGTTGAATTCTTTCAACAATCTTTCCAGGTAAACTCTTTGTAGCTGAGGATCATGAAGGTGCTTGATGGCCTCAAGAATGAATTCTTGATCCTGGATTAGGACATTGAGAATTCATTTGATTTTGAAGTATCAAAGGTAGCACTGAATGTAACTAACTCATCAGTTTGGAATTCTTCCTCGGAGATGTAAGAAGGTTATATATATATATATATATATATATATATATATATATATATAAAAGCAGATTTTAAAATATATTTTTGATTAAAATTGCTATGAGATACATTTCTGCATTAAAAAAAAGTTATTTTAGCTTTAGCAAAATCAAAATTTAAAATGCAATTGCGTGTGGAAGGCAATACAAAGAGTTGGAGCTAATTGGTTAGCCAAATTTATTTTTTCTGTGACTGGCAACACCAAACAATCTCTTGCTTAGGATCTCTACATTCTAAGGTGAATAGCAGGGGGGGGAACGCCCTGATTCAGAAATCATAATACATGAAAAAAATATATCTTAAACACATAAATCATAAGCATTTTATTAAATTACTAAACAAATTAGCAAAACTTATAATGGGAAGAAACTAGGAGTATCGTCCATGCACTGGTTATCTTTACAGCTATTCCACGTATATATTTCGAACATTTATACCTAGCCTTGCATCTTATTACTACATGTTAAAAAGAATATTATAACCATTAACCTTGATTTAGATGACAAACCAACCCTGTTCTATCGCCGATATCCCATGGCTACTACTGGGATCCTTACTTTGTGACCTCTGCTGCCTTTCATCAAAATTTCTCCAAAACTGTACGATCCAGTTACTGATCGAACAGTGAGACTCACGGTGAACTTCCGTGAGGCACCGGGTCTCAGAGTCATGGCTGGAGGATTAGCTTCAATGGCAACAGCTGGGTGCATTCTGGCCGTGATCACATAGGTTTCTTCCTCGGCGACATTCGTGACTGTGCGAGTCACTGTTTGTGTTTTCACTAGATGGGAAACAGTGATTGATGGGGTGTTGAGGTTTGATGGATGACCCATGGTGTAGTTGCATGGTGTGTTTGTGTAGTTGCGTATCTCATGGGCATCGATGCCAGGAGTTGTGCACAAGAATCCCAAGTAATCCTCATAACCTGCAATAACACCAGTTAAAAAAAAAAGGTCAGGAAGACATTTCAGGTTTTGGTTAACTATATGTACCAAATTAAACTGAAAGATGCTTGTAATTTCAAGTTGGGAACCTTTATTTTTACATCATGACCCTTTATAACCTCCAAAATTAGTAGCCATATATCGATACCGCATTACTTGAGTTAAGACTGCTGATGGTTTAATGGCATTAGATTCCATCACCTAACACGCAGATGAATCTATATACAGCAGACAAAATCATGGATTTTATCCTTGGCCAAAGACCCAAATTTTGTGGTGCAGATATGCAAAAAAATCCGCAGCAAAATTATGGTTTTAGTTTACTAGGTTTTTTCGCACCAAATCTACTTGGACATGTAGCCAAGAACATTCAAAGTTGATTGACTAGGTCACTTTGAAGGACTCCTCATCGTGAAACTAAATTAGCAATAACTTGGATGCAATCAACCACTCCAAGCACATCATGAGTACACATCAAGCACTTGTATCATACCTGCATCAAATATGAGTCCGGGGTCCAGAGCAGCTCTTGGATTAACATGACCACTCCCATAATCAAAGGGTGTTGCCGTGACCAGCTTCATGGCTTCAGTTTCAGAATATTGCTGTGCTTGAATAGGCCTTCCTGCTCTGTCCAGATTTGCTGATGTTGTCAATAAGGCTGATTTGATGGCAGCAGGACTCCAATGAGGGTGCTTCTGCTTTACAAGGGCAGCTATCCCTGCTATATGTGGCGCTGCCATGCTAGTTCCGGATATCATGGCAAATCCTTCTCCTGCTCAAAGTTAATAGATGCTTAGGATGCAGACATATCTATTCCAAGGAGTACAACAGTATCTCCTTTTTCTCCTCCAAGAAGCTCCATATTCTCATTCAATTTCTTATGATAAAAATAAATGTTTTTTTTTTCAACTGCATACAACATTTACTTCCTTGAAACAATTGAGAAATAAAATATTGGTTTAAAATCCTCCTTTTAAATTAACCAAATCCCAGATAAAATTTAAATCGAGGGACTCTAAACTCCCCAACTGCCTCCTCACTCCCAAGAAGTTATACGAAGTTCCTTGAATTGGTTGCACTTCTAGACCGAGAAAATGTGATGTGAAACCAAAGATGAATTTGATCTATTTGAATTCAGAAAAAAAATGCTATCTCACTTACCAACATAATTTGGCTCATCTGTTCCATTAGGAGACCAAGCAGCCCAAATGAGAGATCCAGGAGCTAAGATGTCTGGTTTGAGAAGATCAGCATCTTGGAATCTGAAATCTTTTACGTTGGGACCTCTAGCAGAGAATAATGCCACTTGTGGTGCTGATTTATGGAGAACAGGCGCCAAGCCATTCCCGATGCTTCCTGTACCTTTGAAACTCTTCACCCGTCCAGTCCAATCTCTTGCTGTAGAGGTGTTGTAATAGTCTATAAGATCCTGTAATGACATGATGCCCAAGCACCAACTCACATTATTATAAGAATCCAACACAACTGCCAAAAATTTCTGTGTGATTTAGGGGGGTGTGGGGGAGACAAGACCATGAAGATATACAAGAAAATAACAAGACAAAGGAAATATGAAAAAAAAAATTAAGATAAGTGAGTGAGAAGTTACCATCGATTTCGTCACATCTGTGATTAGAATCCCAGGAATACCAACTGGGACAGGATCAAATTTCGTTCCAGGAGAAACATTTTCCACAGCAAGAACAAATCCAATGGCACCAAGACTCTTGGCTGTTTCTGAGACTTTCTTGATAGATGCAGTACCAACGACAAAATTAAAGGAATAACCACAAAGAAGAATGTTCCCCTCCACCAAGTTCCTGTTCAATACTTCTGGCCTTTGGCAGTCTGAAGGACTGTACTTCATCACTGAAGAATCAAGCAGTACATCATTTGCAGCAACCAAGGTATATGTTTGATTTGGACGTGTTGAAGCTGCAGAAAATCATTAGACCCGTTTCACAGTTACTATCAAGATACTGGTGGATAATCAAAGTTGCTATGCAATTACAAGCAAGAACATGCTTAAAGAAATAACAATAAAATAAAGAACCGGACCATGAGATTTCTTACAAAAAATAACAAAATTCAAGAATTTTATGGTGGAAAATTGTTGGCTAAATAAGGGCACGTGTTCAACAAATATGCTCTTCTGAATTTGAGTAGGCAAAAACTGCGCAAATGTGTGCAAGTATATCAGGATTTGGGAATATTTAAAATATTTTATTTCATCAGCAGCATGTCTCTAAAGTTGGTCACGAAATCCACTCAATCCTAGAGGCCAGAATATGACAAAACAGCACTTCAGAATATTTCCAGTTTGCTTCTAGACTGCTAAAGCTAAATTTTAGCTTGTGGAACAATAGATAAAGACATGAACCATTTTTTACTCACCAGATAGATCCAAAGATTATAGGCTAGTAGAATGATAGAATGACTAAAAGAAGTCACAATTATGGTGCATTGTCTTTGGTCGTTCAAAATAAAACCATCCCAGAGACTCATTTTCACACTTGATTCCACTAGAAAAGGGGGTAACATTTGATTCTTACATGGAGCTATAGAAAAATTCAACCATAGTATGAAGAATATCAGTATGTCAAGGTAACATAAAGCCAAAAACAAAAGGAAAAGGGAAGAAACAACAAGAAAAAGAGGCGGGGGGGGGAGCGAAACATGAAATTACTTCTTAATCCACTTTAACAAAGGACAAAGGTGCTATTGTAATCAATCTTCATAACAAAACACAATCAATATGAATAGAATAGGTTGAGAAACTGTATAGTTTCCACATTTAGTTTTTGCATCAACATTCTTTCTCAACTGTTGTTGAACAGTGTCCCGCATTATGCAGTCTCTCTTCCCAAAGGCTATCAAATTAGAAGGACCAAAAGCTCAAGTAGGTGAAACTTACGTGACAAGCCGATTCCAGGTAAAATTTTGCCATTTCCCAGGAATAGATGGTTCTTGTATCTCCGGTCATCAATTGCAGCAGCCACAGATGTTATCCAAGGGCTATACGAAACCAGAGTTTTTGGAAAAGGACCGCCATTTCCAGCTGCCTGTGCAACAAATACACCTGCTTTCACAGCTCCAAGAAGTGTAGCGTCAAAAGGGTTCAAATATGTTGTCGTGGTGGTTGCTGGAGGACTATTTGGACCCACTGAGAGACTGAGTATATCCACCCCGTCATGAACAGCCTATTCACAAAAGTTTTCATACGTTAAATTTGTTCAATGAAGAGAGTGCCATTAAAAGATGTAGGATTGATTGGAAAATTTGCATCCTTTCTAATATCATGTTGATTGTAGACCGAGAGGTAATAATATCTTTTGTTTTATATCAATAGTGAATGACATATCCATGGCAGGTGTGTCACATGTTTTGTACTCAGTTTAACAGGGAGTTGCAATAAGAAGAATTTTCTAGCATCAAAAACAAGAAGATAACAAGAAGAACAAGAAGTTATGCAACACCATCCTCAAATTTGTTATGGTTGTTAGCAACCATATGAGCGCACACCTGATCAATTGCAGCTACCACATCTGCAATGAAGCCTCCAAAAAGCCTATAGAGTGCCTTGTACACAGCAATCCTGGTCAAAAATAAGATTGAATGTCACGTCAAAGAAAGGACATGATATTAGGATTTCAAAGGGAATATGATCAATAAGTTGTTATTATGCTCACCTTGCACGGGGAGCCATCCCACTTGCTTTCCCAAATTCATGGCCGTGAATTCTCACAGGAATGCCATTATTTCCAGCAGCAATAGCTGCTGTGTGACTGGAACACAGTTCCAGAAAAATACAAAGGAAGTAGTATTAGATTGGATTTGTTTAATATATTTCCTTTTCTCTTGGTGCCAATGAAAATAGTCATTTTTTCTTTCACATGCACTCCTCAAATTTATTTTGTGAAACCATTAAATTGACCTTGTCATGCAAATAATAGTAACAGATTAAAATTCCAGTCTGACAAAAAGAGAGAGTGGGAGATTAAGGATTACATGGGACCACAGTTTTTGGATACAAATTGCATGTATAGACGGCATAGGTTCTAACCTTCCGTGCCCATCTCCATCCATGGGAGAAGCAAAATCAATGGAAGGATTGAATGCCCCAGCTGCAATTGCAGCTGCAGCAAAATGCTGGGCCCCAATGATCTTTCCGTTACAGAATTCTCTCTTGGTATCAGGATCAACTTCACATTTTCCTCTGTACTTTGGAAGAGGCCCATATGGGTCTGCATTGTGAGATCCAAAGCTTGGATGGCGTGGAAAAATTCCTGAGTCTACGAATCCTATTATAATGTCCTCTCCGGCCCTATCAAAGCCACCCCCTGTTGGCCAAACCCCAGTTGGAAGCCCCAGAAACTGCGGGGTGTGTGTTGTAAGTCTCCTCACCTTCCAATCTCTCTCCACAGATTTCACAGAAGAGGTACGCCTCAGGGTTTCTGCCTGCTAATACATTGGAACAACGTAAGGATATAAAAAGAAAAAGAAAAAGAAAAAGAAAAACAATAAATCATTTGTTTTAGAATATCATTAGAGCAGGTACAAAAAGAGTAGTAATTCATGGTTTCACCTGCTCAGGGGAAATATGAACTGCAAAGCCATTTATAAGATGTTTATAGCTGTAGAGTTTCTTGTAGGTCTCACGGTCAAACAGTGAATCAAGAAGCATATCATGTTTCTGTTCAAGGTGCTGGGCATAGGACGTGACCAACTGACTGAAAAATGGTATGGAGAGAGTAAATGAGTGGAGCGAAACAGTTTGAACCAATTCTATCTATTCCATCATCAATCATGGTATCAGTCTTTTATCTAAAAAAATCATGAAGCAAGGTTATACAACGAAAGAGAGCAAAACAACAAAGAACCTAAATCAGATTTGAAGGAATAAGGTGCATGAAACACCAATTGAAGAATGAGAAACACTTGAATAAAATTTCATGACAGAGTGCAAGGTTGCTGTTGTTAGAATAACCTCAAATAATATGTTCAAAAGAGTCCAGGGTCAAATGCTTGACTGGATAACTAGATATGCATGCATGTCTAACAATCACAACCAGTTGTTGATTAATGCTACTGAGCAGTAATTCAAATGGGCCATAACCTGTAAGATTTACACTAAAATCCCAAAGCAGTTATGGTAAAGAGAAGGTCAATGATCGGAAAATCAGATGCGACGAGAACAGAAACATGGGACTGTCAAACTTTACAATGTCAGAGATTATAGGTGAACCTAGTTTTTTCTTTTACAATGCCCTTTATTTCTTCTCTGACTTTCCTCCTAGGTTCTAGTAAATAACAGCTTACTCCCGGTGAAGAGGTATGATTTATCAAACTTTACGATCCATATCAAATTGCGAGCATGAAGAATTACATGGTCACTCACAACTAACACATTATGATCATTTGAAAAACAACCGTTAAACTGAAGTTTCGATTAGTCATTTGAACAGGATGTTTCGACAAGAAAACACATTTGCCAGCATCAAGGATTAGTACAACAAAGCCAAAAGCAGAGAAACTTGCAAGTTGACCTACCTGGTGGCGTCAAGCTTCTCATCAGATTCCACGGCGGTGGCTTCAAAACCAGGGATGCCTCCTGTATAACTTATGACAGGCTCTCCCACCATAGTCACAATATAAACCTCTGCCTTCCCATTTATCAACAAAGCAAATAAGACAAGAATTGTACAGCAAAACTCCACCACCCTCATTTTCACTAACCAAGTGCCAACTCCTGTTATCCCCCACAATACCTGCACCATCCATCACAATCAAAAACCAGTCAGCTCCATATTGTAACACAATAAACTTAAAATCTAAAAAAAAAATCATGGCAACCCAGTTTCTTTTTTTTTACCAAAGAAAATAAAATAATACTTAGAAGTATAATAAGTTTTCTTCATCAAAATAATTGATTAATTAGTTAGTTAGATAAAAACAAACCAAATCTCAACCACTTCAAAAAATTTAAACTCGAAAAAATAGTGCTTAAAAATCACAGAAAAAACCCCATTAAAAAAACAGTAAAACATTCTCTATAAGAGATCAGATTATTTGCACTAACCACCTCTAAAATAAGACAAACTAGAGTTTCAAAAAACGAAATCAGCAGTTCTTGATTGCCCCAAGTAGTAAGTTACAAGCTTGAACACTAACGAATCACCACCAAGCTAAACATTAACTAATATCACTTAACCAAATACAGAGGAAAAAGCTAATCTGCTCAAAGCACAGTAACAGACAGCTGTCTCTCTCTCTCACAAACCAAACCAAATAAAGCAAGCTTCAGCAACTAAATCTGCAGCGAGAAAATCAAATCTATCAAGAACTTAAACAAGCAAAGAATCTACATTTTTGGGGCACTAAAGAAAGATCCCACAAAATATAACAACCCCGAAAGTTGATATCTTTACTCACAAAGAAGAAGAAAAGCAAATAACTTCACATTCAGATAGCAAAAGCAAGCACAGCTTTAGTTGCTGCTGATCATTGCCATTTGCATTTGCATTCCTTAGCAAAGGAGATAGGGAGTCTGTGTAAGGCTTAAGCAGAGAGGAAGGGAGAGGGAAGGAAGGAGTTGATACTTGATAGAGAGTGAGGTTGTCAGGTTTTTTATATATTATTTAATTAATTAATTAATTAATAATCATAAAGAGAGATCAGTGATTTACAGACAAAGGAACCGAAGATGATGGGCTGACGTATACACTTGCTATTAAATTAATTAATACTGTATCACAAGAATTTCTTTCAGTAAGAAAAAAAACACTTATCCCAAATCCTAATAATAAAATGATTTTTAAAAAATTATTGGGAATCAATTGTTTGCTAAAAGTATCCTATTCTCAACTTATGGATCAAGCTAGGTAGTGAAAAAAGAAATTCTTGCAATTCCAAAAAAGTGGCTTTAGTTTTACAGCATATTCTAAATATAAAAATAATAGAAGAAAAAAAAAGAAATATCTATATGTAAACTAGGAAAAAAATTATATTCGAAGGTGTATTTTTTATTCATGTTTAAATTATTTTTTTATTTAAAGAATATCAAATTTATTTTTAGACATTTTTAATGTAAGACATGGCAAGAATTAATCTGATTTATTTACATGTGTAATATTCTTACATTGTAAATATCGTTGAGGTTAGAACGACAGTTTCGAGGAGAATAATGAGATTATAGCATGTTTCTAAAAATAAAAATAAAATATGGATTTAAAGAAATGATAAAATTGAATAATAACTGCATTAAAATTTTCAAATAATAAAATAAATTATCCAAATTATTATTTTCTTACGGTTTATTTTATAAGTATTCTTATTGGATTTTGAGTCAAATATTATATTTCATTATGAATCAATTAATGTTTTTTAATAGCATTTTTCTTTATTTATTTGAGATGGGAAAGGAGGAGAGAGAAGATTGGCGCGCACCCTGTCACGGGTGTTCATGTACAATGACAAGAATAGCCTTCAATCTTAATGATTATGACATAACAGCACCTAAGAAGGGATTTAATTTTAAAAAAATAAAAATCGCAGGGATTTATTATCCAACAGTCTCCAAGCACGTCGTGCCAAAATTTATGTGCATCAATTTAACTCTCTTCTACCACAAAACATGAAACTATTTATTGTATGGGGGTGAGTAAAAAAGTTTTAAAAAAATACTTAAACTATTTATGTTTTATTTAGAATTGCGTTTCAAAAAAAATTGAAAAATATAAAAATATATATTTTTATTTTAAATTAAAAAATATTTGATGTTTTTATATCATTTCATATGTTAATATCAAAAATAATTTTAAACAAATTAGAAATATCATTTCAATATATTTTTAAATAAAAAATATTTTTAAAAGCAACCTCAACTGCATTTCCAAACATAAACTTAATATTGATTTTTCTTGTATCATGTAATAATCAAATTTAGAGTCATTGAAACTCGGATTTGCTTTATCATAACAAAATTACTGTATACTCAAATAGAAACATTTTATTTGTCGAAGTTTTGAGTGGTCAATAAATTTTCAAATCATATTTTATATTTAATGGTAAATAATTTTTTAATCGACTTTTATGTGTAAGATATTTTTAAGAATTGGGATAAAACAGTGTTTGATTTAAAAAAAAAGATGGAAAATAAATATGTTCCTGAATTATTATTTTAACGAACTTCTATACTTTAAAAACATGAAGTATTAAAAAATACAGGATTTTTGCTGTTAGGTCTTTGTTTTTTTTTTCCAATTCTTGATGTGATGAGCTTGATAATTTTGTTTGAGTGATGTCATTTTCTTATTGAAAGCTGAGACTCAATAAAGATTACACCTTTTAGTTATTAATATGATAATCATTGAAAATTTATGTAGTCATTCACTTCAGAATTTATAAAATTAGTCGAGATACATACAAGTTGGTCTAGACATTCACGTTAATAAAAATATATGTTGTCATTTTCTTATAATAATTTTCTTTTTTATATGATTTTTAAGAGCAAATATGATATTTAAATGATTCATGGGTCCATGCGCGATACAATTGAAAGAGTTTGTCCTCTACAAAATTACCTTTCTTTTAGAACTTAACCAAATTTCATTGACTTATATTTGACATGTTTGAAAAATGTTTTTTCTTTAATGTTTGACATTAATCAAAATATATTATATTCACGAGAGTGTTATTGAATAAAATAAACAGATAATTGATCGGTTTCCTTGATTGGCGCAGGCAACCGAAAGCTCAAAACTCTTATAATTGAAGAAGGGATATGATTTTGTATTAAATTAGTGTTATTTGAGTATCCTTTCTGGGTGTACGGGCATGGACCCTTACTTTTAAGGTGAGACCTCCCTCCTCGAGTGCCTAATTAATAGTCTTTTCCAAGCTTCCAAATCTTGATTGTATCAATGGAGGGAGGAAAAGGGCTACCTAATGTTGCATCATGCAAGCATCATGCTCATGCCAATGATTTTCTTACAAGCTAATTTAATAGTTTGTTTGTGTGTTTTTAAAAGTATTTTTTATTTGAAAAAAATATTAAATTATCTCTAAAAATCATAGCGTGATGGTAAAGAACCTGTGATATGCACAGTGGATATCAAGTTCGAGTCAGGACATAGACCCTTTATAAGAGACTGGAACATGCAGAGTTTTACTCGTTCACCTGGACCGACAAAGTACGATTTCCGAGAAGTGGTTTTCCACACATCCAAAAAAAAATTAAATTATCCTCAAAAATCGTGGCATGATGGTAAAAGACTTGTGATATGCACAGTCGACATCAAGTTCGAGTCAGGACATGGACCCTTTATAAGAGTCTGAAATATGCAAAATTTTACTCGTTCACCTGGACCGATAAAATACGCTTTCCGAGAAGTGGTTTTCCACACATCCAAAAAAATAATATTAAATTGATGATTTTTTAAATATATTATTTGCAATAATGGAAATAGATGTCAAAAATATTTATATTTTTTTCATAATTAAAACCCATATAAATAACAAATAAAAACTTAATTGTAGCAATTTAACCTTTGTTGCAGAAGAATTGTGCGCCAGTATGGTCCAACAATCTTGTATTTGATTAACTATATAGTAGGTGGCCTAGTAATACAAGCTTGAAATTTATGGGGTTTTTTACTTTATGATTTCAGGTTTGAGTTTTGTGATTGTTAATATGATAATCATTGGAGGTTTACATGATCGTTAACTTAAAAACTCATAAAAATAGTTAAAATATGTGTAAACTGACTCGAATAATCGTGTTAATAAAAAAAATTCATAATACTTTGTATATATTGCAATTGACCGATCAATTTGATAGTTTTTGAGACATGATATGCTGGCTGGAAAAGTCAATTTGTCTGTTGGTGCAAAGGCTCTTTCCTGCATGATGGACTGCCTTTAAAGTTCCGGACAAGAAATACAATTAATGAAACTCACTGATTCCCGATTAGCCTTTCATTTCAAAAAGTATTTTAAAAAAATAATATTTTTTTAATTTTTTATTTTAAATTAAAAAAATTAGTATTATTATGTTATTTTATATGTTGATATAAAAAATATTAATATATTTTTGAACAAAAATTATTTTTAAAAACAATTTTAACCGTATTTACCTGCCGTCACTCTATGGGTAAGGACTGTGTTTATAAATGTGATGGAATAAATTTCATTTTAAAAAGAAAACAGCTTTTACCTTGTTTGACTCCCGATTTAAAAATTGAAAAAAATATATTATTATTTTACTATGCATTTTTTAATACCGTTTTAAAGAAAAGTGGACATGGATGAGATCAATCTATGAGATTCGATGACAATTTAGAATTGCATATGAAGTTTCATAGGAAAAAATGCTTTTAGGATCGTTTGAGATTTTGTGAGAGTGGAGGTAAAGATTTGAGGTTGAGAATTTTATTTTATATATTTATCATCCTGGATTACATTATTTAATAATGAGTTTTATCTATTTTTCTAGAAACTAATATGTATATTTTTATTTTTTTTACAAAAAACAAGGTTTTCCCGAAATATTTTAATTTAAAAGAATTAGACATAAAAAAAAAAAAGCACTGCAAATGAAATCCAAGCCTTCTCGAACCAGGAAATCTATTTTAATTCTAAATTTTATTATATGTTCTCGTGACCATAAAATAATTACAAAATATTCCAAGGATAATTGGGATCAAATTCGACAAAAATTCCCACGACAACATTCTTTTCCTCCACATGACTCATAGAATCTGGTCAAAGTGGTGACAAAAGGTGGTAGAAAAAATCAAATAGAGATCACGGAGAGATAGAGTAACTCAAATGTCAAGGAAGATATTAAGGGTTGGCAGGAAAATACAATGGTAGTGATGTTGAGGTTGGTTTTAAAAATTATTTTTAATATTAATATATTAAAAAAAATTAAAAAAAATATTAGAAAAAACATTTTCAAAACGTGTTTAATATACACATAATGAAGTGAAAAATTCAAAGCTCATCATCAGTCAAAAAGAATTAAAGAGGGCAAAATTAATTAAAAAAAAAAGAGAGAGGAGAAAAGCTCACTAAAGCTGTGTTTCCTCTTAACCTAACCACAATTTTAATTTCCTCCCCCCCCCTATGATTTAGCTGTCCCATTTGCTTTTGAGAATGACTGATCAAGGATAATAACAAAAGACGTGAGTCTCTTTCTCAATTTGCCAAATTGACTGTCAATAACGTGTTCTTCAACAGGAGGATTGGCACTATATTTCTTAATATTCATAACATGGGATAACAATTATTGATTTTTTAAAAATATTTATGAATATTCACTATCAAATTGCTATTTATTATTCAATCATTTATATTTTCTTGTATATATAAAGCATGTTTATACATGAAACAATAACAATAATAAATGTCAAGTATATATATTTATATTATATCAGATTGAAAAAATATAATATTTGAGATGTTAAAGAACTATATTACCTAAAAAATTAAGTTTATAGGTGAGGTTCCAGAATATGATTTATATTATTCTCTAACACACGCGCTCAAGTGAAAACTCTTTGGACTTGAAATTTGTATATGCTCATATTATCTTATATTTGATTTTTATCAAATAGAATGAAGGTGGTGAGATTCGAACTCATAACCATTAGGTCAACAAGGTTCTGATACCATGTTAAGAAACCATCTCATCTAAAAACTTAAACTTATAAGTGAGATCATATAATATGATTTATATTATTCTTTAACATGAGATATATATTTCAATATAATTTTAAATTGTTAGTATTTATATCTTATTCATTACTTATACAATAAAGTTATTGTAAAACAAACTCATTTATTTATATTTATATTTATATTCATCGGGAATAAATTGGTATCGACATGTTCGTGTGAAATCTTATAGAATCTGAATTTCAAATGATAATACGAGAAGCAAACCGATTAACAATCCGGGCCAGCACCGAAAAATAAATATTTATTATTATTATTATTATTATTATTATTATTATTATTGTCTTGTTATTTTTGTTTGATATTGTAACTTGGTGTCTCTATCTTTGGATAATAAAGTTTTGGAGCTCTCGAACCGTTGAGCACATGTGAGGGCTGCCCCTACCCAAGCTGTCGTGATGCTTGTACAACACATGTGATTTGAGTAAAGACTTGGCTGGAAATGATTCCACATATTATAATTATTTTTATTTCGTTTATATTATGAAATTTATGCACTCCATTGGGCACACCATATCCACAAATATTTCATAACATGACAACTATCTTGGCATATTTAACTATATGTTTAATAACACTATCCATAATTCTTTTTTAAAATAATTTATAATTATAAATTTATTGAGCTTATATTTATCGTTATTAACACCAGTAATTTAAAATCATAAAAAATATATTTTAAAACCCAGTGATTAACATTTTCATAACCATAGCTAGGAGAAAGTCTCCTCCAAACCTTACAGAGGAAATTACAGTAACATTTGTTTCGTGTAGAATGTTTCTTAATATATATATATATATATATATATATATATTAAGATAAAAAAGTAGCAATATCTTTGGTAATAATAATGGTGATATTATTCATGATGGTAATATTACGACACACCTAATTTACACATTCCTTTATCCACTCATGATAATTATTTCTTGATTCCAAATAAATTGAAGTGGATAAACACTAAAATGAATATAGTAAATGATTTAATGTAGCTAAACATTTTCCTTTTTTTTTTTTATTTCACATATATTCCTGTCCATCGAGGTAAAACAATAGCGATACGTGCTTTCACTCATTTCCCAAAGAAATAATCCTTTTCCTAGCCGTGGAAAAGCTAGGCGCATGTGTAGTCTAAGGGGAAATAAGCATTGATTATCATGGATGCTTGGAATTCGAAGTGCTATAATCATGAAGTGGGGCTGAAGAAACTGACAAAAAGTTATGGCTTTTTGGGTCAATTGGATCCTGTGTATTCTTGTATATAAAGAATTTTAATTACATTTTATATCAAAACTTAGAATACTTGTGTTCAAATAACATAAGATTGCCTCTCACCTACGTCTTTTATTCATAAAAAAAATTAGGTTTTTTTATTTGATAATCGGGATGCGCAGACCAGATTTCGCGTATCACAATTTATCTTCGAATTCACTGAACACCCTATAAATCTAGTAAACAGGTAAAACACCGTAGGGACAACAAGTATGCACATATAGGCTTGAACTCAGACACAGAGGAAGGAATAAGTCCTTTCCCTATTAAACCAAGACCTCAAGTGCAAAATCTAGGTTTTTGAAATAAAAAGAGTCATGAACTTAATTAATTAGAGTTAAATCATGCCCCGAGTCGATTCAAGCCTAGCTTAATAATTATGAATATAAATTGCATTGAAAAACAATGTCGAAACTCTTCATAGTGCCATGAATACGAGCATTTGATGCTGTTTACACAATCGGACAAGCAAGTGGGTGATGCTTGGATGAATTGGTGATAAAAACCATCACACGGTTTTCTGATAAAAAGGGGAACAGAAATAGTTGTCAAGGGGGCAAAAGGTTTTAGACTTTTTTTTTTTTGCTAATTGATTGCAAACGAAATCATCATCCTCGATAATCTCATATTTTATTTGCTTTTTCTCTTTTGGGATTCGATGAATCATAAGCATAACCACAGCATTGAATTTGCTGCATGATTATCCGGGTCCATCTGATCAAATCCAACTTTTCTTTTATGAATAATGGATGCCTTAATTATCTTCTTAGATGCTTAGGAGTTTGGTCTCCAATTTCGAGCTTTTGGGATTCTATGTGTTGTATTTTTTGAAATAAGGAAAAAGAAAATGACTCTCAAGGTGTCTAGAATCGGATTTGCCATGGCTTCAATGATATAGTTTGTAGTATTATCATTATAATTTTAACCAAAAAAAAGGACAAAAGTGCTAGGTAATCAAGGAGAAAAGCATGTCAAATCTAAAATTAGAGGGAAATTACCTTTTCTCTCTTGTAATTATTATTTTTTATTTTTTGTAATTTTAATTTGAAAATTTAGCACGGGAAATAACCAAGAGAGTCACACAAGTTGAGGTGTGCTATTTTTTTTTTAATTTTTTTTTTGATCTTGGAAGCCTATGATTTGGGGTAGAATTGAAACCAAATCTAAAGCCCATCATAAAAACGAGAGTCGAGGATTTAATTTGTCGGTAATTGCTAGTGAGGGTCATCAGTGTTAGTGATCGAATCATTTTTTTTTACATAAAATGACTGTAGTTTTCTCTCTTTCCATCTTTGAGTCATATGATTTTACTGAAAAGCTTCCGAATTGGAGGCTAAAATTTGAGCTCATCTCCTTCAAGCATGACGATCAAGTTTTTTTCTATCACTAGTTTCCTTTTTATTAAATATTTAAATTGTTTTTTTTTTAAAAAAACTTGGATCATAAGGCGGATGAATTAATTATAAATATATATTTTTTAAAATAGATTTTTTCATTAACTCTCGATTTAGTATTTGTTTGGAAATATGGTTGAAATTACTTTTAAAAATGTTTTTTATTTAAAAATAAAATTTTATTGAGTTAATCTGCTATCCAGAATCTTTATAATAGTGATAAACACAACAACACTTTTGATGCCAGACCGAATTTATCAAAGTTCAATATAGGCACCATCGCCTCTCCTTCATGAATTCTACCTCTACACCTGTCTTCATATATTTAAGTGAAATTCTCAATCTTTTCTATATTTATCTCCAGCATTTTCTAGTAGAAAGATTGATTTTTTTTGGAATATAGGTGTTCAATTCAATTTACATGTAACTCAAATAATCTCACAAATCTTAAAAATAACGATCAATTTGAAATCTTTAGTGATCTTGCTAGTGTAGAATTCGAACTATTAATCATCGAGAAACAAGCTAAAGTCTGATCAGTTGAGTCATGTCCCTCATTATTAAAAGAAAAAATAAGTTTATTAATTTTTTTCAAAAGTTTTTTCATGACTAACAAAATCTCAAAAGGTCTACGTAAATAAATTAATTAAGTTTATCCCTGAACTCTAAGACTCGAGACTCAATTCAAATCTAATACAATAAAAATCTAATATAAAACTTAAACAAGGTTTATAAAATATTAAAGTCTATAAAATATTTATTTATCCTGTTATTTGGACAAACCCTATATTTACTTAAACTTTGAAGCAGGTGTTGCTGAGTCCACCAAGTTTTTCAGAGCCAATATGATCGCCCACGAAAAATATCCACGTCTTTCTAATGAGGAAATGATTCCCAGCCTCATCAAGGATCCTTCCCTATTCGGATAGTTGAAGACGGATCGAAGCAGGATAAATTGTCATCCTTGACCGCCATTGCTACACCTTCAGTCTCCATCTCTACGATTTAAGAGCAATTTCCGTGCATGGGTCTCTCTGTTTGAAACCACAAACCCTACTGGGCCAACAAATAAATATAACAAGGTTAATTAAGCAAAAGCCATAGACTTTTTGAAGACCCAAAATTAAAACCAAACCAGCCCATGAAATTCAATAGCTACTCAATCTCCCCCTCTCATCAGATCAAGCAGCTCCCTCGTGCAATGAATTAGTAATAGTCCCGGAACTTATTATTACACCGATGTTCAAAAAACCAAGGGAATAAGACAAGGTCTCTGATGAGGATCAAGGTTGACCAGAAATCAGCAGCAAATGCAGAAGCAGAAAGAGGAAGTATCCTACACGGAAAAGGAGAAGTGAAGTCTAAAATTAAGAGGATTTATATACGTACGGTAAAGACAGTCTTGAATGCAGCAACTCAACCCGGGCAAAACTTGTTTCTGACTTGAGTTTTGAGTTCTGATCTGTTATCACAGGTCAGATATACTCTAATCAGTTATTTTTCAATAATTAAAAATCCTATTACGCTTAGGTTATAAATAGTCAATTAAGATGCATTGAAGTTTCATAAAGCAATAAGAAATAAAATATCAAACACCTTTCAAAACTCTTATAAACCTACTTTTCTCTGCTTGAGTTTCCATCACTCTCACACTGCATGCAACAGCAGCAAAGCAGGAATCTGGTTTCATGGTCAGCTATTATATATTTCGGCCTATGAACGGAGTGGAGAACCCGTTTTGGCAGTTGGGCTGCATTCAAAATCGGAACTTGTGCCTAATGAGTGCGTGCGTGTGAAAAGGGGCTTGCTCAAGCGAAGTTCATGATCAGCTTGATTAGGAAGGTTGTACCAAGATGTTGTGATGGTAATGGCCCTGTAAACATGTATGCTAAATGCGGTTGCATTGCGAAGGCTAATGGTATATTCAGCAAGATGGAGGAAGACGGCGAATTAAGGGAGTAAAGCCAGATTTCGTAACGTTTGCAGGCCTTTTAACAGCTTTCATTCGTGCAGAGCTAGTGGATGAGGGGCGAGTCTATTTTCAATTCTATGGAATAAACTTACTATATTTCTCCTCAAATAGAGGTTTTTTCTAGTCTCATTGATTTTCTGGGACGAGCTGGAAGGTTAATAGAGGCAGAAGAGCACATGAGAACTCTCCTTTTGGCCATAATCCTTTTGTTATAGGAAGCTTTCTGTCTCCATGTCGGTTGCATGGAGACATTGATACTAGGAAATGTTTAGCCAGATAACTTTTGAAACTTCGGGCAGCGACAACATCACCCTATGTTTTGTTATCGAACTCGTATGCTTCAGATGAAATGCGGGATGGTGTTGCAGAGGCGTATGGAAGCTGTTGAAGGGCAACGGATTGAAGAAGGAGCCTGGCCTTAGTGTGGTTGAAGTGAAGGGAACACTCGAAAAGTTTGCTGTGGTGGATTTTTCATATTCAAGGATTGGAGAGATTCTGGACAAGCTCAAAACTTTAAGTTGGACAGTAGTTGAAGTTCTGCCTCGATCAATAAAAGGAGGTATCTATTCTGCAGCATTTTGATTCAAGCTCAAATTCTAAGTGCATCTGACGCAGCGGAAAACACAAAAAGAATACGATCAACGTCATATTCTGGAATCTCCCAGAAACAAGAGAAATTCTCAAGAAAAATCAAAATTTTATTGAATAACTAATTGAATTCGGCCAAAAGGCTTGCAAGTATATTTAAAGCGAAAAACCTAGCCCTAATCCTTGTTAGATAAGAAAACAGGACTAATTACTAAAAATTACCAAAAATAACAAAACTGAAATAATTGCGAAAATTAAAACTGCTAGAAATCCTAAGCAAACCGGAATTGACTAAAGTGGACTTGGAAATCAAAAATTATGGCTAAAACAATGATTTCGGGGCTTAAATGACGAAATCTGGCTAAAAAAAAAATGCTTCGACAACTAAGCTTTTGACTATTGTCGGTCTCACCAAAACACATTAGCTGTGCGAGTTTCGTGTCATTCCAATTTCGACCTCGACTACTACTGGAATTGATTGCTCTTGAATTTAAGATGTTTTGTCTTCAACATGTAGACATCCGTCACTTGTTCAACATGAGCATTGATTGAGCTGCTACTGACACAATGTGAATGGAAAAAATTGTAGGATTAGAGAGGATACCGAGCAAAATAAATCCTCTGCCATGATCCACTCGTGCATATGATTTTTTTGTTTTTTTTTTAGTGTTAATCACTGAAGTAGATAGAGACAGTGAAGACATGTCTTCTTATACATTGGTTATTTTAGAAATTTAGCTTCAGTTGCTGCCATGTCTGCTGTTCCATCTCTGTAAATTTGCCATATCTATCTATTTACGTGTTACCCGATATTCATTGTTCATATTTCAACTCAACTAAGTTAGCTCTAAAGATTTGAATTTCACTACGATGGTTTCTCTAACCTCTTCCTTGAATAAAGTGTTTCAAGAAAAAGCTTAAATATGCTAAATCGTTTTCTGCAGATGTATGATTTCGGGCCTTCTTATAGATTTGAATTGCTGGATCCAGTCTCCATGTGGTCAATGTGGCTTATGCTGATCATGACAAGGTGAATGCTTTGAAGCTCAAGCAATGGCTAAAAATAAATAGAAACGCATCAAAACGATATAACAATAAATTAATTAATTAAAACAAGAGTAAATAAATGATTTTTTTAAAACCACAAAAATAATACAACTTGCGTTTTGCCGATAAAATCATCAAAAATGATATTTTTGCTGCGGTGCACCACATCATGGCTCTCCTTCTTGTCTGCTATCAATCCTCATCAGGTTAATGGCGGTCCATGTAATTCATGGTGACCCCTTAACCTAAAAAAAAACTACGGTATTGAATCAAGGGTTACTATTTCATTTGAGTTCATTAATGTCAGATTAGAAATCATGACAAAAGAAAGGTCTGGAAGTTACCAGCTCCGAAACACCTGCCGTTCTCAAAGATCAGCAATGCTAGCTTGTCATCTCCTGATGGCATGGTCGGCGGGACTCGACAAAGATCCATATCTTAGAGGATTTTCCAAAATATTATTACATGATTTGCATGCTTGAATGATATATATATAGTTGAATGACAGCTATAACTGAGAAGTCAAGAGTTACAGGGTGGTGGATCACTACTGGTTTGTGGTGGACCCTCGCCAGCCTCAAAATTCTTGGTCTGAAATCGATTGCCGGCGGTGTACATATAATGCTGTCTTCTAGCTATCGCAAGTCCACAAAGAAAATGAACATTAAGAGCGACATGCTAGATTGAAAATTTCAGACCACGACACAGCTCGTAAGAAAACCCCCAAAAACCATGTAAGATAATAATTAAAAAATAGGGGCAATAACCAGATTTTAGCAGCCTGTTAACTGAAATACTGCAAACGTACGAGAAAACAAATCTGTGTGCTAAAATCTATTACAAAAACCCTTTTCTATGGATTTTGTCTTTTTTTAAAATATTGCGTGCGGTAAAAGAAAATAATATCAAATAGGCTTGCAATTGCAAATGTCCAAGAAAGCTGAAAATAGCTCGAAATAGGAACTAAAATAATTGGAATCAAGTAAATGACCATAAGGTCCTTTCAAGAGTCTTATTATGGCATCATTTTTTGGTGCCGTGGGAAGCATAATTGATGCAGGGTGACCGTGCTTGTTTCTTGATAGGCTAACCTGAGCTGTGCTAATCCATGCATCAGATTATAATGGAGATTGAGTGATTCATTTGTGCATTTTGCAAAGGAAGACAAGGTGAATCACCCATGTTCGATGCAGGCAATGGCAAGTCAATCTAAAGATTTTTTTTAAAAAAATAAAACAATGTTATTCTTAGAAAAAAAAATTAAAAATAATGTTGTTTTGTAAGAAAAATAAATAAACAAGTCAAAATAACATTCTTTTATAAAAAAATAAAAATAAAAATCAACAAGATTGATTGATCTGTAAAGTCAATAGGTATAAAAAAAAAAAACAAGTTTTGAGACTTGAATTTTTAAGGTATTAATTCCCCCTAAGGTTAAAGTTATATATATATTCACGATACAACAAAATCTTAAACTTAGAGATGACAACTTCTATAAGTTTATTAATAAAATTTATATTGTTTCTAATGAACATAAACAAAGAGTTTGTAGAGAAAAAATAGGAAAAGAAAACGATTGTTTTCTAATTGATTTCTGACAATATGAAACTGATATTTATAAAACAATATATCATATTTTCATACTAATCTGTCTTTGTAAGACAACCTTCAAATTAATTTAATAAGTTGACAACAAATGTCATGCATAATTAATTAGTTAAAATTTGGAGAAAATTATTTATGACGTCTAAGTTTTAAGTATCGTTATATATATGTGTGTGTCTTTTACACTTTTAATGTGAGATAAAATTCTTTTTAATTTTATTTATAACATGATTGAGTTTCACAATGTCAACCTAGTTTTTTTATTAGATCACTTAATTTTGTTTTAACTTAGACTAATTTAAATCCCAAGTAGATTAAGTTTCAAGTTGATAAATAGATAGGTTTTGTTAAAAAATAATATAAATCATGTAAAGTTTTTAGATGAGATGATTTCTTAACAGGTTTTACACCCATGTTTCTTACCAAGCAAAGATCAGCACATCAAAATGATCTAAAAACACCAAACCGCCGGTCTTTAAAATAAAATAAAAAATCAACTTTCGGCCAAAAGCCGGTGAGATCGCAATGCCAAACGGGTACTAAATAATAATTATAATAATATAATAAGATATATTCCTCGTAGAACATGCAAGGGAAAAGGCTTTTCCATTGCAATTTGTTGCTGTATTTTCTATCTTGTGGCTACAAATTGAAGTCGTTCTAGATAATGAAAGTTGAAGAAAAGAAACATGAAAGTATCCTTGTTTGACCAGCCAAGCTAGCTTCTAATTCTTGTGTTACAAATTAATTAAAATTAAAGCTTAGGTTGCTTAGTCCTCTTAATGTATGGTGAGGTTGATGGAGAGGATGATAAGTTGATAACTATCATGATGATGATGATAATAATGACAAGATCATAACTTGCTTAAAATACAATTAATTA
The DNA here is from genome assembly GCA_025169955.1 of Salix arbutifolia. Lineage (NCBI taxonomy): Eukaryota > Viridiplantae > Streptophyta > Magnoliopsida > Malpighiales > Salicaceae > Salix > Salix arbutifolia. Next base: position 17,371,422 of record CM045919.1, on the reverse strand, counting down.
GACTTAGAACTAATTAATTGTATTACTAGCAGGCCATTATCACCCAATTTCCAATTTGCTCCCTACACTCCAAATCCATGCAATCTTACCCCTTGAACCTTCCCATTTTTTTCCAGATTCTAACATGAAATAATAGCATGAAAAGCAAATCTCTATATGCTAAGGATTTTTAAAGAAATTTCACAACTAAAAAAACTTAAACCATTTAACGGGTCTTATAAACTATTTTATATCACTCATAAATATATTTTTTAGTGACAGCATTTTAAAACCCTGTTTGACAATGATTTTCTGAATGAAAAACACTTTCAAACAGATATATATTCATTATCTATCCTATATTTAATTTAATTAAGAGAAATAAAGTTATAAAATTTGAATTCATAATAGTTAAGTTGTTAAACATATATATGATTTGATATTATTCTTACCACGTAAGTTATTATAAAGAATATGTACCCCATAAGTTGCTACGATGACAGAACTCACGCACCAGCAAAGACATAATGGAGCATTTCACATTTGTTTCTTCTTCTTTTTGGTGGCCGGGGTCCATAGCTCAGCTCACATCAACATCTAGATGAGACAGAGCATGTGGAAAATTATTCCCCAAATCTAAATAATGTACAGTCTAACGCTATCCTCCAATGAAGCTCTGCAAGAAGATCAGCCTTCCAAATAATATATGATAGAAATACGACAACAAAAACTCGTCAATATTAATTCGCCCAATTTAGAAGCATCAACACTCAATTAGAGAGTAGAAATATTGCATACAACAAACACCTCCTTGAACTTCTCATTGGTTGTTGACCATCGGATGCATTTGGTGGAAATGGGTTGGTGTGTCAATAGCATGCACATATATATATATATATATATATATTGGATGGTTTTTAAACCCCATAATGGGTTGACCCGGAACAAGTTCTAAGACATTAGTTAGGCAAGTGAGTTGATCGAATATAATTTGGGTCAATTCAATTTTTTAAAATAAAAAAACAACGTGACCATGTAATTTAAGAGATACCAAGTTATGGGTCAACTTGAGTTTTTAGCTATATCATGCTAATTTATTTATTTATCAATTATTGAGATCTAGTTTGAGTCAGGCTTTAAATCACTTGAATTATGAGCTAACCTATAAACTTGGGCTAAATGACAAGTATATAAGTATAATAAGGGTTTTTAAAAAAGAATAAAAATAAAGCCTAAACTCAAAAAATCCAACTAGGAGGCAGCAAGAACATGAGAATCGAAACCTAAACCACCCTGGGGCTCCACTATTTCTCCACCTGTGGTTGGAAGCAACTCCATGAGAACCATATGCATTCGGTAGACATCTAGTCGGTGGCAAATTTTGTTTTCATTAGTTTGCATTAGGTAGGGTAATATACCTTTTATTATACTTCTTTAATTATTTCCTAAAAAAATTGATCAAATTAATCTTATTTTAGCAGAGTTTAAATGAACAAAGAATTTACTTCTAGTAAGAGATTAATTGAAAAAAACAATTTCTAATTTATTGCGCTTAATTTACTCATTTGCAAGAACTCTAAACCTAATTAGCATCTCAAGAAAAATCTTCCTAAACACACACTTATGATGTAACAAGGCAGTATGATTTCATGGGGACCTGGCCACAGAACCCATTAGCATTATCGTCGAGAAAGTTATGATTTCATGGTCAAAAAAGAAAAATAAAAAACTGAATTATATATCCCATTAATCACTGTCCTAGCTTGTGACCGAAGTGATAGTGATTCATACTTGCTCATATAATGTCATTAGTTTCTTAGCTCCCTTTGGCCAGAGCATATTCACTGCACTGATTTATTTATTAGGCATCATAAATGTGTTTGGAGTTGGAGACACAAAGCTGATGTGATAGCGATAGCTATAATTTGTAATAAATTCATGGACAATCTTGAAAAAACAATAATTCTTTTTCTTTTTTTTTCATATTTCGTTTCATGATTAACAATTAAGAAAAATTGCACTCGATCCCTTCTTTATTCGCTTGCATCTGAAGAGGAAAACACACATTTAGCTTAGTCAATGGAGTGTTATATATAATATATAAAGATATATCATCTGGGTGCCATGTATAGCATATGCTTTAGATCCCCTAAATTTATCCTCCTATATGCACATACACCTTAAAAAATAAACTAGTTAATTTAAAACAATGCTATTTTAATATATTTCTTTATATAAAAAATATTATATTAATTTTTATATATAAAAAATTAAACTCGATTTTTACTGGATTAATCGGTCACCTAGTTGACTGGTTTGATCCAACTATGCTTTTTTTTTTTTTTAATAATTAGAATATTCGGATAAGTTTATGCATGTATCATGACTAATTCAACTATGTTTAATAATACTACTATAAGCTAGCAAATGAATAAACAAAGACAGAGATTTAGACAACAAGGAGATAAGAACCATGCAATAATTAGTTTATTTTTTCTACGAGGAAGAAACTGAACAGAATCAAAGAGGCGGTGGGGGATGATGCGATATGGACGTGAATATAATAATAATAATAATTATAATTATTATTATTAATAATAGTAGGAAGCTAGCATACAAAAAAAAATTGGAAAAGAGAATGAGAGGCTTGTCTCCATGCACACGCAAGGGCTTTCTAAACCACCCACCATAAAGATGCATCCAATTTTTTAATTAATTTAGATATAATATACGTGTTTGGGATTGAGAGTGTGTTTGGAAAGTATTTTTGAAAAAAAATATTTTTTTTTATTTTAAATTAAAAAAAATTATGTTTTTAAATCATTTTGATGTGCTGATGTCAAAAATAATTTTTTTTTTAAAAAAATATTATTTTAATATATTTTTAAATAAAAAATATTTTAAAAAACAACCGTAATTACAGTGCAAGAGTAACAATGTAGATATGTTTCAGCTTTTCTCAGCCAGGCTTTTCGATTTTTGTTTTGCTTTCACATTCTCACCAATTGCTGCCAAATTAGGAGTCTAGGGACTTATTCTAAATTCATGTCCCGTCTTTGCTAATGATTTATATCTTAAAACAATTCTAAATTGGTTTTCTTGATAATTTAATCTTTAATTCTATAGATACTAATTGAAAAAATACTCAAAAATTAATATATTCATCGTGAATGACATGAAACTCACTAGATATACCAAACTATATATATATATATATATATATATATATAAATAAATAAATAAACAAAACTCTTACTCTTAGTAAATTCATGAACTCTTAATGAGATAAAAAAAAATTATATATGATTTTCACGTGGCTACTTATCCACCATGTTAACTTGAATTAGTAGAATGATTTGATTGAGAACCTGTTGATTTAGGAAGGACCTGATCAGAATGCAAATTGATAGAGTACCTATTTGAAATTACACCTACAGCTCAGGGACTATTTTGAGGTTTGCTCTTTGAATATAAAACTTGATGAAAAACAAATCATGTCTGGTGCACGTAAAATGGACCCACGATTGTTAAGAGAAAAAAACAAATACAGCTGGGCCTGACGTGTCGTGTGGAGATAAACATAAGAGTCAGCTTTTATTTCACTTTCAGCCCCCCATTAACTTGTTATTGGCAAAACAAACACGCTTTTTGGCCACGTCAAAAAAAGGATATGGCTTTAGAATATATTTTGCTAATTTCCCAGTTTGAACCCTTAACTTTCTCTTATTTACATTTAGAACCATACTATTTTTATTATATTATGTCCTAAAATTAAAAACAAGAGAAATGAAAACTGCCTCTTCTCTTTTCACCCGCAAATATTCTCAATTTCACATGATTTTTTTTTTAATTTTTATTATTACTTGCATTATGTTTAGACTAAACTTGTTGTAGTCTCTTTCCCTATTATTTCTATAATAAAACAAAGTCATTGAACCGGACTTGGTTCAGATTTAGATTATAGGATGAAATATTATTATTATTATTATTATTATTATTATTATTAATTCGAAACAATGGTGAAGTACTATTAATATTATTGTTTTTATTTGATTGAGAATAATAATTGTGTGACCGATTTCAACTTTAATGGTTAAAGACAAACATTCTATTGGCAAATGGTGTTTTCATTCGTTGAAAAGGCCATGGTGTTAAATCTCCAAGAAGTTTCCATCGAGCAACGTAGAAAAGTTGCAGCCCACCACAGAAGAACACGCTTCGAGCACTGACTGATTTCCTTAGCTTCGTCTTTTTTTTTTTCATTAACATGAATTTTAAACTAATTTATATGTATTTTGAGTAATTTTATAAATTTTTAAATTAATAATTATGTAAATTTTATGTAATTATTATATTAGTAAGATTCAAACCTGAAATTACATGAGAATAAACTTTTTAATTTCAAATTCTATTAATGAATCTTAATTTGTTACATGTTCTAACTTAGTCTACTTCCTTCAAAAATATATGTGTTTGTGGGTGTGTTCGTGATTTTTTTTATGGGTATTTTTAATTTTGTTTTTGCGAGATACAAGCGTGAATTGTTTTATAATATTATTTTTTTATTAGGAGCATTTTTAAGCACTCCCATTTATATATTATTAAAAAAAAACATTTGGGGGGTGGATATAGACAGCATGACTCATTTAAAAAAAAAAGAATTGGGGGTAATTACATTATTAATATATTTAATTTATATTTCTCTTAGTTTTTTCAATATGACTATATTTTTTTCTATTCCAATAAAGTATTTCATTTAACTTTTTATTGGATTTTCTTAGTGAACATAGCATCCAAAATACGATTATTTTTAATAAATAAAAGTATTTGAAATAAAAATAGTTTTTTAAGTCTAATCTCTTTTTGTCAACAAGAAGTTATTTACATAAAAACTAAACATTATTTTTTTACTTAATTAAAACAAACAAATAGGTTATGGATATAACTAAAATATATATTATTTTATTTAAATAAGTGAATATCACGTGTTTACAGTATCACGACAAGACCACATTGAAAAAATTAGTTAAGTAAAACAACCTAGGTCATTCGAAAACATATTCCACTGAAACAATAAAAAATAATGGTATATTAAATCGAGAATTTTTTTTATAAATACTTGATTGAGATTTAAAAATAAATAATATACTCAAATGAAAATAAATTATGTATTTTATTAAAAATAAAAATAAAAAATCGGTGTACTAATAATGAAGTTATTCCAAAAAATAAAAAGTAACTATTATATTTTCCACATCCACCTTTTCAGTTTATCCCTTAAAACTTAAAATAATAATAATAATAAAAATAAATAACTACTAGTAATAAATTTGTTTTATTTAACCATTAACATCTCTCTCTCTTTAGAGGCATGAACTCTCTCCCATCATCTTCTTCAATTTTGGAATGAAATCCCGTCCACTTCAACACCCCAAAACTCTCTCCCATTCAATTCTCAGTACCTCTCTCTTTCTATCTATGCTTAAAGTTTTCATCTTTCTGTAAATATAAACCATCCTCTTTTCTGGGTCTCTTTTATAATTGCATAAACCACACAAATTTTGTGATTTATTGGTTTTCAAGGAAAATAATTCTTGGGTTTTGCTTGTTTTTTCGTTTTGAGTTGATTTGAGGAACTGGGTCTTTTGAAAATTTGGTAAAAATATCATGGGGTCAGCTTCAATTGAGCAGGAAATGCCAGCTAGAGAGGAGATGCGGAGTCGTTTTGAGAATTTAAGAGGGGTTCAATGGAGGATAGATCTTGGAATTTTGCCTTCCCCTTCCTCTTCTAGTGTTGATGATCTTCGTAGAGTGACTGCTGAATCTAGAAGAAGGTAAAGTTTTGGCCTTTTCCCCCCTGAAAAAGAGAATAATTTTTTTTTTGTCAGTTTTGGGATTTATATATTATTATATATTGGCTAATGAAAGCAAACTTTATTGTTTATTTTTTTTAATTATGTTTTAGTTGACATAGGATTTAAAGATGGTTCCTTATTTTTTTTTTGTTATGTTACCATTCTGATGATAGCTAGTTCATTATCTTTGAGAATCATTATATAATCCCAATTTTTTTCTCAGGGTTTGATCCATGGAATCAAATAGTAGGGGTTTGGTTGTGATCAGTTGTTTTTTTGGTTGTTAAAAGTCAATCAAATTAGGAGGGAGTCCCCAGTTGGATTTCAACGTTTAAGTCTACTTTGTATGCTGGTTTGTTGTTAACAGAAATGAAAATGGTTGTCTTTGTCAGGTATGCTGGTTTAAGAAGGCGGCTCTTAGTTGATCCACATTTGTCAAAGGATGGAAGGAGTTCACCTGATCCTGTAATTGACAATCCACTCTCACAAAACCCAGGTAACTATTTTGTTTGCGCCATGCAAGTTTATGGATGAAAGTTAGCTTGTTGCTTGTACTAGGGTATAACTATGCCAATTTCCGATCTTATCTGCATTGTCATTCAAATGTTTTTATTGTGACTCTGGTATGTGGTATGTCTCGTGAAAATGTTGTAATTACTTGGTATTAATGATGATATACGAATGCTTCCTGCAGATAGCACTTGGGGTCGCTTCTTTCGGAATGCTGAACTGGAAAAAACACTCGACCAGGATTTGTCACGTTTATATCCAGAACATGGTAGCTATTTCCAGACACCTGGCTGCCAAGGAATGTTAAGACGAATCTTGTTATTGTGGTGCCTTAGACATCCAGAGTATGGTTATAGACAAGGTAAATTAAATTGAAAGAAAGTCATGTTCCCATCAACCCTTATGGCATTCTTCTTTGTGCTATACCAATATTCAATCATTAGTTCGACCCTGTCATCTCAAGCTGTTCATCCAATATTGTTAATTTGACTCGACAAGCATTTTAATCATTAATCTCTAATTTGTTTTCCTATATCCACTCACGTCAATATGTACAGTATTTCCTTACAGCGAAATTAATGTTTCCCTGCTGGTTGTTGACTTTCCTTGGCAGGAATGCATGAACTCTTGGCTCCTTTTCTATATGTTCTTCATGTTGATGTGGAGCGTCTGTCTGAAGTGCGCAAGCAGTATGAAGACCATTTCACAGATAAATTTGATGGTTTAGGATTTCAGGAAAATGATCTTACATACAACTTTGATTTTAAAAAATTGTTAGATTCTATGGAGGATGAAATTGGCTCCCATGGTAATGCTGTCAAAGTCAAGTCTCTCAATGAGCTTGATCCTGAGATACAGACAACTGTATTACTAACTGATGCTTACGGGGCTGAAGGTGAATTGGGTATTGTCATATCAGAGAAATTTATGGAACATGATGCCTACTGTATGTTTGATGCATTGATGAGTGGGTCTCATGGTTCAGTCGCCATTGTTGACTTCTACTCTCACTCCCCTGCACATGGTTCTCATTCTGGCTTACCCCCTGTTATCGAAACTTCTGCTGCTTTGTACCATTTGCTGTCTGTTGTTGATTCATCTTTACACAGCCACCTTGTTGAGCTGGGTGTTGAACCTCAGTATTTTGCACTTCGCTGGTTACGGGTTTTATTTGGACGAGAATTTTCACTTGAAAACCTCTTGTTAATATGGGATGAAATATTTGCAGCTGATAATAATGTCACATCAGAAAAAGGTGCTGAAGATGATGCAGACTCTGGCTTTCGTATCTTTAGATCACCTCGGGGAGCATTAATCCCGGCTATGTCTGTTTCTATGATTCTTCATTTGAGGTCTTCCCTGCTTGCCACAGAGCACGCAACTACTTGTCTCCAGAGACTGTTGAATTTTCCTGAGAAAATAGATCTGAGAAAACTGATAGATAAGGCAAAGTCGTTACAGGCACTCGCATTGGATACTAATATGTCCTCCGTGTCTCCTCCGTTTGATGGGATTTATAACCACAGTAAATCAATGGTGGTGAAAGGTCATTCTCATGCACTTTCATCTGATTCCATTTCCCCCAAAACTCCTCTAAATGTGGTGCCTGACAGTTATTGGGAGGAGAAATGGAGAGTTTTGCACAAGACAGAAGAGCTCAAGCATGATCATTTAGGGAAATTGAAACCAAGCCAGAAAAAACGGTGGACAGAAAAAGTAAGATTGCCCCTATCTAGGACAGAATCTGCACCAGCGCCTGTAAAATTAGGGAGTGGGAAGAAGGTTCAGAAGTCATTTATTAGGCGTAGTTTGTTAGAAGATTTATCACATGAACTTGGGGTGGATGAAGATATTGGAAAATCAGATTGCCATGAAGTTTCAGGCAAGAAGGATCATCAAACTGTAGAAGTTGAGGAAGGGGAACCAGACAGCGTTAACAATGGCTTCACTTTCTCAACTGAGGAGAGATGTCTTAGTGGAAATGCTGGCAGTGAGGAAAATTCATCAGTGTTTTCAGACCCATCTAGTTCTCTTAGTGGTGGTAATGACCATGAAAATGACTGTGAGAAGAGTAGTGTTGCCTCAAATATGTCTGTTGATGAAAATGATCAACCTGTGGCTCTCCAGGAAGATCCAACCTTTCCTGTTGATGAAAATGATCATCCCCCTGAAGGCGTGTCTATAAATTCTGGGACCAACAATGAGCCTGCTGGAAAACAGGTTGCAGGTCCTAAAGAGAGGAAACTTTCAGGTAAATTTCAATGGTTTTGGAAGTTTGGATGGAATACTGCTGGTGAGGAGACTTCTGAAAAGGGAAGCAACACATTTGAGGCTACAAAACCTGGCAATGATGCCAGTAATCAGATTAATTCAGCAGGATCTTCGTCTGTCAATGGATCTTGCAATTCATATGCCAGTAGCAAAGGAGACGGCGCGGATCAGAATGTGATGGGTACTTTGAGGAACTTTGGACAGTCCATGCTTGAACATATTCAGGTAATTCTTTCGAAGATAATGCTTCTAAGACAGTCTGAAAGCTGTTAAAATATGAAACAGAAGTATGATATGTTGTGGAAAATTGCCTTGATATATGGATTGATTTACTTCAATACGCATGTAGTCTGCCAGGGAGAGGGGTCATGGTTTCTCTACCTGCTAGTATTTTCTCCGTGCTTCGCATGTAATTGATGTAGCTTTCAAGTTTCTGGGGAATCCTAGGAAGTAGTTTGGCCTTGACTTATCAGCGAAGCTAAACTATAGTGATATGGTATATGTTTTTGTGTTAGGCATTCAAGATGAAATTTTCTTAATCGTTTGTTTTTCAGGTAATCGAGTCTGTTTTCCAGCAAGATAGGGGTCAGGCGGGTTCGATGGAGAATTTCTCCAAAACTGCTCTTGTTGGCAAAGGACAAGTCACAGCCATGACAGCTCTAAAAGAGCTTCGGAAAATCAGCAATCTCTTATCTGAGATGTGAGTTGAGCTTTAATTATATATACCTGTATATACATTTTGTAATTAATATTCTTTTAGTGCTAATAAAAGTGAGTTTTGGCTCCTCCTTGCTGCTACCCCTCCCCTCCCAAAAATAAAAAATTGAGCTTCAACAAGTTTGCATTTCACTATACACGTTCGTTATGAGTTATGTCATGACTGCATATTATTAAATGCTCGCTTCTCCGAGCCTGTTTGGTACAGCTGTTGCTGTAGCTTTTCAAAGTGCTTTTCGTGCCGAAATATATCAAAATGATGTTTTTTTATTTTTTAAAAATCATTTTTGATATTAGCACATCAAAATGATCTAAAAACACCAAAATATATTTATTTAAAATGAAAAAAAAATTGAATTTTTTGAAAACACAGTTTCAAAAGCTGTTCCAAACAGCTTCTCAGAATCCCTTACAGTAACCTGACAGTCAGGTTCAGGAATGTTAACTTGTAAAATTGCAAACAAGAGGAAGACTGATTTAGCTTTGCTTGGAAACTTTGTTTCTGTTACATAGACATCATTACTTCATCCTAAAGCCAAGGTGAACTGACTGGATCTTTAAAGAAGAGTCTGAATTTATTATTGTTATTATTTAATATTGAGTATTCACATCCCATACATTTTATGCTTGACCAAGCCAAGATTGTGTGCGAGAGAGGGCTAAATTTAAACCAGAATTTTAAATGCCACAAAGTGGACTTCATATTTAGATTGATGCACTGGCAGCCAAGCCAACTCACTAGAACGGGCACTTGCAGTTATAACCATGTCTAAATTGGCTCACCTTTTGTGTCTCGGTTGGGGAGCGTGATTAAGGTAAAAATTATTTTTGACATTAATATATATAAAAACATTAAATTTTTTAAAATAAAAATAAAAATTTCTAATTTTTTTTTAAATTGCATTGAAACACAATGATAAGTGCCAAACAGAGACTGTCTTGCTTGGTTCACATATAATTTTGGGTTTAAGATGGTGGATGTCTTGGACTACAGCTAAAGCTAGCGATGTCCTCTGAATTTATTGACGGTAATATCTCAAATCACTATAGTTAAAAAAAATGCCCTCCAATTTGGGGAAAGAGAGTTCAACTAGGATTCGTGCATGGCTCTGAACGTGCATCATAATTATAAAAGAGTCCAGTACCTTAACCATTTAGTCCACTGGGCAGATCACTCATCTTTAGTTTGACAAGTGACAGCTCGAGAAGCGGAGAACCAAGTCGTTTTGTTCTCGAGGGATTGGTTCATATCAACCTAGTCAGGCCGATAGAGCTAAATAACGGGCAAATATATCAGCACCTTGCCATAACAAGGAAAGTGTGAAACTGACTAAGTTGGAAAAGATGCGCCTGAAAACAAATATTCTACAAAATCGCAAAACCAAGAATAATATTTAGTATAGTAACTTGGCGCAGCAGGAATTTACATTAGATGTGAAATCCTATATTCATGATCATCGAACTATTCTAGTGGGAGCCATAATCGTACATATACATACAATATGTATCAAAGTTGTCAAAATAGAGAACGGGGGCAGAACTCTTCAGATTATTTCGAAAAGGTAAAGAACAGGAGAAAACGATAGAAACAACTCTTTCCAGCTTCTAATCTGGATTGGGAGGTTTTGTTACCAGCTAAAGTATGATCTAATCTATGTGGTGAAAGCCTGGGAGAAGAGATGTGATAAAGCCAAAGAAAATCATCTGAATCTCCTTCACAATTCCCCACCAGCGGTGGCCCCCATTGTCTCCACCAGGTTCAGCAACATTTTCATTCTCAGCTGCCTGGTTACCATCCTCTGCAGGTCTATTCTCATTCTCAACTGCAGGTTGTCCCTCTGTAAAAAGTTGTCAAAAATTACTAAAGCAACAATCAAAAATATAATTTCCTCTCAACTTCAACCAGCTTTCCCTATCCAAATCATGCTTTTAGGACACGGGAATTCAGATAACAACAAAATGAAAGACAGTGAGAAGGACATAGGATTCACTACAAAAGGTACCATGGGATTCTATGTTACATATTCACATTATTGGACATGGTTGATATAGACCATTGCGTGAATATTACCTGTACCTGTCTTCCTAACAACACAAACAAATAGATTACCCAACATCGGTGCAATAATCAATAAGACGAGATTGGAGATATCATCCAACTAGAATGTCAGCATGATATACCAACAATAATCCGAGCTTATGAAAGTATTGCTTCTGTAACTTGCTTCAACGCCCCACATGAATATTAGATTTTTAGAGATGAGAAATATGCTCACAAGGCAGTTCAAAAGCACATATTTCACACAAACAATAAGCAATTTGAATGTAAAACAATCCGATGTACTCTCCTGATATGAATTCACTCTTAAGAAACCTCACTCAAAACTAGTCCAGCAGAACGATGTTTTTTTTCTATAAGGAAAAAATGATGTTTTTTTATGCACACAGTTGTACCCATGTTCGACCAAGAGAACCGAATACACTCTACTCACTTTATACCTCATAGATAAGCAAGATTCTTCACCACCAGGTCAAGAAAAGGTAAACATAACTTGAATGAGCAAATCATTCAAACCTCGTAATTACAGTTGATACAATGCAAAGATAAAGTTCAATTAGTCAAGTTTAGCTGATAAGGGTTCAAGTTTCATTTACCCATTACTTGTGGAAAAGAGAACAAATACACTTGCATACCAGACAGTTGGAAATGAAATATCAACGTATTCCTATTCCCTCAAATATAAATAAACAAAACCCAGAAAACATCCAAAATCCTTTGTAAGTATTTGGAAAATGGATAATACCTGCCAAAGCAACATTTTCATTTTCCGCCCTGACAGCAGGCCTAGGTGGACGGGGAGGGGCAGCTGCCCTTTGCATGCTTTGTGAGAGCCATCTTACTAACGGTGTCAGAGCTCCAGTTTGGTACCTACAACACTCATTGAAATGGTTCAGCTTCCATGTGCATGACTTGCTGAAAATAGCTTCACATGAACAATACAAGGCTACATTTTGGAGAAATAACAGATTATTTAATTTGTTGTTTGTGATGGGTATTAGAAGAACATTTAAAACAGGGGACAGACTGGTTAGCTCGAAACTTTTTCTCTCTCCAGAGATTGAAAAGAGTATACAGTAATAATAAAAAATATCATGTGAAGAATTTATCTCAAACAACAAATCATTTGAAAGTTCAGTACTTACAAATAGACAAGTGAAGCAAAAAACACAAGGACAAGAAGCCTTTGTCTCGATCCATCTTGGTTGAACAAAAAGATTACAGCTGCCAGCTTAAGTATGAGCAACAAATCCAACTGAAATGCAATTTGAAATCTCCGAACATCAATTTGCCTTTGATCTGCAGGCTGCTGCGGTGGTTGTTGCTGTTGTCCACCTTGTGCTTGATCACTGGTTCCCCCAGCCTCAGGAGTCGGCCTACTGCTGAGCAAATAATATGAAAAACAGCAATCTTAATTATCAGTTCATTTAATAATCCATCTAACAACAAAGTTATATAACCTTGTTAACATCATCAAGCATGCGTGCTAGTACCCTACAGTGAAGGGTGCTATGAACCTTAGATCTTAACAGTTTACACAACACAGACATGCTTACGTAGGTATGTTGAGCGTGAGAGGAATTAAGGTGTTTGAAGGAAGTCCAGCAATTGGTCCCATAAATTGCGGAACAGGCACTGCATAAATGCCAGGCCCATGATTCGCTTGTTCTTGATCTTGCATAGCATTTGACCCTGGAACCAGCGCAGGATACATGACAGGAAACATCTGAAAACCACCATCTGTATAAGCTGGAAAGCCAGAGAATGCCGGCGGCACCTGAGGTAACAAAACCACCAGAGAATGATCGATCCCAACTTAATCACACCGAATTCATGCCAAATGCACAAACCAAGAGCACAAGGAGGAAAATCCTTGGACTAAAAACATCTAAAACATAAATAAATAAACTTCAATCCATTTCATTTTTTTTTTCAGTTTACAATTTTCTTCAAAATATTCATTCTATCTTTGCAAGGCTCCAAACTTTACCACTACAAATCCATCAAGTTTCACTCTTTTCATGAAATTCGAATTATAAAAAAGAAATAAAACTCGTTCCTAATAAACCCATTAAAATTATATATATATATATAAATCAAAAACCTCCACTTTCTTACTCTCTGAAATTCCACCAACACTAAATATCAGTGGGAAAAAAACCCAATTTATAAAAATTGGTCAAAACTCAACAGCGTAAGAGCCCATCAATCTCCTTTTGTTTTAAGGACCACCCATTATTGAAAAATAAGACATGAAAACTAAAATTGGAAATTGTGAAATACCCATGATTGCTTGAGCTTGTTTTCGGGAGAATTTTGTGTGCTAGAAGATTGATTCACGCTCGACGACACTGTTTCTGGTTGTTCTGCCATTGTTAAGAGTTTGATCTCTGTGTTTCTTTTTTTAGTTTGATAAAATAAATAAATATATATATAGGGGTGTTTTTTCATTGTTGACGAATCAGTCTCTGCCACGTTTACGTTATGATGTGTAAGATATAAAGGGTTAAAATATTTGTTTCTTTGAGGTTTTAACTACAATATTTTTGAGGTCACGAATTTCTTAATTTTTTTTGTCAAGCTCAGTTGATTGTTTTTTTTTTTCATTTGGATCGAACAGTTGGATGAAATCTCATTTTCAACAACAAATACAGGAATGAAAAAAATGATTTGATTATATATATATATATATATATATATATAATTGTTTTAAAATAATTTTATAGATTTATTTTTTTAAAAAAAATAACAGCATATCTCAACTATTTCTTTCTTTTGCTCTTAATTTGAGAGATCAAAATAAAAAAGTTAAGAGCTCATTGATATTATCAAAACCTTTTTACTAAATACATTGTAATAAAAAAGTTTTGCTCTTAATTTTACTAAAACAGCTTTTATTTTAATATTTTTATTTTTATAATGAGTTAAATCTACTTTTATAAGAAAGCTTAATTTTTATTATTCAATTCGATAGAAATCGGAGAATGGTGGTGAATTTCGCATACCTCAACCAATACATATAAGATTGTCTGGTTCGTTGCTGAAAGCTTCAAGACAATTCAGTTTAGGGTTCACTTAAAAACGTTATAATAATTTGAAAAAAGAAATATTGTATAAAATTCAATTCTAGTTTTACTTGAATAAATTGAATACACCACAAAAAAAAATCAATAAATTTCCAAATCAGATGAGAAAAACCTAAAACACGCATACAAGCCATGTTCACTCATGCTTCCTAGTCCAACCATAGTTCCTAGGATTCAGAGATGCCCCTTTTTCAGAAAGCATAATAAATCTAAAGATCGTTCAAGATTTCTTGTTTGTGTATTTAATTTTATGTGCATTTACTTGAAAGCTACAAGAAAATGTTCACAAAATGATCATGCAGCTTGATATTCTGTTCATTACATTTACTGATATCTGAACTGTTCCAGAATAACATCAGGGTTAGACTAGAATGTAGTAGAACAGAGTTAACAGCTATAGAAGTTAACTAAAAGAATTCTCCAAACAATAAACACCAGGATCGCTTCTGTACAACATCCGAGTTCTTCGGTGTCTTTTCTACTTATCTTCTTTCTTCAACATGGAATTTTTTTCAAGGAAATTGGACCTAGAAATTCAAAATCAGGAGACATCAAAATAAGCACAAATCAGATGCAAATTTTACCTGAATTAATAATGTTATGTATTCTGCAGGCCATTAGCTCTAGAGCAGAGAGACCTCGTCTCGGTAATTTTTTTCTCAAATTATTCTGTTATGAACATTGAAATGTATTATGATGCAAAATGTTACATCATTGTAGTGCTTAAACCAGAAGGACCGCTTTCACTATCATAAAATCACTGCTACAAATGACTGTTAATGTGCTGGAGACCAAAACAGCCAGGCCAAACCAACAGCAGGAGTCAGCAATATAATCTCAAGAAATGATAAATTGATCCCATTTCACTAAATCTAATGCTACTTTCAATGTCAAATATGGGATGCATCATTCAGATCTAACAAGTACGAGGGAAAAGACAAAAGGTTAACCTGAGAAACCAGCCTGTTGACATGAATCTCATCCTTCCTCATCGTCCAAAGATGAACCTTCCAAAATCAGCAGCTCCACTTCCCTTCCCACCTCATCCCCCTCCTTTTGGTCCACCTTAACATTCACATGTCCCTTCTCCTCCACCACCACATCAATATCAGTTGGACCTGTTAAAACCTCCACTACCACTTTCCCTTCCATCTCCTCAGGAAGCTCCACCTTCACACCCACCTGCTCCTCCTCATCGTCATTCACCTCCACATTAATTCCAGCTGTATCAGCAGTCAAGAAAAATATGTATCAATATAAAATTAATAAACTGTGATAATAAAAGACTCATTCTTTTATTACCAAAGGTTGTCCAATGTTTTCCGATAAAAGACTCAACTAAAATACAGTCACATGGAAGTAACAATAATAAAAACATTTTCCATGAAATTTATGATAATAACCGATTGGGGAAATGTTACTACCCCCAACAATTCACGCGATTCCAGCTTACTATTTCAAATGCATCACCTCTTCCTCATAAACAGTAGCAAAATCCCATGAAATTAACAGCAATTTGAATTCCTCCATTTTGACGTCCTAATTCACACATCACAGTTTGACATTATGCATAGTAACTAAACAATGATCCAAAATTGGTAAAATTTTCAATTCAATCCTTTACCTATCTTTCACAACTACATTGAGGGAGTTACATTAGTTTAGGCCAGTCTTAATTTTTCAATAGCTACAAGGATCAAGAAAACAAACAGGCAAAAAAGAATCAAGTCGAGATGGCAAAAGAAGCAATGGCTTTTCATAAATTACATTATCAAGCAGAAGCATTCATCAAATAAACCCCAATCAATTCATAAAAAAACAAATCTTGCACACAAACATCAGTCCCCAAAACTCAAGAGAAACAACATTCACCCATTTCTTCGTAGCAATTAGCCATAACAAAATCTTAAAAACACACACAACATTGAATTCATTTTAACCAACAAAATTTAACAAAACCTCATTTCTCCAAAGCTGCAAACTAGCATATAAAACTTAAATAAAAAGAACAGAGTAAATTATATAAAAAATATTTTTTTCAATATTCCAATGATTAAACAAAACCCCATTTCATGATACATCCAAAAAAAACCCACACCTTTAATAAAATAAGAAGAGGAAGGCCATCCACGACAAGTTGTAAGCGAAAGCGTTTCTTCATCACTTAGCTTATAACCAGAAAACTTATGAATCAAATCGTTAACGCTCAATATGGGTGGAACCCAAAAGGAAGACCCTGGTCTAAAAGGCAACCAATCAGGTGTTGATTTTTGGAGCATTACTCGGTGAAGAATCTCCTCAAGTTTCTTAACCAAAAACCCTTCTTCATCTTCACTCCCATTACCACCGTCTGATTGAAGTGATGGTGAGGAGAGATTGATTTCGATCAGTTGGGGTTTTGATGAACGGTGGCGGTGGTGGAGGTAGAGAGGGATTAACGGTGGTGATTTGAGGGGAGCATGGTGGGGAGCATGGTGGTAGAGTAGGGATTTAGAGAGGAATTTTGCTGCCTTTGCTGCCATTACTGCCTGATTTTATTTTGGCGAGGACTTCTCTTGGTACCCGCGTGGGTTAGGCCTGTCATGCATCGTTTTGGAATGGGTTTTATCCATCATAGTTACAAGAGCCGAGTTGGTGTCGTTTCGGTTTATAATCCGGGTCATAGATCGGGTGAGTTGATTTAGGTCAACCCAAGTGTATTTCTTGAAATACCGATATTTTGGTAGAAAAAGGACCGGTTTTTTCTACCGGTCCAGACCCTAGGGAAGTGGGCTATTGAGTTTAGCTGCTAAGCTTGGTCGGATTCTGTGACATTATCATCTTGTAACCCTATCAAACTCGGTTAGCCTGCAAGTTATCCAATGACTCGTTGACCCAAGACCATATATTGGCCATACTTGCTTTTAAACTTTCTAGAAAGCTAGACATCAAACCAGGGTTACCCAGCGTACCAGTACGCGACACGTGTACTGGAGAGAGTACAAGCTTCATGTAAATCCTTTTTTATGCCGACTTTAACGTGAAGCTCTCGAGCCAACCACAGTTCAGGTTCTTGACTGTGAGGACCTAGTTCTGTAACATTGTTCCTACTCCCACCCGAGCACAACAATCCAGTTGAAGTAGCGTTAGAGAGTAATATATAAAAATATAAAATATTCTTGGAACTTCGAACAATAACCAAAAGGTCATAACTTCGAATAATATGAATAACACTTTCGATTGGATTCCCTCATGAACATCTTCTCTCACGGTCGGTTACATCTATGATTGAAAACAATGTCCAAACATGTGTCAGAGAAATTAAATCCACTGATCCAAAATGAAGGATCTATTGTTCCTCGGTACAAAAATAAATGAAGTTGTTAGTTACTGGGTGAACAGATATTCAGCTCTCACCAGAAGAAAAACACAGAGAAACAGAGAAAGGATAAACTAATCAAACTTCGTAGCGAACAAAAAGATTTCTCAGCTACTCCAAAGAACTAAAGAATGAACTAAAATGGGGAAATCAGGGCCTCTAAATTAGCATGTGGTTTCCTTGATGCGGTGCAGAACCTTGTGGGAAACTCGAAAATTCATCCGCAAACGGGTTGGCAGGACCCATCTGAGGCATTTGAGGATATTGTGGTTGATATTGATAAGGTACCATCGTCATTGATTGATTTTGTCGGTAGTGCTGTTCAAATGGATTGTTCATAGCTGTGGCGCCATATCCATATCCTGCATTTTGCAATTGTATTTGCCTCCTCGCTGCATCGTCTTCATACAAACTATCAAGTAATAGCCGGTCAAAGCCACCGCCCTGGCCCAGAAAACAAAAACACAATCATGAGTAAATGAAAACAGTTACCACATTTTCAGTTGATTCCTACTTGATTCAGTTGTAAATACGATTCAATGACGCAAAATGCAATGGTCAAGTTACAAAAAAGCAGCGAGTGAATCCAATTTGAGTTGACAGAAACTTAGATTGAGCTTGCTCTAGGATCAAGCATACGAAAGCAATAAATCAGCCGGGCTCAGTGTTTCAAATCAATTCAAACAATCAAAATACCAGCTCAAGCGATTAACTACCTGATCCTAGAGCAACCTCCATCTAAATTTCTAGTAACTCCATTACATTACAGAAAAGGTGAAACTAATGACTTCAGGTTGAGATTTTCAAGAAATACATAGTGCACACTTAAATGAACCAACTTCAATGATAACAAGCAAACTGTTCTAGGCTCTAGAAAATAATAAGATATTACCAAGTGAAGGTTGTTTGCTCAGTTCTTCACTCAAAACTCAAATGCAACCAGCAGTCATGTGAATATATTTGTTATATTTGTCACAGAAGGAAGAGCATAATTCAAAGTCTCAAACTAAAAAAAAAGAGGATAAATAAACTCACCATTTTGTTTTGTGCTGGTTGGCTAGTTGGGTTGCTTGGAGTGGTAACAAGCGCTAATTCCCAACCTGTTGCATTTGGCTTACCAAGTTCACTCAAAGCATTTGATGAAGACAGAGGATCAGCACCTGCATCAATGTTAACATTAAGTACTTTATATCAAAAGAGACGTGATATGTATAATAAATAGGATGGTAAAGACGCAGCGCGCAGAGATTGGAAAAGAACTTTCATGTTCATAATTCTTTTTGTTTCAAAGAACGAAAAAATCAATTTCAACTGTTAGACCACAAAGATGGTCTCACCAGGTTCTTGAGTAGTACTAATTTCTGCACATACTCTTTACAATTTTTGCTGTCTCATCAGCACTTCAGAAGAGAATAACAATATAACCATTTAAACAAGGTGAACTGCTTTTCTATATCATGAATTGGTGGACCATTTAATCAATAGAAACTGGAAACCCAAATGAACATCATACTCTACCGCAGAGACATGAACTGAAAGTTTGTTAACAAGAATAAATCAATCGGTATGTGCACTACCAGGTGGAACAATTGCAAGAGCCAATGCATTGCTTTCCTCTAGCTCTGCAGCTTTTGGATTTATCTCATTCAGACCCTGTGACAAAATATGAAAACTATGTTAATGAGAACTCAAAGATATCAACTTCAAAGGAAATGCGGAAAAATGTTGATCTTACCAGCAAATCTCCAGTAGCATCAGTGGATACTAATGGAGGTTCTACTTCCTCTTCCTCAGGCTTGGCTTCTTCCTCCATATCTATCAATGCTTCTTCAAAATCAGCCTTTTCAACTTGCTCTGCTGGTTCTGAAGGCTCCTCAGGTTTCTCGGGCTCTCTCTCTCTATACTCCTATTAATGAAACAAATTGTTTATCACAAACACAAAATATAGAGGTGCCACATTCCATTTTCCCATACTTGAAAGGTCATTTCAACACATTTGAATAAAGATTGGACCAATTGAGGATACAGTTATCAGAGGGGGGAAATTCTTCAACCTTCTTATTTAAAAGCAAACTGCCACAGATAAAATTTCTTACCAGTTTCTTGGGGACAGAACCCGAATGCGGTGCTTCCTTAACATATTCTTCCATTGTTGCAAGAAAAGTTGGAGGGGGCTGCTCAATACAGAAAAGTCAGTAAGAACCAGCTGTGGTCATTCACTAAATATTTTCAGTTCGGTAGAAAAGAGAAACCTGTCTCAGTGTTGGAAACTGAAAGTTCCTTGCAAGCTCCAAACCTTTGCAATAGTCATAAAATTCAGCAAGACATTCAGCCTGAACAACCAAAATTGAATTAGAAACTAGACAAATAAGCACAACTAAAACACATAATAAGGCATCCCCATTTGACACTAAAAACAGTCGACTGCAACCAGTGTCAGCATACAGTAACAAAATTTATGAAGAGTAACATGGTTGTAAAACCTGTTGACCAGCTCTTTTGTATGTATTTAGAGCTTTGACTGCATCGTGTTTTGACATATCAAAAAACTGCATTAACATTTGGAATTTATGTTAACGGAGGAAAAAAAACTAGGTGGAAAAACACAATTAATTAATCCAAGAGGAAATTACAAGCTTGAATAAAAGTTTACCATGTCCACAAGATTGATAATTCCATCATTGATTGCACAATAGATTTTAAAGCTCTCCTTCAAGACCTGCATTTTTTATTTATTTTTGGATATAGAATTAAAAAGCAAAAAAAAAAGTGTTTGTATAATGACCACTGCATAGAACATTAGATGTTTTATATTGTTATCAACAACCCTATAATATGAAGAAACCCTCATGAAATAACAATGGCACCAGTTGTTTGCATCGGCATTCCAAGAATCATGCACTGCGACCAGACTTCCAGATTTTCTTTTTCGGTCTCAGGTTAACAAGAAAAGGGAAAAACAAACACTGAAAGTCACCTTTTGCACTATCACTAGCAAGTTACAAAAACTAAAAACATAGCACCGTGTCAAGGAACCATCTCACCTAAAAAGCTTAAGCTGTTAGGTGAGGTCCCAGAATATAATTTATATTATTCTCTAACATACCCCCTCAAGTGAAAGCTCTTTGGGCTTGGAACATGAATAAACACACATTACCCTGTGCTTGATTTTTATCAAATAAAATGAGGATGATGAGATTTGAACTCGTGACCGCTGGGTCAACAAAACTCTGATATCATGTTAAGGAAGTATTTTACCTAAAAACTTAAACTGTTAGGTGAAGCCCCATAATATGATTTATATTATTCTCTAACACACTGTAATGCTTCAATAGAATGATTTAGAAAACATAAGGGACTGCAGCTCACTACACAATCTTATCCCTAGAATGAGGATGAAGAAAGTGCCCTGTCACCGATCCATACAGTTAAGAAATTCACAGCTCAACTGGTAGATGAAATAATTTAAACTTCACTTATAGATGCATTGGTTTTCGCTGAAAGATTCCCCAGCCATGCACAGTTTCACCCAAGTACTTGCGCAAAAAACACTTCTGAAAACACTTTTGTAAGAAATACACGTTTGTATCATGCATACCAGGGCCAGGGCATATTGTACGAGATAATTGGTATAAGCTCCACCTTCAGGCTGCAAAATTTAGAGGAAATGAAAAGGAAAGGACTATAAAATGGAAGATAATTCGATTCTTTATTCCAAGATAATAATTATACAAATTTGTTACTACAATACACCCTTACCTGGCAACCAATTAGACGATAAAGAAGCTGCTGCAGTGCAGGTAGCTGCTCCAACAGATCCTCTCGATTCAAAAGCCGTGTTTTACTATGCACCTGCTATAATTATTGGACACTTAATGCTAGCCCATGATAATAGTGTTAAGGAACCATTTCACCTAAAAACTCAAGCTGATAGGTGAGACCTCAAAATATGATTTATATTATTTTCTAACACATCCCTTCAAGTGAAAGCCTTTTGGGCAGACCCATATTACCTTGTGCTTGATTTTTTTATCAGATAGAATGGGGTGGTGAGATTCGAACTCGTGACCGCTGGGTTAACAAGACTCTGATACCATGTTAAAAAACCATCTCATCTAAAAACTCAACCTGATAGGTGAGATCCCAGAATATAATTTATATTATTCTCTAACAAATAGCATATTCTGACGCCAAGTTAGAATATGATTCCAAATTAAGGCACAGTACAGAAGAAACCTTGGTTGCCCCTGGTGATGTTTTTGTCAGACGCTCCGCCTCAATGTCGAATTTCAAAGTCTTAAAACATTCCAATCTTTCCTCTAGGAAGAGGGCATAGGTACGAACCCATGCGGAGCAATCCCAGGCTGCATTTCAGATAAATCAATCTAAAAAGCTATTGATATTCAAAATTCAAAGCTACTTCACATCAACTGACAAAAACAATATTGAACATAGGCTACATACCCAGCGGACTGGAGTCATCTTTAAAATTGGAAATTTGGAGAATATTTCCTCTGTGTGAGTAGTTGAAGAGCTCCTCTCGGAATGTAGGATCGCCTTCTCTCAATGTCCTATGAATGACTATCAATGTCTTTATCGCAACCTGTGTAAAGACATCCGAATTTCCAAAATCAAGTTCCATCTATTTTGTCTAGGAAATATTTTTTTTTTTTGGATATCCATATTGGAACGGGGGAACTACATGACCCGGAAAGCGCACTTTGTGGGCCCAGGACATGCATAAACCTCCGGCTGTCCCAAACTCTTACAGGGGACCTTACGGTTAGCCTTCAAAGCTCGAACATTGACCTTCCGCTTTTTTTTAGCGAAACAGCCAAGGCCTTTGCCGCTCGACTAAACCCCCGGGGACATCTAAGAAATATTTGCATTGATGAAAACTCGTATTACAATTATGACACGACAATGCTTAGATCAAAGCTCATTTGTACAAGTTCAAATTTTCCTTTATAATCTAAGAAACAATCAATGCGTGTTAAACAAAACAGCAATAATTAATCAAGATTAAAGAAACGGCAACATTACAATCCAATTTCGCGTCTTGGCTAATCTCCTGGCAAGTGCATGAATGCAGTATGCCACATCTGCTCGAGGTCTCATTGCTGATGTTGCCGAAAATATTTCTACAAAAACAGAAGGAAACAAAAACAAACATAATCGAATCTATTCCCTTATAAAAATCCAAAACCATAAATCACAAGATAAACTCATCTCCACAATTCGATTACACATTCACACGATCACAATCACAGATCAAAATCTTCAACTCCCCGCATCAAAACTTAAACTTACTTCTAACATGACGTTCCTTAGGAGGGCATTCAACATGATTGGCAGCCTTTACAATGGCAATATCCAATTCCTTCCATTCAAAAAACCACAACAAAATAAACAAAAAATAAATCCATAACAAAAATCAAAACATCAAAGGAAAAGAACCCATTTCACAAAAAGGGATAAGGAATCCAAAAACAAAACGAAAATTTCACCTTGTATTCACTATTGACCTTTGCAAGGCCAACTTTTGTTGTATCCTTAAGAGCCCCATAAGCTTTTCTAAGACTAGTAAACGTTCCCATTTATCTACAAATTTTAGCTCCTTTGATTTTCTTTTTTTTAAAAGATCTCAAAGAGAAAGATGACAAGAAAAAATCCCCTCCCCCCAAAAAAAAAACTAAAAAAAGAGAAGGAAAAAAAAAGAAAGAGGAAGAGCTCTCTATTTCCTTCTCCTCCTCTCTCTCTTTCTGTTTTTTCTGTTAACCTCCAAAATGTTCGCAACTAAACTGGAGGGCTTGTTTAGTAATTTGGACAAACAGTCCATGATTAAATGGCTAATTAATCATAATTTAGGATTTTGATAATTTTAAGGTTGGATGATTTAATCATAGCTATGACATTCGGCTCACCAGTTAGCTAAGTTATCTCGTGGGTTAACAAACCATCTTATTTTTAAATAGATAAATAAATTTAAAACAATATTATATTGATAAAATAATCTAATTTAAAATTAAACCCAATTAAAATAATACTTTCGAGTCATTGAGTTACTGATTTGATCTAATGGGTTGAGTTTTATAACCATGTATTTAATTTGGTTTTGAGCAAAGGAAAAGGGCGGGTGATGTTCTGTTTTCTTAGGAAATTACGTAAATTCCCACTGCTGTTTGAATTTTGGGTCGTTTAAAGTATGGTCTGCATGGTCATTGTGTTGGCCCAACGTTGGGAACGATGCATGGATAGGCTGGCAATGCCTGCCCATGGTGCCAGCAAGCTAAAGGTGTATAATTCCAATTTTGATCATGATTTTAATTTTAATCTTGATTATTATTATTATTATTATGTTGTTGTTGTTGTTGAATTGAATGATCCAAATAGCAAGATGTTGGTTTTGTTAAACTCGGTTTACTGGAATTGTATTCGATAATTTATTAAGCATCGATGGTGGCCTTAAATAGCCATACAGAAGATATAAAATAACAAATATTACAGCAAAATCAGCAAAAGCAAATAGCATGAACTGTGGCCACAGACCAGTTCAAAGCCCTGATATTCAGGGATTATTAACGGAAAAACATAACAACTGAATACTAAGTCTTCTCACGTGAATATACCAAGTCTTCTCTTCTCACGTGACATTCCCTCCCTTAAACTGATGATCCATCTTCAGTTTATACCTGGATTTGGGCGAACACCCATCAACATGCGCAATTTCTCAAAGACTGCCCGTGTTAAGGGTTTTGTCATTATGTCGGCCAATTGTTCTTGAGAATAACAATGCAGCAATGACACAACCCCATCTCGTGTTAGATCACGAAGAAAGTGAAAACGAACATCAATATGCTTGCTTCTACCATGCATGACGGGATTTTTTGAGAGCTTAATGGCAGAACTATTATCACAATACATCATTGTTGCTCCCTTGGATTGTTGATTGAGTTTCTCCAACATTCGTCGTAACCATACTGCTTGGCAAGCACAGGATGCGGCAGCAATGAATTCAGCTTCGGTAGTGGAGAGAGTGACTACTGGTTGTTTCTTTGAAGACCATGATATAGCTCCAGAACTTAACAAAAACAGAAAACCAGAAGTGCTTTTTCTATCCTCTAAATCTCCAGCATAGTCACTGTCAGTGTAACCAAGAAGCTCTGTATTGCCTTCTTGCTTATAGAATATTCCATAAGTGAGTGTGCCTTTGATATACCGAAGTACCCTTTTTACTGCTTGCAGATGAATTTCGGTAGGATGAGCCAGGTGTCTGCTGAGCATATTAACAACGAACATAATATCTGGTCTGGTAGATGTGAGATATATCAAGCTTCCTATTATCTGCATGTATAGAGTATTATTAACTGCCTTGCTAGTGGAATCATTAATCAACTTGACTCCTGGAACAATTGGATTGAACACACCATTACAATCGGCCATGTTGAATTGTTGCAGCACCTCTTGGGCATACTTTCTTTGACATATAAAAATTCCATCAGCTCGTTGGAATACCTCTAAACCCAGAAAGTATTGCATTCGACCAAGATCCGTCATATCAAATTCTTTCATCATGGATTGTTTAAACGAGTTAAACATCATTTCATCGTTGCCGGTAAAAATGAGGTCATCAACATAAAGACACACAATTAAGAAAGTACCTTCGACAGTTTTCTTCAAGAAGAGAGTATGTTCATAAGGACATTTCTCAAACCCTTCCTTTAAGAAATAAGATTCAATCCGGCTGTACCATGCTCGTGGGGCCTGCTTCAACCCGTATAGAGCTCTTCTTAAGCGACACACTTTCCTTTCTGCTCCTTTTATCACATAACCCGGAGGTTGTTCAACGTACACCTCCTCGGTCAACTCACCATGAAGGAATGCAGATTTCACGTCGAGTTGAAACAATGACCACCCTTTTTGTGCTGCTAACGCAAGAATTAACCGTATAGTGTCCATGCGCGCCACCGGTGCAAAAACCTCCATATAGTCAACCCCATATTGTTGTGTGTATCCTTTGGCAACGAGGCGAGCTTTATACTTGTCAACTTTTCCATGTTCATTAAGCTTAGTCTTGTATACCCATTTAACTCCAACTGTTTTTGCACCATGGGGAAGATCAGTGAGGTCCCATGTATTATTCTTCTTAATTGCTGCAATTTCAGAATCCATGGCATCTCTCCATTTGGCACTTTGAGCTGCAGTCTCATATGACAAAGGATCTTCATCAACGAATAAAGCAAAGTTACCTTCATTGTCATTAGAATAAGCCTCTCCACTGTCATAGTCACGCATCCAAATTGGTGGTTGACGAGGACGATTTCCACCACCATGTGAAACAGAGTCTTCAGGCGTTGATATTTCAGTTACTTGATGCTCCAACTCTTCTTGATGGCTGTCATCATGGTTGTCTGCAGCATCATGAAAATCATCGTGATTTTCAGTATTCTCAAAAAATTCGTTGTCTTCTTCATGATCTGGTTCACTTGAGTTGTTAACCAGTGCCTCATCCTGGTTATCATCCCATTCAAGAGAAGCTTGAATTGCTTCAGTATGTGTATCATCCCACGGCCACCCTTCTTCTTCACTGAAAATAACATCACGACTGACAATCACCTTTTGAGAGAGTGGGTCATACAAACGGTAAGCTTTGGACTCTTCACTGATTCCCAGTAGAACACATTTCACGCTCTTGTTGTCCAGTTTGGTGCGTTTGCTATCTGGAATATGAGCATACGCAAGGCATCCAAACACGCGGAAATGAGTGACGGAAGGTTTTGTACCACTCCATGATTCTCTGGTGTTTTATTTCGAATTGCCAGTGTGGGACTCCTATTGAGTATGTGTGCTGTCCAATTTACAGCTTCAGGCCAAAAGGTTTTTGGAACTCTTCTGCTGGTTAGCAAACTTCGAACCATATTCATGATGGTTCGATTTTTCCTTTCGGCTACTCCGTTTTGCTGAGGAGTGTAACTTGCTGTGAGTTGACGATGTATCCCATTTACTGTGCAAAACTCCATAAACTCAGTAGATGTAAACTCCCCCCCTCGATCAGTCCGCAAGCCTTTGATACTGGTCCCAGTTTCCTTTTCAACTTTGACTTTAAAATGCTGAAACATTTTAAATGCATCAGATTTTTCAGCCAAGAAGAAAACCCATAGCTTTCGGCTAAAGTCATCAATGAACGTTAACACATATCTCTTATGACTGTTAGAGATAGGATTAATTGGCCCACATATATCTGAATGAATGAGCTGAAATGGGTGTGTTGCTCTCCATGTACTAGCTCGCGGGAATGAGCTCCTCTGTTGTTTTCCCAAAATGCAATCTTCACATAACACGTTTGAATATTGCAGCTGGGGTAAGCCATGCACCATCTACTTCTGCTGCAATGTTTTAAGACCTCCATAGCTCAAATGGGCATAACGGCAGTGCCACAAATGATTTAAATCAAGTGTTGGTGTGAGAAAACACTGAGGATTTGGAATTTGGATCTTGGCCAGTAGAATGAACATTCTGTTCAGAGACATTTTTGTCTCAATAATGAGACCCCTCTCTGGGTGATACACCTTGCATGTATTATTCCGAAATAGAATTCCCAAGCCTTTTTCCTGTAATTGGCCAATACTCAGGAGATTATTTTTCAGCTCAGGGATGTAGAATACCTCAGTAATAATTTGTGAACTTTGATTTATCTGAAGGTGAATTTGGCCTTTTCCCACCACACCAATGCTGGAATTGTCCCCCAGCTTAACAGATTTACGAAAGCTTTCATCTAATTCTGAGAAGAAATCCTTGTAACCACACATGTGATTGCTGCAACCTGAATCTAGAAACCATGTTGTCTCATCTGGTGCTTTCTCGACATGAGCCATAAGGAGCATCTCCATCGTGTGTTTATCAAACATCTCCATCAAGTGAGCATTGTCTGCTGCAATCTTTGGTTCTTCACAGTGGCTGCATGCATTTTCCAGACTTACTTTAATAAACTCAGGAGGCATGAACAATATCTCCTTCACGTGATCATCATCTCCATTGCAGAATATTTCTTCTGATTCTTCACAGTACCTGCACAGCTCCTTATCTAGGCGTTCAAGAGTAAACGCAGGATTCATGAGAAAATTCTCCATCACGTGATCATCGTCTCCACTGCAGGGTATCTCCATCATGTGATCACTGCATAATTCCTGATCTGCACTGCAGAATTCCTTGTCAAGAGTCATGAAACATGTCTCCATCATCACGTGATCGTCATCTTCTCTGCATATCATCTCTGTCATGAAAAATTTGTGATCGTCATCTTCTCTGCATATCATCTCTGTCATGAAAAATTTCTCCACCTTGTGATCGTCATCTTCTCTGCATATCATCTCTGTCATGTCATCTTCTAGAATTGTTGATCCTTCACTGCATAATTCCTGGTCTT
The DNA here is from genome assembly GCA_025169955.1 of Salix arbutifolia. NCBI lineage: Eukaryota > Viridiplantae > Streptophyta > Magnoliopsida > Malpighiales > Salicaceae > Salix > Salix arbutifolia. The sequence continues at coordinate 17,343,161 of CM045919.1, read as the reverse complement.
CATTGCATAAATCTTTGTCCAGTGCCATGAAAAATATCTCCATCATGTCATCTTCGAAAATTGCTGATCCTTCACTGCTGCATAATTCCTGGTCTTCACTGCATAACTCCTTGTCAAGAGTCATGAAACATGTCTCCATCATCACGTGATTGTCATCTTCACAGCATAACATCTCCATCATGTGATCATCTTCTAGACTTGCTGGGACTGCACTCCATAATCCCTTGTCCTGTCTCTCGGTCTCCTCAATTTCAGTATATGCCATGAGCAGAAGTGGTTCTTCATTCGTGACTTCAGTGAAATTAACTTGGGATTCATTTCTTCTTCCTTTCTTTGGACATTCATACTGGAAATGTCCAAGATCATGACAATAATAACACTCAACAAGAGATTTGTCAATACCTTGTCTCTCACGCCCTCGTCCCCTGCCTCGAAAAGAACCTCGACCACGACCTGGTTTTCCAAAGTTGTTGTGTGTGACCTGTAATGCTTGTTCTTCAACAGAATGGCTTTGCATACGTTGTGCATGGACCAATAAGCTACTCTGCAATTCGTCAATAGACATGGTGTCTAAATCTTTAGACTCTTCAATGGCACACACCACGTAATTGAACTTTGAGGTCATTGAACGCAGAATCTTTTCAATGACTGTGACATCAGACATATTTTCACCATGAAAACGCATTTTGTTTGTGATTGTGAGAGTCCGAGCAAAGTACTCAGACACAGTCTCTCCTTCCTTCATGTGAAGAGTTTCAAAGTCTTTGCGGAGAGCCTGCAATTGTGCTCTTTTGACCCTAGCATTACCTTGAAACTTTTTCTTCATGGAATCCCAGATTCCCTTTGAGGTTTCTTTGTCCAAGATCGTCTCAAGAATTGAACGATCAATAGCCTGAAAAAGAAAAATTTTGGCTCGTAAATCTTTCAGCTTCTGATCTGCTATCCCCTTCTTTTGTTCATCTGTGAGATCAACATTTTCTGCTGCAGCAGAAACTCCAGTCTCAACTACATACCAGTACTCTTTGGAGCGGAGAAAATTCTCCATCAACATGCTCCAGTGATCATAGTGCCCAACAAACCGAGGGATTGCGGGTTGAACGAAACTCCCTTCACTAGTCATTTTAGCTGCAGCTAAAAAGAAAAAAAAACTTTGGGCACAAGTTTATAGACCAGGCTCTGATACCAAATGTTAAACTCGGTTTACTGGAATTGTATTCGATAATTTATTAAGCATCGATGGTGGCCTTAAATAGCCATACAGAAGATATGAAATAACAAATATTACAGCAAAATCAGCAAAAGCAAATAGCATGAACTGTGGCCACAGACCAGTTCAAAGCCCTGATATTCAGGGATTATTAACGGAAAAACATAACAACTGAATACTAAGTCTTCTCACGTGAATATACCAAGTCTTCTCTTCTCACGTGACAGGTTTGACATCTGCGGGCAATTTCCTAAAAAAAAATTATATGTAATGAGAACTTTACTAAACTTTTTCTATTTGTTTTTAAAATTAATTCTCATAAGACTTGACATTTAATATTTGCATGTTCTAAACTATTATTCAATATCTATCATGTTAATTCAGTTTTTTAATATGATTGACTTTATTTTATTTTTATTTTGTAAAATATAACACAATTCAAGATTTCAAGTTTAATAACATGAATCAATATATATCCATGTATTACATTTTACTTGGTTTATTACTAGGATAGTTTTTGGTAGCTTATTTAAACTAATGTTTACTTTATATCAGAAAATTCATGATATATTAACCTAATATCACAGAAGCCTAAACCACTCTCTCTTTCTCGATATTGAGTAGACATATTGCATACATTAACGACAAATTTTAATCTTATACATAACCTAAAAATTGTAATATTTAATTTGATACATTGTGATTTAATAGTTGCATGTCTTAGCTTGTGGCTAACAATATGCTTGGAAATATTGTAATTGATGGTACTAAAATAATGTGTTTTTCTTTTTTTTTAAAAAAAATCTAGTAATTAAAGGCTGAAAAAGTTAACTATAAATAAGTAATATAAATATAAATGCCATTACATGGGGATTTTTTTGTATCTCATGCTCGACATGGATATAATTAACATCATGGCCTAAACACCCATACCTAATATAAAAAAACAAACAATTTTTTTTAGTAAGGTTGATACTTCATTGCCCATCACTCATACACATAAACTTTCTAAGTTTCTAGTAAGGTTGACATTATATTTTCTAGCCAATAATTGACACTTAAACACAAACCATTTTATATGCAATTAGCACCCTTTTTTTTTTCAATTAATGAATATGTATAGTCAACATGTCACTCACATCCACTTAACATTTTACCAATAACATGTTAAACATTATTTTTAACAATAGGCACTAACATTTTAATCAATCATTTTTTTTGCGACTCCTAAAATAAGTTGGTGTGACCAAGGTTTGGAAATACATTAGGTCACTAGGTAAACAACATATGTTCTAATAAGTTATATTTTCTCAAATTCAATGTATTTTCTAGCGTGTTATTTTTTCAAGAAACACATTGACTTAAACAACAAAGAGTTCCTCATTCCATAAGAGACTTGTTTTCTTAGGATTGATCAAGCCCATAATAGGCCTAGACATCAAGCCTGCAATCAAGCTCATATGTATTGACCTAGGATCGCAACCTATGAAAAGTCTAATTTTTATATGAAGTTTTTATATGACTTTATCAGTAGTAGTGCTTATAGAAAACTAGATAAAAAATCAATTCATTCCTTTTCATTACTTATAAAAAAAACTATTTACATGGATGACGAAACTCCATAAAAAAGGAGAGCAACTAAACACCTTACCACAAGGACTTTAAATCCCTCAAATACCAAACAACTCGCCCATTAAGTACAAATGATCAACAATGTTGTTTTGGTCATATAAGAACAACTTCACACTCTTCCATTCCATCAGCAAGAAATTCAGCACATATCTTTATTATATGCACCCACTTGCACAGAGGAAAATCTAGTTTCACAAAGAAATCAGAAAAAATAACATGTAAAGTGTACACAATATTCGATTCTTTTAATTTTTTACGGAGTCATTCTCACTATGAAGAGCATTCTTCTATAAATACTAGCCCCATATATGGCCATCTCTATCAATCATTTTTTTTTACTCTCACTTTTATACTCTTCAACAAGAAAAAACCTATATATGAGATGAGATAAGCTCATAAGAATGAACACTAGTCTCATCAACTGCAAGAGAAATCCTATATAGCATATACATAATTCTAGAAGCATCTTAGAGCAAGTGATAACAAAAAGTAATGTTAAATACAAGGTTGTTCCTATAACTTTCCATGGATTTACTTGGGTGTGATATCACAACCTTGATTTTGACTCCATCTTGGGGGGGTTTATGAGAGAAATAAGTTGTTAATTTGGAATACCTCTAATCCAACAACACCTAAACCAATGACCGCAACACATGATCCCTTCTCAACATCATCTTCCCTTTAAGTTAACCCAAATCCAATTTAGAATCCACATGAAAGGAAGCTTGCATGAGGATGATCTATGCTTGGATCAATCTTGACAGCATAATTGGCATCAATCGCTGTATATTCAGACCATGTTGAGCGTGTAAAAAGGTGATACAATTTTTGTCAATTAATGGACATTCTTAAAGTGCCAAGCATTAACCCATTGAGGATTAATGGCACTTTAAGCATAAGTTGGTCTTCTCAGAAGTATAATTGTCACATTCTTGGAACTCTCTCAGGTTGGTTGGAATCACAAGGTCTCCTTCTATAAGATCTTTATTCTACCAATGCTTTCCACCACTCTACAATACATACTGGTAGATTTAGACAAATAGAGAGTATATATGAAGATTAACACTTCGCCAAGACTAATGTACCCAATACCTTCATGGCCTAGGACTCGAGGGAAAAGAGGTTGAAAAACAAGACATGTCATTTAACAAAGTTAATTAATTATAACTTGCGAGACAAGTTGTAATACTAACAATTGATGATCCCTTGGAGTACAATATATCAATTAACATGACATAAATTAACACATAACACCTTCACATGATTTTTTTAGTAAATTTTGGTTGCTCCACTTGGGTCTCTTCCATCTTCAATGGCTCCCCTACTCCTCAGCATACTACCACTACCATAACACATCTCAAGCCAAGATAAAAGAAGTATTATAGCAAAAGAATTTTCCAACACAATTTTGCAAGCACGTGTATTTAGCAAAAAATGAACATACCTTTGCATGCTATCACCTGTGAGTTACTGCTTTTTGACATTATTAAGGAATTATTGACCTTGCTTGTGCAGACTTGATGTTTATATAGAATCTAGATTTTAGCTAAAATATACCCCCCCCCACACACACACCACACCTATATTTTATATGATCATCACATTAATTCATGTATATCTTTGTTCAAAAGTCCCTCGTATATTTTTTTGTAACTAAAAACTTGACAAATTGATATTCCTCCCCTTGATTTTAATTTGTTAGTTGGTTTAACTATATCCATTGACAAATGTGCTCTTAATAGCATTGTTATAACTTGTAATTAAGGGATTTGATATTTCTTAATCATAGCAATAATTCTCTAAATTAATATTTTAGCCTATGATCCAAATGACTGATACTCTATCTATTGATTATATTTTCTTTTTGAATGACTCTCTCACCTCGTGGTAACCATCTTTGAACAAGAATGACTCATTCTAATTATTGTTTTTATATCGTTAAATTTACTTTGTTGAGATCTTTTTTATAATACAAATAATATTGTAATTTGAGTTTTGATATATCAGTAATATTTTTGGTGTTTTTCTTTTCTATCTTATTATAATTGTACAACTCATTTAATTTTTTTTCTGAAATATCATAATTATAAACTTTGATAACTTTAAATCTCATGATATTATATTATTTGACTAATTCTTTTTTAATCTATGCTATTTTACCTATTAAAAAAATACGCTATTTTTTTTAAAATTCAAATTTTCATTGAGGTGGATATCACCAATACTGACGGTCCATGATTTTACAAATACATCCAATTACCGTACCAGAATCTTCCCTTCGCTCCCCAATCTCCACCCTCTCACCTCTTTCTACATTTCTCTCCGCTCATAAACGAGAACGAGATCCCCAAATATTAGGTTTAGGGCTTCATCTAACCCACTCGATCAAATGGCATTAAGGAAGCTCTTCAACGAAATCAAGGTCTTGAAAGTTAAGGAATTGCCGGACCACGTGAAGCCGATGCTGTCAATTGATTACGTGAAGAAAGCAGTGCAAAGAGGAATGGATAATTACCATGCTAAGTATATTGAAACAAGCTCAATCGATCCACTTCTTCATGTTTGCTATGGTGGCATGGTTTTGTCTTACCTTATTGCTCTTCCTGAGGAACGCCGTCATCTTGAGCACCAGCAACATGCTAAGGAGCATGGTGGGCACTAGGGAGTGACGGGTTTTATTGGTCTTTTTATTAAAGGTAGCGTGTTTGGTATTTATTGATGATTTTTTTGTGGGTTTTGTGTATTTTGACGGGCTTTGATTGATCGATCGGTTTTTTGGGCAGTTTCTTGCTAGTCATGTTTTTTATTGTCGGGCTTTGTTGATGTGTTTGGAAGCTCAATAGGGCCGAGTTGGGATTGGTTGATTTGGATTGTTTTGTTCATGGGTCTGGAAGCTGAAAAAGGTTGAGTAGGATTTTTGGATAGTTTTAATGATATATATATTTTTATTCATTTCATGTGTTAAGGCACGTTTAGGTAGTTGATTTGACGCGTCTCTGAATGTAAGTGGTTGTTTTTGTGGTGTGATTAGTGATTTTGTTGGTGGTTTTGTTTGGTTTTGATTGTATGTGATTATACATTAGTGTTTTTTGGGTTTGATTGTGGTTTGTCTAGGGGATATGTTTGTTGGGTTTGATGTGAGAGAACGTGGAAGTATAAGTTTGGAATTTGTGTTTTAGGATTTTCATTTGGTGGGAGTACTGTAATGTGATTAGAAAATGTTGCTGGTTTTTCCCATTCCTCCCTGATTAATGATTCTGAGTTTCATGGATTTTACTAGAACTTTGCTTTTCATTATGTGAATTTCTATTGGTAGGCACATGAGTGTTGAGTGTTTATCCTTTCCCAGGTGGATTTATAGAGTAATTGGTTGTGGGTTAATGTGGTTTGAGTGCTTTGGTCTTGGATTTTTTTTATTCATTTCAGGTGTGGTATGGTAAAAAAAAGAAAAAGAGAGAGATGTGATATGATTGGGAGGAGTTGTTTGATTGCATGCAGAATACCATTTAACAAATGTTTGCTTGTTTGGATGACTGAAGCTATTTGTTCAAGAAGTTTGGGGTCAGGGAGGAGGAGGCATGGGGTTGGTGGAAGAGAGCATGGTGGGAAATACTTGACTATACAAAATTTGGTTACAAATTATGTGGTTGACAGCATTGTTTATTGTAGTATCCTATTGTCAGAGTATTGGCTATGTAGTTTCCTAAGAGAACCTTTGCATTTTTTCCTTAATTTTCTTCTAAACCCACTTTATGCTCTGCTTGTATTACTTGTTATAATCAGAAGACTGGAAGGACTTAAAAGGGATCGAGTATTGGCAGAATTAAAATTCTGCTTGTGTTGTGCCTAAGGCTGCCTGGATCATCTTATGATACCTGTCCTCTTCATGGCCGAATTTCATGGATGTGTACATTCTTCATGAACCAATAGTTTAAATGACATTTTTAGTGTACAAAATCTATTTTCCCTTTCATCACTGTTGAGCCTATGTACATATGGACATCTCATTGTCTTTCCTTTCTCTTCACCACCCTGTTGATATTAAGTGCCCAACTTTGCAAATTGGTGTTTCCGAACTGATACATATAATTGTATATCTGCATGTATACATTTGTTATGTGCATACACACCATTGTACATTTGACAACCATACCACTGTAGCATTAACTAATATTCCATTCTCTACTGTGCTACAATGCTCAAGTTACGTGGCCATCTGAGGCATCCATGGCACTGTATTCCTTCATTTTTCCGGAGTTTATGAAAATAAAGAAGTTTTTTTTTTATGGTCTACTTGGATAGATACCGAGTAGTTCTATTTTAATGCATAGAAAAAGTGATTTACAGGTTTTGTTTTCATGCTGTTTGCTAATAAGAACTGTATGAAGTTTTAGGGGTTCCAATAGGCATTGCCCCATTGCCTAAACTCAAGTCTACCTTATGGTTGCAATTTCTTTCTTGGAATGAAATCTTGAGTGCCTTGGCATCCTTTCTCTCCGTTAAATTGAGTAAATTTCTGAATGGGGTTAATGAAATGTAAACTGTGGGGATAAGAGTTTTTCTTTGTTTGGTTTTTTCTTGGAATAGGATTATTTTGGTACCTGGTCCTTGTTTACTTTTGATAGAAACACAATTCTCTGTAGTTGTTTCGATGGGTGATACAAGTTCAAAGAGAAAAAAGTGCTCTCTCTCTCTCTCTCTCTCTCTCCCTCTCTCTCTCTCTCTCTCTCTCTCTCTCTCTCTCTCTCTCTCTCTCTCTCTCTCTCTCTCTCCTCTCTCTCTCTCTCTCTCTCTCTCTCTCTCTCTCTCTCTCAGATCTAGTACATTTCTTTCTGACAGCCAAGTTAGTATGTGCTTTGCAATGAGTGTTGTCATACCTCTCTATTAGAAGAAAACACTCATGTTTTATGAAATTCTCCATGCATGTGTGTATATCTATTGTGAGTTTTTTGGTGTGCTCATCCGTGCTAAATTTCCTGAAAATTTTGGGTTGCTTGAGATCAGCAATGTTGAGTTCCTTACAACCTGAATCTTAACTAGATATAACTCAATATGGATTGTTGCTGCACATGTGTGCTCGGGTCCATGCCTCTGTTTGTGAAGGTAATCATATTTTTTGGTTTTGACACGACTGCTTCTCTTTGCAGGATTCAGTGAACCTTCTGGAAGCTGCTTTGGTGACCATTTATTTGCTTGGTGTTTTTTTTTGGTATTTCTGGATATTTGTAGACTGGAAGATACAGTCTTTGCCAATGGTTTCCAGCCTAAAATGATGAAATAAAAATACTTTTGACTGGTTGAACTTATTACGTTTGTGATCCACTGTTAAAATGGATGGTTACAAGAGAAACAACTGTGTTTTTGTTCTTATTGATTACTGCGTTCTTACCAAACATCAATGATGGGTTCATTTTAAGGTCAATGTTGATTTTCCATGTAAAATCTGGCAGGGTGCTATGCCTTGTTGTGTGGATTTCCCCCATTTTCCGAGAGCTAATTCTGGCTCAAGCAATTTTGTGGTGTTGAGGCAACAAGCCCTTATAGCTCAGCCACTGAACCGGCCCTTTCTTCTATGAGCCTCTTTCCCTTTCTGGAACAAGAAAAATGGATTCTTGGCGATCGTGATCTCTTTCTTCTATGATATTGTTTTAGCTAAAATCCGCTAGTGTTTTAAGAAGATTGCTTGATCTGAATTCGTAGAGCTCTGTGGATGATCCATGCCTAGCTAACTACTCGCCTTGGCAAAACCCTAATGAAGGATTAACTCTTTCCAAAGCAACCTCTTAAAAACACAATTTCAATATTAATAACTTTGCCAACAACTAGAAAACAAAACCCAAGTCCCTAGCCTGGCCAGATGGGATCATCATTTTCTTTGATCCACCTAGCTAGCTAATCCCTGCAACTGTACTTTTATAACCTCACCAATTAAACTCGATCCCTGTGCGATTGCATTAACTTTTCAAAATACTTATCGTGCTGAAATACATTAAAATGATGTTTTTTTTATTTTTTAAAAATTATTTTTGAAATCAGCACATCAAAATGATCTAAAAACACCAAACCGCCGGTCTTTAAAATGTAAAAAAATAATAATTCAAATTTCAGCCAAAAGCCGGTGGGATCGCAATGACAAACGGGGGCAAGCCTTTTACAAGCCTAGAAAAGTAGTTTCACTCCATAGAAACAAGGATTATCCCATCACAGAATCATATATTACAAACTCTAATTAGTAGTTCACATTATAAAATTCCAACACAAAAAAGGGTGTGAAAGTTTCATTTCCCTGTTCTTACACAGCAAAAGAGTCCAATGCTGCACACATTACAGCAACACACCCAGATTAAAGTAAAACGAGCAACAACATAATAAACATAATTCAAAGGATTATATTGTCTTTGGATGACACTGAATTTGTCCCTTGCATTATCATTACAAATTCAAAACTGAAAAAAGTTTATAATGCTTAAATTACTTATTAAACCCATCTTCGCCTCATAAATTAATTCGATAATCTGCTAATAAAAAAGCTTGCTCAAGCTGAGGTTGCTTTCAAATCATTTAAAAAGCTGATTTGATAAAATCCTGGTATCCTTGTTAGTCATACTCATGAAATTATATACGTTGCTTCATTTTTCTTTTTAATTTATTTTTTTATAAACAACATTTAAATCGGTCTAAACTTTAAATGAAGAGATAACAATATTTAATAGTATTTTTTTTAAAATTATTTTTGATATCAATACATTAAAATAATTTAAAATTTTAAAAATATATATTTTTTATAAAATATATTTAAAATACCGTCGAAAACACACTAAATGTTCGTGTTCGGGAATTGGTTCCAAAATATTCTCATATTTCTTAAAAATAATCAGTATTGATTTTAGTACCTTTTGGCCAGTAATTTCAATTAGTCACTTTCCATTACAAGGCAGAAAGAAACAGGGACTTGGAAGGCCAAAACCGTTGAGTGGCGCTTTTCGAGAAACAGCCATCCCTTTGCCAAATCATTTATTCAATCATCAGATTAAATATCTTCCACTTCACTTCTATTAGACACCAAATCCCAGATTTCAAATTTCCAATTTCAAAACTTTGGAGCCTTTTTGAGGCCACAAATCACTCAAGAAAACCACTCTCTTTGTCCTTTAAATACATGCTCTCTTTGTATTTTATAGTGTTGTGCTGGAGGTGGAGGTGTCTCATTCTTGAGTTTCTGAGGTACCCATTTCTTCGTTAGTGATTTTGAGCTTGCTTTCTTGGGTTGTCATTCCTTTTATTTTTAGTTTCAATGTGAATATTTTTTGAGGTCTTGATTTTGATTTGTCGTCTGGGTTCTTCTTAAATTGTTGTTTAGGTGATTATAGATTGGTTTCAATGCTAATGATGTTTTCCTTGGGGTGATTTCTCTGTGATAGTTTTGTTGATCATGGATCATTGTTGTTTATCAATCTGGGTTCTTCTTAAATTGTTGTTTAGGTGATTATAGATTGGTTTCAATGCTAATGATGTTTGCATTGGGGTGATTTCTTTGTGACAGTCTTGTTGGTGATCATGGATGATTGTGGTTTATCAATCTAAGAATTTGTGTCTTGCAGCTTAAACGTGTTGGAATTAGAGTTGAGAATGTAATTCAGTGATCACCTTGAAGGATATTATTGTTAATGAATGATCATGGGTTTGATAGTCTTGGATGTGAAATGCATGGAATTTTTTTGGCTTTAATTGTCAAAGTTGTTTAGGGTTTCATGTTGATTTCGCTTTCCGTGGATGTTTGAATCTTAAAGATGATTAAAGAAAATTGAGTGTTCTTTACTTTTACTATTAACATTGGACGCATTTTCACTGTCTATGAAGAAATATTTCCAAATTTTGACTTATAATGATGCACAAAAAGTCAATGCATGGTTAGTTATATTAGATGAAACATGCTGAAAAAGCTGACTTTTATGGAATTCAATGGTGGTAGAATTTCATGTTAGGTCATGCTTGAAACTAGAACTGAAAAGTTGTGGAAACTGTAGAATTATCTTTGCAGTAGATCTTGAGCATCTTCTTTATTTATGAGCAATAACTATATAACAAAACGATTGCTTATACATCTGTAATGATATTTTCAGTTCTCACACATGAGAGATCAATATGGGTGATTCTGGAAAGAAATCAAAGCTGCAAGACTCGCACAAATCTTCACCATCTGACACAGTGAATGGGTCGTTGCTGATTAAATCATTGAAGATAAAGAAGGGTGGCAAATTATCTCGTAGAAAAAGTGAAAAACCTAAACCTCATCTGAAAACTATCATTAATTCATCAGTATCAAAGAAAAAGGTTAATCCCAAGAAGGGCATCAGGAATAGCTCTACCAGTAGAAGATTGATTCACAGGAAAATTCTGCATAAAGCACTTGATAAGAAGGCCTCAAGGAATGGGGCTTCCTCAGAGCTCCAAGGCAAGCAGTTGTCAACTATTGATTCTGAGGGGAATGGAAAAAATGCTGATGAAGGTGCAATTAAAAAAGTCAAGAAGAGGAAGCCTAAGAAAAGGCAAAAGGACAAGGTAAAGCTAGATGAACCACCACGCTTGCAGAGGAGAGCAAGGTACTTGATGATTAAAATGAAGCTGGAGCAGAATCTTATAGATGCTTACTCTGGAGAAGGTTGGAAAGGTAAAAGGTAAAGAGATTTTCTTACACATCATTCCTTTGAAAAATAAAGAACATCTGCTAGTTAATTTCAGCTTTTGATTACTTTGAAAAATAGCGAACATCTCTATTGATTAGAAACCTATGGTTTAAGGAATTCATCTAAAGTCTAAATGCTTCTTAATCAGTGAGAAAATTTTATGTGAAAGATACAAGGGTGAAATATAATTGTTTCCAAATTGTTGGTAGAAGATGGTTCATTTTCTTGAAGCATGCCTTGTACAATCATATTTATTCCTGGAAGAATTGGATGCTTGAACGAATTTGCCCCCTTTCTTCTAATCTTGTTACATGAATTATGAGAGCATCTATGTTTGAAAATGTTACCATATTTGGAGCTATCTGATAATTCTTGGAAGCTCTGATCAAATTTTAAAATGAGATTCAATATTTCCTACTGAAGTTGAGAATTAGGATAGGCTCAAAGACATTTTCATTTTAAAGTTCAGCCAAAAGAATCTGGTGGATGTGTTAAGTGTGTCTAATTTCTCATCTGCATATGCTCCAAAATGAATTTTCCTTTTCAATCATTTACTCTTCAAAATTTAGAATATTTTACTGAATCTGTTCTCGGACCAAAGAGTTTTCCCAGTTTACAACATGCATAAATACAAAATGAAACAATAAGAACTCTTCTGACTGGAAGTTTGAAATTGATAGAACATTCAAATGATGAAAGAACTCCATTTGTTCTTATCTTTTACTGAATTTCTGTCACAGTCGAGAGAAGATTCGGCCAGAAAAGGAACTACTGAGAGCCAGGAAACAGATTTTGAAATGTAAACTTGGATTACGTGAAATAATTCGGCAGGTGGATTCTCTTAGTACAGTAGGGTGTATTGAAGATGCAGTTATGGCTCCAGATGGATCTGTTTCCCATGAACATGTAAGCATGCAAAACCAGCATCAGCTTTGTGAGAATGTTCAGGATTGTAAAACATTAAAGAAGAATCAACCTTTTTGATGAATTCTTGCCAATAGAGACTGGTACCTAGTATTTCCTAAATTTGTGCATGCAGTTCTCAATAAGCATACTCACTTCTTGCTTCTCACTATCAAGAAGCTGAAAAAGAACATGCTCATTCAGTAATTGGGCATTGAAATTAATTGAGGCAAAAAGAGAATTTTTTTCTAAGAAAAGTTGAAACATGTATTTTTTTTTTACCCAATATCAACTGTGGAGTCCTTTTCTTCAATCAAATTTATGCTAATATATTGCATAAACTTGGGCTCCAAGCACAATTGCTTATATTTATATTTTCTTTTCCATATTTTCATATAGATATTCTGTGCGAAGTGCAAATTGAATGAAGTTTCCCAAGATAATGATATTGTACTCTGTGATGGAACATGCAACTGTGCCTTCCACCAAAAATGCCTTGATCCTCCTTTGGATACTGAAAATAGTCAGTTCTACTCACTTTTCTTGTAATAAGTTTCTACTGGGTCATGAAACAGATTGATTGTTTCTAAGATTTTCTATACATTTGGTAATATGCATTGCTGCAGTACCTCCAGGTGATCAGGGATGGTTTTGCAAGTTCTGTGACTGTAGGATGGAAATTATAGAAGCCATGAATGCTCATTTGGGGACCCACTTCTCAGAGGACAGCGGTTGGCAGGTTATTGTTGAAATAATCTAGTCTTTTTCCTTGCAAAAAAAAAAGGAAATAAAAGAATCTTGATTTGCTTCTCTGCTAACCAAACTGATGTTCACTCTTTCTTGAAGTAGGATATTTTCAAAGAAGAAGCAGCAGTTCCAGATGGTAGAAATATGCTATTAAATCCAGAAGAAGAATGGCCTTCTGATGATTCTGAAGATGATGATTATGATCCAGAGAGGAGAGAGAACATCATGAGTGGAGCAGGTACTGATGATGATGCATCTGATGATACCAGCAACTCAACCCGCTTGAGTTGGTCTTCAGATGGCGAGGTTTTTTCAGGATCCAGGAGGTGGGAGTTGGATGGCCTGGACTTCAGAAACAATTCTATTTATAGCAGTTTAGATTCTGATGAAACCAGTGATGGGGAAATTATTTGTGGCCGGAGGCAGAGAAGAGCAGTTGATTATAAGAAGTTATACAATGTAAGTACTGTAAATTCTTCTACCATAAAATAAATATAGCACCACTAATTTTGCATAAAACCAGAAGTCATAGTTGGTGTGACAGCCTTGAATCAATTTCATGGTTTGGTTTCTAATTTATGGGAAGAGGTGCACATCTTTGGTGATTTTGAGTGGCCATACACGTCATGAGATAAAAGTTGTGCCTAAAATTTTAAATTATATCCATGCGAACAAGTTTATACCATATTCAATACGAAATGTTGAAGTAATAATGTGTTGACAGTCAAATTTGGGAGAAGGAAAAAACTAATGTATTTTCTATTTCACGAGAGATAGTTCAGACTCCTTTATCTAATGCAATGTGATTTTCTTTCCTATCAGGAGATGTTTGGAAAGGACGCTCCTGCACATGAGCAACCCAGCGAAGATGAAGATTGGGGTCCTAGCAAAAGAAAACGACGAGAGAAGGAGTCAGATGCAGCCAGCACCCTAATGACTCTCTATGAAAGTAAAAAAAGATGTAAAAACAATGCGACCATTGAAGGCATGATGAAGCTTCCACGAGACCCTCAAATTCGAAGGCCAATTTTCAGGCTCCCCCCTGATGCTGTTGAGGTAGTGGTTTTCACCAAGTGGATTGTTAGATAATCTCTTATGTTCTCACTTCTTATTTTTATTTATTAATTTAATTTGGTTGATTTCTTAAGCTACCTTTTTCTTTTCATGTGATTTCCCAGAAACTTCGACAAGTATTTGCAGAGAATGAACTTCCATCTAGAACTGTCAAGGAGAATCTATCAAAAGAATTGGGCATTGAACCTGGGAAGGTAACAACTTAAGCTACTGAATCAATGCATGCACTATTGATTCCTTAAAATAGAACTTACAGAATTACAATAGGATACACACACAAAAAGTAGAAAATGTACCTCTTCTTTCTTTATTTTACTGTGTGGTAGTGTTGCCCTCTAGGATTACTCTTTAACATCACGTTAGCTCTTCTTTACTTACAAGGTCCATATATTTACACTCAAGTTGCAATTTCAGGTTAGCAAATGGTTCAAGAATTCCCGTTATATAGCTCTGAAGTCTAGAAAGGTAAGCTGGTATTTCATGTTCATTAAATGCAACAGTTGCATTCTGTTTCAGCTTTCAAAGTCACTTCTTCAGTTATGGATTTTCTGGACTCCTTTTGCTATGTGTATCTTATAAATTGTTCTAAAGAGTGGTATTACAGCCAATATTTTGACCTCAGTGTTTCTCAAATATAAACAATGTCTTTAGAACTGACAAAAGAATAATCATCTCTCCTGCATGCTCATTAGGCACCAAGTTAAAAGTATGAATTCCATGTCATTGTTGTTATCTAATTTATGTGATTATTCGAGAGTTAAAGTTTTCAAATCTTATCTCTCAAGGTCGTGTTATATGTGTTTCAGTTTTGTGTCTGACAATTAACTTGCACAACAGGTAGAGAAGGGAGAACAAGTTCATAATTCTAGTTCCATAGTCTCTGCTGAACCCACTTTAAATGTAATGAAGGACAAAACTGCTGATCTTTCACTGTTAAAGGATAGCCAGGCAGAAACTGGGGTTTGTACCCCAAAGAATTTGAAAAGTATCTTGCAGAGGAAGAAGCCGAGGTCAATAAGCAAAAGTTTAAACCAAAATGAACAGAAAAGAGGTTCCTTCGAATCACCTACTAAAAGCAATGAGGTATTTTTGATATTAGGATTTGATCGTTTCCCTTTTCTTTTTTATTCTGGCTCAAAATCATGTGCTACCTCTATCCATATATCTTGCTTCTTCTCTTTGCATCTCTGATTGCACTTTGATTGAAAACAATGTCTTAGTGATCGGATCAGGAGTCGGAAGTTGTGTATTATCTTGTCAGCTGTCTTGATGGTTTGTGTGTGCGAGTTGAGTGTTGGGGGGCAGTCTATTATTATGGGAAAAGGTGTCTTAAGAATCAAGATCTTTTAGAGTTTTTCTGCAGGATTGATGCATCATACTCTTGCCATTCCCTATATTTAGACATGAAATTATTATTTCATTGTGTCCTCACGCTTGTTAGCATTTATTGCTGTCAGATGAATGCTGAGCACAATGATGATCTGAGCTTGAAGAAGCTGTTAAAAGCAAAACCAAAGGGAGTAAAGAAAAAGGGCAATCCTATTTCAGCAGCAGCTGAATCTGATATGGAGAAACTCTGTAGAGCAAAGACTAGAGTAGAGAATCTGAAGCAGAAACTGGTGAAATTACAAACTGGCAAAGCTAGGAAGTCATCCAAAATCCGCCCGCTAGATGAATCTGTTGTCTACGTTCCCATTGCTGAGCTAAGAGAAAAGATTTGACACAACGAGAAACCTATATTATTATTCACACTTTTGCAGGCTGAGCTGACATTGTAAATCTCTTATTTCTAATCTGTGTGATGCCAATCATTGGACACCCCTTACACAAGTACCTTGTTTTCTTAGAAAGAAAAAATACAAAATTTTTCCGTTTTGCTCCATTCTTGCAACTGTGATTCCTCTGGGTGCAATTCGGGCGTGTTCCTTGGAGTTCAAGTTATAAAATAGACTTATCCCGAGGTACGAAGTCATAAGCCTTGGTGTAATCCAACGATCGACCTATCCTTGCTCAAAAGCTATTCCCCTGAATACATTGACCTATCCTGTGACATTGCCACTATCTCTGTAAGAATATATGCTTAAGAGGACGTATACTGTGACATTGCCACTATCTCTGCTAACAAACTACGGTATTGTATTAATAATCCTTTGTGGTTTTGTCTCAAGTGGAAAAGGTAAAGGTTGAATGTCATTTTTATTACTTAAAACTCACAATTCTTAAAAGTCTTTGAAGTGAAAAAGGCAGGTTTTGAAAAGAAACAAAGGAGAATAATTAAATGACAACTCGCAACTACAGCAAATCACATCACAAGTGAAGAAAAAACACATCAATTAAAAAACACATCTTTTCAAAACCTGCCTTTTCACTTCAAAAACAATAAGAATTGTGAGTTTTAAGTAATAAAAATGACATTCAACTTTTACCTTTTCCGCTTAAGACAGCCAAAAAGGATTATTGATACAATACCGTCGTTTGTTAGCAGAGATGGTGGCAATGTCACAGGATAGATCAGTAACAAGCAACTTGAGAATATATGCTTAAGAAGATTAACTTGTTGGACTTTTGTCCAGCATCAGTAATTTCTCTATTTACCTCTGATTTTAATTCATCCCACGAGTAATCCCATCATGTTTTTCCTCCTGCTATTAAAATACTTGGATAACAATAGTTGAATTGAAAAAAAGTTTGGTTACATGTGTGATTGAAGTTGCTATCAAAGTTCAAGGTACTATCCCAACAACTTTCTTAATTACCAGAGTAAAAATAAAAGCAAAATGTACACCACTGTGTTTCCCATTCTCCCCTGCTATCAAAATGGTAAACAGCAATGCCACTCTACCTGTCTTCTTAGCCAATGCATTAAGAATTGGAATTACTTTGAGACTTTCATTCCTTGATCAACATGCAGTATGATTCTGGTAAAGACAACCATGAGAAAAAAAGGAAAAAAACCCCAGTAGTTTGCGGCAAGTAATTGCGAGCCGCAATGCTTCATCTATCTTCTGTGAAAGGAATATTTACTTGTTGAATTGATCATTAAAACTTTTTTTTTGGATGACAAAGAAACCTCATTTCCCGGAAAGCGCACTTTGTAAGCCCAGGAAAGTGAGTAAAACCCCGGCTGTTCCAGGGGACTTTACATCTGTGAGGCACTCGCAAGCTCGAACCCCGCTCTTGCATTGGCAAGTGCGAGGCCTTGCCGCCAAGCCACCCCCCCTGGGGACTTGATCATTAAAACCAATATAGTGAAATATGGAACTACATACATGGACCTGGATTAACCTTTTAGCTTGCTTTCATATTTACCTTCATCAAACATTGCCCCCCTCATTAGCAGCAGCAGTACTCAAGAAAACAAACCACATACAAGAAGGCTCAATCAGAGGCTCACATATACCATTGATCATTGACTGTCTACAGTAACCCTTTTTTTGTTTTTTGTTTTTTACTATGATGTAATAATACCTAACTCCAAAATTCAGCTCTATGGATTTCTGTGATATTGAATGTATAAAGCAAGCTGCGTGGACAATACTTGATTGAAATCATTGAGCAATTTCTGCTCATTTTTGAAATTCCTTGCAATCATCTGTTGGACCGCCATTGATGGCGTGTTTTAATTTCCGCCGTTTAGCGGCTGTCCGGGGCCTCAGCTGCACAACATACGACATGTTAACAACTGAAGAGAAGAAAATAAATATTTTCATGTAGTTGACCAAAAGCAAAAGCAATGTGTGTGGTTATATGAATTATGTTAATAAGGCCTACAAATTACAGTCAGTTTTATTCCACATTTATTAACCGAACCACCAAAACTATGCTCAATGATAAAATTCAAAGTTCTCCCTACTAACTCCAACCATGCTTCTACTCTGAAACCGAATTATTTCACAGCAGAGTAATTTCTTTTGTAGAAACAGCCCTTGACCATAGCCTAAGCATGCATTCTTGGAAAAAGTAACGAAACCAAGAAAGGTTAAATAACATAAATCATGATGTAGGTGCTAAAACTATAAACCAAGAAATATATGTCCAAAACATACCATCTGAATATACTTTAGTTGCTTCATAACTTCATCAGTTTCCAGCTCCTGAGGCAGATGCATGGAACAAGAATTGAGTAGGATAAAATATGGACTATATGTTAAGATTAGCTTGAAAATTTTCAATTATCTCCACAAACTTGTACTTATAATGACAGTGAAGAAGACAATAGAAACCAGAAAGCATTTGTTTGCTACATAGAAAGCCCATTAATTCTGAAGACAACATTCCCAATTCACCTGAGATGTAGCACAGTCAGCATGAATTGGATCCCAAAAGACACAGCAGAAGCATTCCCAGTCATCAGTTTGGACTTCAAAAAGAGGAGCCCTGATACATCAACAGCATTCTAGTACTTAATCTTCTCAAGCTTAACTAGAAAGAGAAGTGAGAGAAGTATATCAGATCAATTCTTAAGTGCAAACATGGAAGGACACAGGAATTCACATATGCATAGGCATGCACAAAAATTGAAAAAAGATAAGCGGGAGAAAGAGAAGATGCCTCTGCCAGCTTAAAACACCAAACAACACAATTTAAGTTATCGCAAATAGGAAAGTTAATACATAAATCAAGCAAACAACAACCATGATGCTCAGAGCAATGAGCAGCCTTCCACAACAAGAATTCCACTTCTGGATCATGCATGATTGGACAAATAGTACGTAACTGTCCTTGTGAAGGCCAGATGCAATGTACGGGTTAGATAAACCCTCAGAAGTCAGACCCATGGATTTAAGGGACTCTCAAGGTGCCAGACCCACATATACACCTGTTCTTAATACTATAAAAAGTAAAAACACCAACAATGCAAACAAAGTAGTGGAACAAGAATAATGCCTTTGAAAACTTATTTCAGGACCAAAATATTTGAAAACTTATTCCAGACTAAAATTTAAAGTGAATTGTAAGTGTTTCCTGTCTCAATGAAAATGTACACATCCCCATGCACTTGGAATCAAAACAAAAGGTTCAAGTAACTTTTTATAGACATTGGCTGAGAAAAAAGAGATTCCTAGAAGTCGCAACCTTCCTGCATTCTAATCAAGTAGGCATAAAATCACAAAAAACTGCTAGCCTTGTGGCATTATCTTAGAAAGAATTTTCCTTCATGAATTATGACTTGGTGGGGTTGTCAATGGGAGAGTTAGCAAACTAATTTATTTTGGGTCTCTTACAAAAATGCAGCCAATGCCATGATAGATATATATATATATATAAGTGATCGATTCCACTTGAATCACCCACCAAGTGGAATGGCATTTTGAACCAACAGCACAAGAAAGGGCAGATGATACAATATGTTGACCATGATGCATCAATGATAAGAAAGACTTGCCAGGATTCATGCTTGTCAATAGCGATTAAGATGAGAAAATTAAAATTAAACCAGCATTTCATTCCTGAAATTGCAAGACTGAATTAGACACGGGAATGCCAAATAAAGCAAGTTCAGCACTGGAGGATTTAGTTGAACAATATGAAAAAAAGAAGATTAAACATTCATGGTTGACTTTGCAACCTGGTTTAAACTGTGTGGAACAGTAATGCTTGCTCACATTTCATATTGCATCCACTTTGTGAATGTTGTTACACAAGACGTGAACTGCTAAAAACTTACAAAGTGAATTCAAGCTTGGTGGTTAATTTCTCCATAACATTTGTTGTGTTTTCCAACACAATTATTACAAAAACTTCGAGGGAAAGATTTCATAGTAAAGCATTGCTAGCCTAAGACCTACATCTACTTGAGATAGTTCATGGATGGGCCGAGTGTCGAGAGTTGTACAAAATCCCTAGTATAGATTTTTACTATGCGTAGGACTCCATAACCAATAACTAAAGTGTTTGAGTTTGAGTCTGTCCACCTAAAAGCAGGTTAATTAACAATAGCACACAAGCAGAATCACATGAGATCATTATTTGGTTTACCTGCGCCATTTTCCACATATAGTTACATTGCCACCTTCTGCTGCATCATCTATAACCTGTCTACATTGAAGCCAATTACCTATAGAGCCAAATTTAGAAGGTTTGTTGGACTTCAATTCCTGCACAAGAGGATGTTTCAGTCCGCTCAAACACCGACAAATCTACTGCTAAACTGATGAGATTGAAACTAATAAACAATTTGAAGACCTACACACAAACTGACAAAGTATGATGGATCCAATACCACAGGTTTGCCAATGGTGTCGAAATCACTACATAAAAACCAAAGAACGGGTGATGTTAGAAGTAACTGAACTAGAACATTTGAGTGATAATTACTATCAATCTTGTATCATTCTTAAATTTGTGAAAGAAAAGTCCTACAAGGAAAATAATAATAATAAAAAACAAATAAAATAGAGGAGAGGGCAGGAATAGAGCACTAAAACATCTGTCTGAGAAAAGCCATCATACTGTGCCTCAGTACAGAATGGGTGGTCAACGAAGCGCAAAGCCTTCTCATGGAATGATTCCTGTTCTAGCCTATATACCTTTCATGGAACTAAACCTACAATTTCTGTCGCAAAAACAATAAAAAAACTATTTTTTTTCTTCTGCTCGCATTAAAAATAGATGCTTCAAATACAGGAATTTATAGCAGTGCCCTAAAAAATGTCATTTTGTTTTAAAAGCCAAATAGTTCTCAGTTTCCTCTGCATTTGGGTCCAATAACGATAAACATCACATTGTTCAAAATTTCTGGAGTCAACTCTCTCCCCTTCTAAACATGCATCCCTCAAAGAGTCTGTAATCAACTCAAAATGGAAATCATGGGGCCACATCGTGTTGAAGATATGAAACTAAAACTGTTCAATCTACAAACATGCCTACAAAATGGCCACAATGTTTGATCCTACCAAGCTACTAGAATCTGTGCTACCAAGTCAAAGGGGGGCATATTTACACCATGGAATGTATCAAGCTATTAATTCAGATAAAATGTCAAAAATGAAGATTTATTGCAAAACCAAAGTCTATAGTAGAGAATCATAGAAAATAACAGTTTTAATAGATTCATAACATGGCAATTATAGGCCAATGTCATTGCTCCCTCTTTCTAGCCTATTATATCTTGTAAGGTTGCCAGCAAGACTCATGAACACTTGAGTCTCGCGGAACAGAAGAAATAAAAAATGGACAGCACATAAGAGCACAGGCATGGTCCCTCATTCTTGAAATGTTGGAACAACCCAATATCATCAACATCAAGCTTATTTACTTTCTGAATGAAAGTACCAACTCTCTCTTTCAGAAAAGACTCTACACACAACTTACACCATCTCGAATATGTGGAATCTATTAGGATTCCTCAATTACTTATTGAACCTAACAAAAAAACCTTTGAAAGGCAAACAAACACCAAATATGAAGATCCTCTATGTATTATGGAGTCCAGCAACTTAGATGGAACATGTATTAAGAAAAAGGAGGGAACCAGTCTCACATGTCAAACTCTAAAGCTGCTCGAAAAGAAAATCAACCAGATAAATGAGTTCACACACAATCATTACTTCAACAAAAAAAAAAAAAAAAAAACCTTGGATATGAATGTTCATAGGAGGATCTGTAAGATAAAATTGCATGCATAACTCAGACCAACTATTTCTTTATGGATATCTGTTCCAAAGATTAAAAATTACGAGGATTGGCACAATGACATACTTGATAATTGGACCTGACCAATCTGGAACTTCTACTTGAAAACCTTTACCAACTCGTACACCACCTGTATATGGCTCAGTATCGGTCAACATCAATGTTATAGGATTAGATTCACTTGTAGATGAAACATCTCTACATCTGCCCATGTCACTGATTATATTGAGAGTTTTTCTGGAAATTCTCTCTTTTGGAATTATTCGTTTCTTCTTCAAACACAAAGAGCATAACCATTCATCAATTGGTATTCTTTTTACATGAGGATTGCAGCAAGATACATGAAATGAATCTTCACAGCTATCACAAAGTAGCATCTTTTCTGGAGACTCTTTAAGGAAACATTTTTTGCATGACCGAGAACTGCTGCTGCCACTACCATCAACAATTCTTTTGGAAGAAGCACGGGTTTTTCCAGGACAAATTCCCTCAAAACCCCTCTGCTTCCCAAGAGTAGAGATACACCTATGTTTTTCAGACTGATCTTCCCCTGCAAACTCTGCTGCCATCACAGTGGATGAAGAGCACTCACCATTATCATGCCCTTCAGTCTTTGTAGAAACTGAAACAAGTTCCATATTTGACTTTGATGATGAGCAACTATCGTTTATACGATCAACCTCTATGATTTTCAGCCTGCTCTTTTTTGAAGCTTCAACAGAAACCTGGTCTTCAACAAGCGAACATCCACAACTAGATTCTGATTTTGAAACATGTGGCTCTCCATTGCATACTGGAGGAGGCCTGGGAAGAGCTCCACCAGTTCCACTTTCATGTTGATCTTTAGAAACTACACATGCCCCCTCAACTGCAAGGGAAGGACCATCAGAACTGACAACTGAAAGGCAATCTTGCCCGCTTCTCTGTGCGATTCCAGGGACCTGTGCAAACAAAAAGGTAACAGAGTTTCCTCGCATCTTCCTTCTACTGTATACAAACTTGCTTGCAGAAATTTCAGACATTTTACTGAAAGTAGGTGGCTGAGGACTTCTTTGTAAACTTAATTGGCAAGAAGAATCATCTTTGTTGTGTATTGTGGGAGGAGGCATAAGGGCAGATCCATGCTCATATTGAGAAACTAGATGATCCTCCTTATGTGCAAATGAAGGACCATCAAAACTGATCACTGAAAGACAATCCTCTCCGCTTCTCTTTTCCATTGCAGGGACCCGAGCTGACGAAAAGGTAACATAGTTTTGTTGTGGATTCCTTCTCCCATAAACAAAATTAGGGGCAGCACCTTCAGACTCTGAACTGGCAGTTGTAAGTTGAGCACATCTTCCAAGAGATAAGGGGTGTGAATATTCAGCTCTGTTGCATGTTATAGGGGGCATGAAAGATTCTCTAACAGCTTCAGTCTCATGCTCATCTTCAGAAACTACATGGTGCTCCTTAGCTGGAACTGAGGGACCATCAGAATTGATGACACAAGGACAATCCTCTCCAGATCTCTCTGTGATTGTGGATAAAAAGTCAATGGTATTTCCTTGTAGCTTCCTTCTACTATATACAAAATTAGCTGCAGAACTTTCAGACATTTTACTGGTGGTTGGTGGATGCGGACTTCTCGGAAAACTTAACAGGCATGAATAATCATTACTCTCCCTTTCCCTGGTTATTGAAGCAACTTCTTTACAGTAATCATGGCAGTGTTCATGACATTTTGGGCCCATCTGCTAATTTCAGCACCTGGCATCCAGTCTAAAAAAAAAAATTCTGTTTCCCATGATCGGATACATGAAATGGAGTTGATTCAATTGAAGTAGGAAGGGAACTCAG
Source organism: Salix arbutifolia (assembly GCA_025169955.1). Taxonomy (NCBI): domain Eukaryota; kingdom Viridiplantae; phylum Streptophyta; class Magnoliopsida; order Malpighiales; family Salicaceae; genus Salix; species Salix arbutifolia. The sequence continues at coordinate 17,319,437 of CM045919.1, read as the reverse complement.
TATCAACATTTTCACCTGAAAAACTCAGCTAACATCTGCCAGATGTGATTTTTGCTCTCTCAATCCAGCCACTGCTTAGCACCCTCCTATGATACAAACATGTGATTGATATAAACCACAAAAACACTCCCCTTTGTATACTGCAGAAATGATACTGATCATTTCCCAAATGGAAAAAATCAAAGAGGCAAAAACATTGCACAAAACAATGCTGAAGGAGTTTACAATGCTCTACTCATATAGGCATGAACAAAAAATTCAGAAACATTCTAACTCCTAATAGCACCCATTATTTGCTTCAAACACCACAAAGTTTATCGCACACTTTAATAACAAGACAACCATAATAAAAAAAAGGACTTGTCCTCTGATTCTTAACACTGTTAGAACTTAAGCACATAAAACATCAATATACGATGCCTTATAACCCACAAATGCATTAGAACTATAGTGCTCGTCGTATTGAGAACTACTTGACAGCTGTTGAGGGCTTTTTCAGGGGGTGAGAGGAGAGAGATTTTCCAGTAATTTTTTTTTGGTGAGTTGGATGAAAGAAGAATTTTAAGAAATCAATCACATTCTAACCAATAGTCATAGTCCGAGTGATTTTCTTGGCTTCCTAATTGTATCCTACAAATAGAACTTGGCAATAGGTATATTCATCTTAGACGATACCTATCGATTTCTGGTATTCTCTATTCATGTTCTTCCTCAATAAATTATTCCTTTTACCAAAAGATTAAAGGGTTTAGCAAATGTTTTGCATATAAGGAAAAACATATAGCCATATAACATATTGACAGCTTGTCAGATTACTACATGAAACTAAGAGCTCTCTAACCTCAACTTTCCAAACGAGAAACCAAACACCACCATTAGTTGCCAAATTTCAGGGCTTATAACATTTGTGTTCAACATGGGTGGACAAAGCAAAATCCAAACTTCAACACAAAAGCAAAACCCCGGATCTTCCCAAAGACAACAAGAATCATCCAAACAACCAACAAATCCTATAGAATAGATCATAAATAGAAAACCCCGAACGTGTATTCTCTTGCCCACGAGAGGAGGAGGGCGGGGACCTTAAATCACAACAATCAAATCTAACCAAACAAACCTAAACCCAACACCAACTAGAGCTTCAATAACCAATTGAGACATTATTAACTAAGTTTCAAGAACCTGTTTTAACAATGCTAAGCGGGGTCAATAATGGGTTTGCTGGGTCCTTTACCGAGGCACTCAAGAAAATTCCCTAACTTCTTTAAAACACCTACAATTCAATTCACAATTTCCTACTTTCCTCTCCTTGATTTATTTCACACAAAGTTAAGGAAAGAGCCACCAAAACAAGTAAAATATCATTCAAGAACCACTGCAAATTCCATACAAACATCAACATACAGATATCTGCAACATAAATCAATGAAAAAAAAAACTAACAGCAAAATTCGAAACCCGGAAAGAAAAAAGGACAAGAAAGTGATACCTATTGTCAAAACCATACCAGAATAAGGTAACGTCTTAGCAATGAGACCTCTTAACGAAGCCACTACGCAAAACCCCTCCCTCTTTCCCTCTCTAAAACTAAATAGTCTCTCTCTGACCCCTTTTTATATTTCTGTGGGCAGGATGCCTGTATGTGTACAGCCAGTAAAAAAGATGCTCCTTTTTTCACTTGCCATTTCATTTATATGATTATTGTTGTTGTTGCCAATCTTATTATAACTTTTTCTTTCTTTCTTTAGCCTATCTTGAAACACAAGAAATAGAGATAATCAGGACATAAATACATGTTTCTTTGTACAAAATAATAAAAAAATATTTTTTTTTTCAAAAATTATCTTAAAAATAAATTTAATTTTATATCTTATTTTCAAATCTTTTAACAAAACATGTTTTTTTGTGTGTTTTATACGGTGTGATATCAACCAAACACTAAAAAAAATTAACTATTTATTACTTAGATATTTAGGATTTTCCATATAAAATTATTATATTTATGAGATATTTTATGATGATCAGAGTAAATCTATCTATTATCAAAATCAGCACCACCTCTAATGTTTGTAAACTTTACTGTAAGATGAATATATAGTTATAATGTGCCCGTAAAAATATATTCAAACAAAAAACTAACAGAAAAAAAAAAAACACAAAGAGTTGTTTGTTGCTAATCTAGAATGATGATGCTTCTTAGAGTAGCAGTATCAGAACTTTTAACTCTAGATGAGTGTTCTCTCTTCTTGTTTTATGAGTATTGCCTGGACAAAGCACTTGGTCCCTTGTAGCCCTTTCCAAATCTAAAACACAATGGATCAAATTTTTAGATCATGGATTCTGAGTTAGTAATCTTTAGATTATAGATTTGATCTTGCCATTGAATTATCAGCAAAGCCTCGGTATTGTTTGGAGCAGATCTTTTTAAGATTTTTATGCTATTATTCTACTTCTTACCTGAAAAGTTTGGAATGCTTCAATTGACTTTAGCTATAACCAAATTTCCATTTTTATGCTATTAATCTTTCCAAGTTGTTGAAAGATCTGCATTAAATTTATAAAATCCAACACACAAGATGCTGAAAGAAGGATAAAACCACTGCAATGTGCCGCTTGATTATTTCAGACTTTACATGGATTACACTCCCTTCAAATCTAATTAGATTGAGGACACAAAAAACATGAACATGATGACATCAACTGGAACCATATATTATCTCTTAATGTGGAAAGAACAGGGAAAAGAAGACCACTACATTTGCTCCATTCAATGACCAAAGGAACTGTAATGCAAATTTCAATCGCTAGTTCACCATATACAGGCTCTATCGAAAAGAATCTCCACTTCAAGTATAACCTTTAATTTGTTTGTCATAATAATCTGAAAAGGCAGAGGCTTGATACATAAATCTAAACCATAAAACAACAAAGAGGTTTTAAGCATTATATTCCATCGCCTGAACTTCCCAGAAAGAAATCTCAAAAGGGTAATAACTTTCAATTATCCGGGACTGGTTGAAAGATGGAACATAGAATTGGTGAGAGCTGCTTGAATGCAATGGAAAAATTAATCCACACCCTCCAATTTTATCATTTCCAGGTCCATCATATACTTCTTCTATACCAAATCTCAGCAGTAACTGATCATACTCGTTATACATTATAAGAAAGTGAATTAGCAATCATCAAGGAGTTGCCATTAAAGGAGGGCAAACATGCCAAGAATCCACTAAGCTTCAGCGCAAACACAATATGGGGGTTAGATAAACCACAGAAGTCAGCATCTGGTTTGAGAAAAGCCGCAATTTGTAGCTTTTCTTGAACCTGGTTTTTTCTAACCATGACCATAAAAGCTACAGCTATGTCAAACACACACTCAAGTGTTTTGAAGCACCGGCATAAGAAAAAGCATAGAGGCAGTTCCACGCTCATGTTGAGAAAATAGGCGTTGCTTCTTACCTGCAGCTGAAGGATCATCAGAACTGATCACAGAAAGACACTCATCTCCAATATATTTGGCATTGATGGGGCATGCCCTGAAGGATCAAGAGATTGAAGCAGCTTCTTTTCAGAAATCTTGGGAGTTTTCATAACATTTTGGGTACATGACGTGTAGCATAAACTAGATTGAGATTTCCAATCTAAGAAGTCGTCCGGCCAAGTCAAACGAACTTGCTGAAGAAAACAGATATTACTTTTAATCTGATAGTTGGATAGATTGAAATTTTACGAGCTTGGTTATATACAAGGCCAGCTTGTTGTAATCAGATGAAATCGTTTTCATGCGTAAAGTAGGTGCGGAGATTGCTGTTTTGGAATTTTCTTTTTTTTTCTTGTTTTCCTGTACTAATTAAGTTTGAGCTGTTTATTTAACTCCAGGTTTTATTAGTTATATCAGTTTAGCTTACTATTTGAAACAATTTTGTACACTGATGGCATTGAATTATTGACGTTCATAGTTATTAAAAGAGAGCTTTTTTTCTATGTTTTAGCTATAATTTCAAGGTTTGTGAAACCCTGTTTCACCTTTTTCACTATAAGCATCTGACAAATTTTAGCGCGAGGCATCCAGTACAAAACAAATTCTGCTTCCCGTGTTTAGATGCATAAAATAGAGTAGACTCCATTGGAGTAGGCAGTGAACTCTGATTTCTTATCACCTGAAAACCTCAGCGAACATTCACAGACAGATAAGATTTTTGATCTCCAAGTCAAGCCACTGCTCAGCACCGTCCGATGGTGAATATTCAAACATGAGACTGATACAGACCACAAAAATGCTTCCCTCTGTGTAAAGTTGCAAGATTCGCAAGATGCTGTGTATTATTCTTTCGTTATTGAAGGCTTTACATGACAGAGTATATATAGACCAGAATGCAGTAGAGATTTACATAATATATGCTAACGGCTATATAAACAAAATTCCTTAATCTCTTCCCTTCAATCGTGATCTTCTTTATCTCTTTCCAGATATCCTTCACGTTCATGAATGCTGTTGAGAGATTTGCTGGATTCTTCTTCATCACACTCTGCTGCCTTATTTAGCTCATGCTCTTTATGGTAAGTGCTTGGTTTGCTGATATGTTGAATGTTATCTTCTACACGCCCCCTCAATCTTAAGGGGAGTGAGTGGACATTAAGATTGGTTAGAGCACGTGGAAATTTCTGAGGAGAGAGTGGCTTTGTCAGAGGGTCAGCCAGTTGGTCCTTTGTAGAGATGAATTTGACAGTGAGCTGCTTGCGATGGACTTGATCTCGGACATAGTGGAAGTCAAGCTCAATGTGCTTGGTGCGGGCATGAAAAAGAGGATTCATGGTGAGGTAAGTGGCACCAATGTTGTCGCACCAAAGCACTGGAGGAGAGGGACATTGCAAACCAATTTCTGATAACAGTGATTGAAGCCACTTGATTTCGGAAGCAGTGTCTGCGAGTGATTTGTATTCAGCCTCAGTGCTACTTCTAGCAACAGTGGCTTGTTGCTTGCACCGCCATGCAACGAGGTTGGATCCAATGAACACACAGTGGGCACTAATTGATCGCCTGTCATCCCTATCCCCTGCCCAATCAGAATCCGAGAAGGCTTGAATGTTGGATGATGAAGAGGGCCTGATCAGTAAGCCAGTGGAGATTGTGTGTTTAAGGAAGCGCAGAATGCGTTTCACCGCCTGCCAATGTGGTTCCAAAGGTTCATGCATGAATTTGCTCACTCTATGAATGGCAAATGACAGGTCTGGCCGAGTAAAAGCCAGGTATTGCAGACTCCCCACCACTTGTCGATATAGTGTTGGATCAGTAAATTTGGTACCTTCAGAGGCAGATAGGTGACAAGTGGTGGACATGGGACTTACACATGGTTTAGCATTTGTCATGCAAGTGCGGTGCAGGAGTTCAGCTATATATTTGCGTTGGGTGAGATACATTCCTTCTTTAGACCGTAGGACTTCCACCCCAAGGAAAAAGTTGAGATCACCGAGTTCTTTGACAGCAAAATCAATGTGTAAGTGACGAAGAACTTGTTGAACTGCATCATGGGATTTACTTGTGATGATAATGTCATCCACGTAAATGAGGATGAGTGTGAGAGATGTATTGTTGTCCCAAATGAACAAGGATGGATCTGCTTTGCTGGCGATGAAACCCAGAACCTGGAGTGCATCGGTGAGCCGAGAGAACCAAGCTCGAGGGGCTTGTTTCAAGCCATAGATGGACTTGTGCAATTTGCAGAGATGGTGTGGATACTGAGGGTGAATGTAGCCTGGGGGTTGTTCCATAAAAACCTCTTCTTCTAAGGCACCGTGAAGGAAGGCATTCTGAATGTCGATTTGCTCAATGTGCCATTGATTTGAGACTGCTAAGGATAACACAGTGCGAATTGTGGCATGCTTGACGACGGGACTAAAGGTTTCAGTGAAATCAACACCCTCTTGTTGATGGAAACCCTTAGCAACTAGTCTTGCTTTATACCTTTCGATTGATCCATCAGCCTTCTTCTTCAGTTTATAAATCCACCGGCAGCCTACAACATTGACATCAGGTGGAGGGGGTACTAGAGACCAGGTTTTATTTCGTAGAAGTGCATCGAATTCAGCATTCATGGCTGTGCGCCATTGTGATGTCTTTAGAGCTTCACTGTAGCATGTAGGTTCAGTTTGGGAGGGGGTAAGTGAAGTTAATAAGGCTTTGGGAATAGGGTATCTGATAAAATTGTCTGATGGTGGTTTGGGTTTGAAAATGTTATTCTGGGATCTAGTAGTCATTGGGTGATTTCTTATGGTTCCCGTGGGTTCTGTGGGTGGTATGAAAGGTTGTGGGGAAGGCTGGTGGGCATGGAGAGGTGAAGACTGGTTGGACAGTGTATGAGATGTGACAATCTCGTTGTGGTTGGAAGGTATTGTGGGAGTTGGTTGGCCAGTAAACTCAGGTGTGTTGTTGGATGGTTGCCGTGAGGACGCAGCCTGATTACCTGCAAAATGAGATGCTAAGAAAACAGAATCGTTAGTGGACAAAGGTGGAATAGGATTGAGCGTATTTCCAGTACTGGTAGGAGTGAAATGGCAGTGGGAAAAGGTAAAGTAACATGTGTGGAAGAATTTTTGTTTGACGACAGAGGGGAAGTAGGCTGTTGATGAAAAGGAAACAGATTTTCGTCGAAAATAACATGACGCGAAATGTAAATTCTACCAGTTGATAAGTCAAGACATTTGTAGCCATGGTGATTGTCACTATAGCCAATAAATATGCATGATTTACTTCGAAAATCCAATTTATGTTTATTATAAGGTCTAAGGTTGGGCCAACATGCACAACCAAATACTTTTAAAAATGAAAAATCTAGTGGCCTATTGTAAAGTTTCTCATATGGTGACAGGTTTGCAAGATTCGGGGTGGGAGTTCTATTAATTAAAAAGGTGGCAGTTGTAAAAGCATCCTCCCAATAAATTTGAGGAAGGTGAGAGTGTGCTAATAAACTGAGGCCAACTTCTACTATATGCCGATGCTTGCGTTCAACGGAACCAACCTGTTGATGAGTATGGGGACAAGCAATTCGGTGAGCAATGCCATTGGCTTTGAAATAATTATGAAGACGACGATACTCACCGCCCCAATCAGATTGTATGGCCTTTATTTTGTTATTAAATTGTTTTTCGACGTGAGATTGAAATTGAAGAAACAGATTTTCAACGTCGGATTTGAATTTCATGGGAAATAACCATACGTATTTAGAGAAATTATCTAGAAAGCTCACATAATACCGAGCACCAGTAGTAGAGGCTACAGATGCCGGTCCCCAAACATCCGTAAAAATTAAGTCTAAGGGAGTTTTTGAAACATAAGTTGAATTTTTGAATGGTAAGTCATGACTTTTGGCAAGTTGACAATCGTGACATACAGAGTGTATTGGAGAATTATCAACTGGCAATTTATTTGAAGATAAAATACGTTTGACTGTGGGAAAGGCAGCATGGCCAAGGCGTCTGTGCCAGTTATTAAAAGAAATGCGAGAACTCGATAGAGCTTGAGGAGTGAAATTTGATGAGATGAACTGATACAGTCCATTACTGACGCAGCCTCGATGAAGGATGGTCCCCGAGTATTCCTTCACAAGAAAATAATTTCCATGAAATTCAAAATAAACATTGTTGTCAATACAGAATTTACGAACAGACAATAAATTTTTATGAATTTCAGGAACTAACAAAACATGATTTAAAATAAAGGAATGAGAGGGAGTGTGCAGATGGGAAGTTCCAGTTTTAGAAATAATCAAACCTTGACCATTTCCTACTTGAATGTGGTCTAAGCCAGTGTAATCCTCATTTTTGTTGTTTAGATTAGCCATATCAGGAGTGATATGGTGAGTGGCTCCTGTATCGGCATGCCAACTGTTGTCCCATTCATGTGTAGTGAGAAGGGCTTGTTTATGCGGAGATGTAGAGGATGGGTTGTAGGTGAGATCGAATCGATGATAGCACTTCTTTGCAGAGTGGCCTTGTTTTCCACATACCTGGCATACAATAGAGGATGAGCTGTGTGTGTCGAATTTATTAGTAGTGAAATTACCTACATTGCGGTAGTGGTTGGGGCGTCCTCGACCACGGGAATTGAATTTCCCTTTGTTATGAAAATTCGATCTTTGTTGCTGTGTGAAATTTGCTTCAGCAAGAGAGGTAGGAGTAGAGAGCTGGTGACGATTGTACCTTGATTCTGTGACAATTAAGAGGGAATACACTTCCTCAAGAGAAATAGGATCAGCCCGTGTGTATATTGAAGACACTAAGCCATCATACTCATGTCCCAATCCAGCAAGGACATATGAGATGATTTCATCACAGCGGAGAGGTTGACCAGCCATTGAAAGTTCATCAGTTAAACGTTTGATGAACATGAAATAGTCATTTGCAGATTGACCTGTTTTCTTTGCATTTGCAAGTTGTGCCCGAATTTGAATTGTACGGGCTCTAGATTTTGAGGAGAAGTTTGTTTCAAGGGCTTGCCAAACTTGATGAGAGGTGTCATATGAGACTACTTGAGCCAGCACATTTTCAGTCATGGATGACATTAGTGTGCTGAGAATTAAACTATCCTGTCGTAGCCAATGATAGTGAGCAGGATTTGAGAGTTGAGTGATTGTACCTGTATCCGAATTTTGGGTATCAATCATTTTTGGGGGTAGAGGAAGAGATCCATCAAGGTAGCCATATAGATCCTGGCCACGAAAATAGTGCAGGAGTTGTGTTTTCCAGAGGGGGTAGTTGTCTTGGGTTAATTTGAGTGAGACAAGATTGGAGATTGGGGTTATGGTGGGAGTCTGGGATGAATTGATCGTGGTGGATGAGGTAGAAGAAGAAGACATTTTGCGGATTTAGACGTTAGTCTTTTTGAAGCTCTGATACCATGTAAAGTTGCAAGATTCGCAAGATGCTGTGTATTATTCTTTCGTTATTGAAGGCTTTACATGACAGAGTATATATAGACCAGAATGCAGTAGAGATTTACATAATATATGCTAACGGCTATATAAACAAAATTCCTTAATCTCTTCCCTTCAATCGTGATCTTCTTTATCTCTTTCCAGATATCCTTCACGTTCATGAATGCTGTTGAGAGATTTGCTGGATTCTTCTTCATCACACTCTGCTGCCTTATTTAGCTCATGCTCTTTATGGTAAGTGCTTGGTTTGCTGATATGTTGAATGTTATCTTCTACACTCTGTTTACTGCTAGAATGATACTGATCGTGTTCCAAATGGAGAGCATCAAAGAGGAAAACATTGGACAGAACAATGCGGAAGAAACCAGGAAAGAAAAGCTGGAGAGCTTTTCTTTCTCATCCTATTGAGAAGACTTTTATTTTGATGGGATAGAGGGCAAAGTTAGTAGACTCGGCCCAGACCATGACTTGTAAATCTCTTCGTTGTTTTGTGAGTTGAGCAAGTTTATTTTGATTGATTTATATCAATTAAAACAATATTATTTTAGTTTTTTTTTTTTTAAATCCAGAAATATTTTTATTTGGGTTTTGAACTATTGGATCCTGAGGTCTTCCAATAGTTTAGAGTGATTTTCTTGGCTTTATAAGGTATCCTACAAATAGAGCCAAAAAAACGTTTGTAATCACGCAGGTATTCGTGAGTTTTTCTTGTCAAAGAGAGCCAGGATCATGCCAACAACAAGCAAAATCTAAAGAAAAAAAATAAAAAAATAATACCAAATCTATGTTTCCTTAACTCAAATCTATATAAAAATGACTATTTATGGTACTAAATCCAGCATCCCATTATCTGTTTTTGTAAGCATAAATATCCTTTGATCATAGGTTCATCATCCTTCGTTTTAAAAAAATATACTGCATGGCAAAAAGATTGCTATCGATTAATATGAATTTAGATACTGATAGAAACATGAACGTGGCTAGGTTGCGTTTCTCATGCTATTCATATCTTTTATATTGTATTTCTTGGCATCCAAGTAATATATTTTGCCAATTCATAGTTCTTTTCTGCAAGAAATTAAGAGGTAAGCTTGCTTGAAACCCTCAAAAAGCTCTTTACTGCTAAAATGGTATCGATGATTTTTATTTTTTAAAAGTAAAAAACTCCAAGCATCTTTCCAGATACCAGAAAACAGAGAATATATAGAGAAAACTTGAAGCCTAGGCAAAAAAAACCCTAGTTGGCCCTACTTCTATATCCTCCTCTCCTTGAGCGGTCTCCATCTCTTCACGTTTCAGTGTAGAAAATTAAACTAGAAGATGAAAAGAAAGAAAGAAAAAGATATTATCATGAAAGTGGTGGTGATTTTCACAACTTGAAAGTCTTCCTTTTCCTCTCCTCCTGTTCATCGCTACTTGTGCTTGTACTTGAATTTGGCCTTCTCACAAATCTCCCCTACAGCATTACAGAAATTATAAATTAGACTACAGAGGCAGTGGATTGCTCTTAAGCATAAATTAGTAACCATTCTTGGTAAAATATGAGCTTCAAGAAGAAGGTGCAAAAAATCCAGTAAAAGGGCACTGCAAGGATCACTAAGACTCAAAAAAAACATCAGAAGGACTGGCTAGTTCATATAATTTGTTGTTTCACTAAGAAAATCAGTGGATTCTCCTTTTTCTTTTCCATTTTTTGAAAAAGGGTTTCATGAAAAAGAAAAAAAAAATACACTTTGATGGGGGGTACAAAACTTGATTTCTTTTTTTACTTTTTGTTAAAGCCAGGAGAGAAAGTGAAGTATGATTGATATGCTATTTGATTCATCAATCATCGAACTTTTATCATGCCACTACGAATCTTTCAAAAAGCTGTCCCATAATCAATCTCAGCCCATTAAGCGGGATCCACCATTCAAGTGGGCCCCACCTTCCACTTTTAACGGTTGATATTTAAAAACATGCTAAATGTTTTTTAAAAATTATTTTTTTGAAAATATATTAAAATAATATTATTTTATATTTTAAGAATTATTTTTAATATCATCACACTAATAAATATAAAAAATATATATTAAATTATTTTAAAAAAATAAAAACATTATTTAAAACACAGATTTTTTCATGATCTGGTTTAAGTTTATTTTTATACTAAATTAAGCATAATAATTTAAGTTTATTTTTATACTAAATTAAGTAAAAAAAGGGATTCAAGATTTAATTTTACACTTTGATAAGAAAAAATACTATAATAATCCAGTTAAAACCCGAGTAAAACTCGATTTAATTTAGAAAAAAGATTCAAAGTAAATTGTTTTAATTTTAAAAGAATTGATGAAATAATTTGTTTTGATTGAACTAGCTTCAAATTAAGTTATTAATTTGTCTATCTCAAACATCAGGCCATTGTCACCGGCCCGATTTTATAGCTAAGCAAAAACATGAGAGAAAAAGAAAAGTGGGGGGCATCAGTGAAGGAAAGGCACCTTCATTCTGGGCCGTTGATCAGCGTTGACCTTTCTGACCTGGTACCTGATCTTCTTAGAGAAAAGGCGTGTACGCCGCTTTTCTTTGTAGCGCAACACGCTAGCTTCTCTCATTCCATTCTCTGAGAATAAATCAATTTGTGCCAGCCTGGCCTGCCAAAAAAATAAAATAACCAAGAACAAATGAGTGCCCATCAAATTCCAATCATTTTCACTTTCATTCCGTCCTCATTTATAACTCGAAAATCAATCCCTCACTATATAGTTTTTAAATAATTTTGGAAGAAAATAAAAAAAATTATTGATTCAGTCAGTCCAATAACTCAATCAATTCAATTAGAACGTGATTAATAAATCGAACTCCCAACTCAAATTTAATAATTTTAAATTTCGAACAAAAATTGAATATAATCAAATGTAGTCGTATTATCTAAGGTAACATGATGAACTTCCCATTTATAAGTGATAGGCAATAATGTTTTCCAGGAAAGAGACACCGAAATTTGCCTAAAAATGCCATGCAAGCAAAAACAAATCTTGGGTCAACGAGATGAGATGTTAAAAATTCTCTGAATTCCATACTTCGAAAAATGGAGTTTGTTTGTTTCAAAATGTAAAAACAAAGCATACGTTAAAATAAAAGGCAGCTGCTATTATAATACAAAGTCAAGGCTAAGCACCATGTAAAAAGAAAAGAAAAAGAAAAATCATATTGAAAGCTTCCCGAAAAGGAAATTTAATAATAAAAAATAATAATAATCTAAATTGACTCGATGATTGACTTAATGAGCCAACTTTATTTTTCTTACCAATCTTGGTTAGATTATAACTATGTTGCGGTAAGTAACTCTTTATAAAAAAAAATGTTTAAAAAAGAATATTAAAAAAATCAAAACGTTTCAAAAAAAAACACTAGATATAAAATTGGCAGCACTTACGATGGCATGAAGCAAATAGTTTACTAAATACAGTAGACTTTAAGTAATTAATTTATTAAAGTTTGAAACATTATTTTATTTGTGTAGGGAAATCATTTCCCGGCAGGAGGGGAGAAACATACAGAGACATCAGTTCCTTCAGCACACCCCATGGTTTCGTCGGAAAACGGGGAGCCACGGTCAGACCACGCGTTCAAAACGCTGTCGTAATTCAATTTCAATATCAACCTTCGATTGGATTGTGGAATTGAATTCTCCTTGATTGGATTTTCCTCTTCCAATTCCTCCCTCTTCACTTCCACCACACCCGGTGACTCCACCTTCTTTTTCTTCTTTTCGCTGCTCGAGTTGGATTTCATTTTCAGCTTTGATTTTGGCTTTGGCTTCGGAATTGAATTGCAATCTGGGCTGCTGTTGTTGCCATTGGCATTTGTGGTGGCAGCCGCGGCGGCGGCGGCGGAGGTGGTGGAGGTGCCGAGTCTTGGAGAGATTTGTAACATATCAACAATGGGAAAATGCCACCAATTTCCTTCATCAACTTGTCTCAGAGCTCTAACACCTCTTCTCATCGCCATGCCGTGACCAAATTGTGACTTCCCGCCAAAATTATATCCCATTGAATCCCCATGCCAAGAATTCATTTGGCCACCACCATGACCATAGCTAGGGCTAATGCCATGAGGCACCTCATCGACCATTTCATTGCTTACACTTAAATTCCCCATAATACTATCAATACCCTCCTCAATTTCCTCATCAAGAATCGATTCGGCATCGAAATCCTCGTCATAACCATCACATAATTCCATTGAATTCCCATGGAAGTCAACCTCCCCACTGCTCTGGCAAGATGACTTGTCTCTAAAATTTGCAACTTTTGACTCATTTCCAAATCTGGGTTTTTCTTGGATTGGTTGGTGGAGTAGGAATCCAGAGTTGTCAAAAACGCGAAAAGGCAATAACAAGTCAGGGGATTGGTCAAGGAGGATACTGTTGTCGTGGGGTTTGGTGAATTTGCTAGGTTTTGTGAGGTGTTTGCTGGAGAAAACGTTGGGATAGGCAGTGGAAAGAAGGGCAGCTGCTTCATTGTAAGTTTGATTGGGCCTTTTACGAGTAGTTCTTGGTTTTCTAGTTGAGATTGCTAATGGGGAATTGCTAGATTCAGAGAGAGTCGAAGATGGTGAGGATGTGTGTGATGTTCTTGAGGAAGTAGATGAGGATTTGACTATTTCTAGATCAAATCCATAGGTTCTCCCACCTCCACTTAAACATGGAGAAGACATTTTAGAGGTGACAATAACAAAGAAAAATATCGAAAGATTGGAACTTCAGCAAGAATCTAAGGTCTAAGACCTTAAATTCAAATGAGATTTTCAATCCAGCCGATAGAAGATAATTTCACAGAAACAAATTGAGAATTAGAGAAACCTGGAATTCAAATTAGTACTAGTAACTAGGGAATTCAAAGAGAAACCTGGAATTCAGAGGAGCCCAATTCAGATAGAGAATCGGTTGAATTGGGGAGGAAGTTCTGAGACCCGATTGCAAGAAAAGCTACAAAATTTCACCTTTTTGGTGATGTAACTAGTAAAAACCCAAAACCCCTACAAAGTACAAGAAGCTTAGGAAAAGGAGAAAAGGCCAAGAGTGAAATAATATTTTACAAAAGAGGAAGAACCCGGAACCATGTTAAAATCCAAAAAAAGACAATCCCCTTTCAAAACCCGGATGAAATTCAAAGTAAGAATAACTAAAAAGGCTCAGCCTTTTCTTCTTATCGAACTAAAAAAACAGAGAATCCCAAAACCCCAGAAAAAACCACCAAGAACTGGTAGCCGACATGAGAGCGAGTTTTTTCAAAAAAAAAAAGAGAGGTAATCAATAAGAGAAGCAAAAACTCTTAAGTCCACAAACAGTGATGGATTCAGCATATAAAGAGAAGAGGACGGATAAAAACAAGAGAGGAGATGATTCTATTTTGTGGGCGCAACCTCAGGCAAGTTGCTAGCTATAGAAAGAAGGTCACGGGTAGAGGCAGGTAGAGAGAGAGAGATCCGTTGAAGTGATGCCACGCCCTTTATCTCTCTAGCTTTATCTCTGTGTAGACTGTAGAGGGAGAAGTTAAGGGATGAGGTGGGCAGAGAACAGAGGAAGAGACAATGGTAGTTTGCTGTAGGAGCTCCTGTTGTGGGACCAGTCTTTTTGGTTTCCTTTTGTCATGCTCATTTACTTCATTGGCCCTGTTTTTAGTTGATTGGCCTTTTTTTAATTAATTAATTAATTAATTAATCACCATTTCATAACCAATATCTCAACAACTACTACTACTACCCAAGGGGTCCTGGCGTAAGTGGTGAGGGCGTTCTCGTCCCTTAAAAGAGGTCAAGGGTTCAATCCCTATTCTTGTATGGAGCTGGCCATTTGGGGAGCACTTTCACCCCTTCGGAGCTCACCCGGTGCGAACATGGATTAGTCTGGACCAGTGTCTAGGACACCGCGTGGTTTATACAAAAAAAAAACTATTACTACTACTACCAATTAGCCTTCCATCAATAATAATAATAATAATAATAATGAAAGGAATTCATTAATCAAAAACCTAAATTCACATGAGATTCAATTAAAAAAAAAGTTGACTTTTTAAAAAAAATAGTTGAAATGATATATTTTAATATTTAAAAAAAATCAAAACAATTTTACAACAAACATTATTATTATTTACTTCCATTTAAGTCAAGTGATATTAAAATCTAACAATTTGTAGTAGTTAGTTATTGTATAATGTTATTGAAAACTCTTGGTCTGTACAATAATATCAGGGAATTACAATAGATTTCAATAATCAAGGTCAATTTAGGTTATTCAAAGAATATAACTAGGGTATACTTGTCATTATGATTTATAATTGTAGTCATGGGCAAGCATGCATGCCCCAATTTAGATTTGCCTAAGTTTTTGTCACACATACCGCCTGCAAATCTATCTAGGATTTTATGGGAAAGATTTCTTATCTGCTGAAATGGCAAACTTTCATTGGGTATCTTAGATTTTTTTAGGGCTGACATGGCATTACCAGGATTGGGTTAAAAACACACCTGTCAGTAGGATTTTATGGTTAGAGGACCATCACGTGTATCCAGGCAGAGATAGGGTTTCTTACGGACAGAGTGCAAAAGCAATGATTTCAACCCTTTTGGTTTCTTTTGCATAAATATGTGGCGGTTAAGTATCATACGTTGAGCTTATTAGTATCATTAACTTATTTTTAAAAATCACCATCTAGCTTTTCATTATAAATAATAATAATAATAATAAATTATAATTTTGTTAGGCTTTAATGAATTTGATTATGACTTAATTTAGACATCAATCAAGTTAATTCAAATCAATAATTTTATTTAAAGAAACCAACATGACATAGTTTTGAGAAAAAATAATATAAAAAAAATAATGAGTTTTAACATGATCATGAATTAACCTAGATTTTAAACCTCGTCATGTTTTAAACCTAAGCTTTAGCTAGGTATCCAATCAACCTTCTAATCATAGAGATGAGTTCAGTAACTCCTTAAAAAGTTATAAGCAAAAACTTCTAATTTATAAGCACTTTCTGGAAAAGAGAAGAAGAAGAAGAAGAAGAAGAAGAAACCTTGGTTTTGCCTTCTGTATTTTTAAATAATTTTTGAAGTTTTTGCTGTAATTAATTTTGGATAAATCTGTGAAGAACATTTTAACTGTGGTAGAAAATAGATTACACCAAGTGACGGTCTAGTCCTGTAAAACTCTGCTTCTGCTGCTCTGCAGTCCCTTTCTTGCCTTGTCACCGTGTTTTTGTTAAAATGAAATTTATTTTATATTGATCTGAGAAAATTCCTCAGCTTCAAAAATAAAATAAAATTGTAGAACATCTTCCTTTCCAACAAAGTTTTAAACACGTCATCTATATTCAAAATCACACATTTACGTGCAACTATCATGATGTAGTGACTTAATATGTGGCTGAAGCAAGGCTTGAACTGGTCTAGATAAAATAAAAATATAATTAATCTACTCATTAATTATTTTTTTAGAGATCAAGCCTCTCGACCCCAAAACCTAGATTTTATCTCGATTCAATCATGGATTAGTTTTTCCAATCATGGTGTCAAAGAGTTAGGGTTTAAATTCAAAAAAAACGGCAACCCGCAAGAGCATATCCTCTATTTGCACGACAAAATTAACAGCACCTTATCTTATAAGCGTGAGATGGAAATCCCACAGCCTTTAAAATTGGATAACCACTGGCAGAGGGTTCATGACTAGAAATTTCATGATGCATGTGACTAAGGTTTGGTGCTACAAATATTAGCCAGCTTCTTATGTTATCTTCAGAGCCACACGATAGAGGTTGAAAAGGAATATATGGCACTAGATCTTCAAATCATGTCCTTTTCATAATCATTCACGTCTGGCAATCCAAGGAACCCAATGGTTCGAGGACATTTAAAACTTATCTTTTAAAGTTTGACAAAAAAAAGTTCATAAAATTGTGTTTTGGTTAGTGTAATTATAAATACATAAGAGATAAAAGTATATTTAATTAAAACAATAAGATATTATATGTGTGTCTAAGAAAAAGAAATTCTTTCCCCTGAAATGTCACGAGGCTTGAGATGTATAAACCCTGTCCTTGCATCGTGTGGAAAAAAGTTAATCCATACACGACCTTTTTTTCTGGAGAAAATATGATAAGACACTTCAATATACAAGACTTGGCACCCATGGGATCCTGACGGAGTGGTTAGGCACGCTCTCATCGTTTACAAGGTCTGGGGTTCGATTTCTCTCTTCATCTGCAGCCGGTTTCTTGAGGAGCACTTGTCACCCGATGCGAAGGGGATTAGTCTGGGTCAACGCTCAGGATACCCTTGATTATACCAAAAAAAAATATGCAAGATTTTGGTATGGTTGGCAAGATAACTTAACCACGTCGTAGATGCTAGTTCGACTTCAAAAAATAGGTTTCCTTTCTTGAATTTGCGAGTTTAAATCTCGAAAACAACATAAAAAATAATCAAATTCTTTTAAATGCATCAAGCCGGTGGACATGTGTGTTTCAGATCATTCAGAGAAGTGATACATTCTGGTTGATGTGCAAGCTACCTCTTATAATTAATATTAGTAGAAAAAATATCACTCAAACCTATCATTTAAGTGCCATAATCCCATTAATTACTGGTTAATGTACAAGACTTTGGTATGGTTTGCAAGATACTTAGATCAGAATTCAGATAATTAGGAGATAGTGATCAATTCAAGGCTTGGAATTAATAATTCGAGTTATAGTGATTTTTCCTTTATATGTATTAGAAAAGAAAAAAAAAAGGATCGAAACTTGGTGTGAAAAGGGCAGGGAGAGAAGAACAGACACGAATGGTGGTTCTTGTGGACAGTGAATTAATGAAAGATTGTGACATCCACGGTAGTCGAAGGTCATTGATTCTTTGCAAGTGAGGTTTAAGTTGTTTTTGAAAATATTTTTTATTTAAAAATATATTTAAAAATTTAGTATTTTTAGATTATTTTCAAGTGATAATATCAAAAATAATTTTTAAAAAATAAAAAAACATCATTTTCATACATTTTTAAATAAAAAAATACTTTAAAAAACAACCTCAAATATACTTCCACACCACCGGCACTAAATTTAAATCATGGTTGACTGTGTGGGCAAACCCTGTACAAAAGAAACTGATCCAGTTATTTTTAAATTTGCAGACTTGATGTGTCTCTTAGCCTGTGTCGTCGGGACCATGTAGGGCAAAAAAAGGCATCTGCTGCTCAAAGTATGGAGGGTGATACAGAACGTACTGCGCTTCATCCTTCTAAAATATCAATATCTTCAACCATAGGCTGGCGATTTTGCTCTCGCTTCCATGGAAGTCTAGACACCTTCAATTATCTGAATGGAGACGGTGTAGATATTGAATAAATATAACCGATAAAGATGGATAAGATATCTTCCGATCTGATATAATCCTGTACACATATGTGTGTGTAAGGGATATTTCTTCAATATATCTCTGAAACGGTTTGTTTATGGAAACATTCTGTTTATTTTCTTCATTTTATCCAAATTAATTTCATTTAATACATGTAAAATATTTTATTTTTCTATTCGGTAATATTAATCGAGTTTTCTAGTTTATACACACACACCACAGGAACGGAAATAGAACAACCAAAATATATAAAGTATCGTTATTTTTTGTTACAGGGGAGAGAAAAGGAAAAAAATATAAAAATTATTCACCGGTGATTCCCCGACTATTTTCACACGATACACGCCGCACCGGGAAGAACAAGACATGATGGCGCACCCAGTGAAACAGTGACCAAACATTTTTTATCACCTATAGACACCGCACGCGCCACCCGACAGGCTTGTACGATGCGCCTGCAGTAACTTTGAAAAAATAATAAATATAGAAAATTATCTAAACACCCCTGAATCCAGCGATAACTATGAAAAAACCATGTGTGAAGGACCATCATGCCCTTAGCGACAATGCTTCATTTTTTTCTTTCTAAGGATATTTAAGTAATTTCATTGTACACAAATATGTGAAAAACTAAAAATACTCTCAATTAGTCTATCATTTTTGTCAGCTCTTAGGGATAAATAAGTAATTTCACTGTGCAAATAACAATTGAAAAGACTAGAACACTCCCAAACAATGAAAATGTCGCACGAGTCCCCTGGAAATGTCCAAAATACCCCCAGTATCTAGGGTTAAATTTTGCGGTCCTAGGAGCAAAATGATAATTTCACGGTCCACAGTGACCGGATACAATGAAACATCATACACATTTTATATATATCTATCATATGTGTGTTTGTGATTGTAATTATTTTTTAACAAGTGAAACGTGGGTTAATAAAAATTAAATATTTTGCAATATATTGTTATATTCATTGTACTATTGGTTTTTGAGGAATCCAACTTATAATAAAACCTACTTCTATCATTTACTTTTGGTTGTGATGATTGGTATTAAAATATAAAAATTCTTTGTGTTTGTTGATGTGTTTTGTTATTGAAAATTAGGATGCTAAAACCATGATGGGATGACAATCTATATTAAATTAATATAGAATCATAATAAGATGACTCACACAAAATGATAATTGAGTTTATGATTGATAAGACTTTGCTTATATTAGATGTTTTAAGGTGAAATACATTTCCAATTGAGTTTGATTATTGTTTTGTTTAACATTGTGTTTCAAAAACATTTTAAAAAATAATAATTTATTTTTACTTTAAATTAATATTTTTTAGTATTTTTAGATAATTTTCATGTGCTAATATAAAAATATTTTTTTGTTTTTAAAAATAATATTATTTTAATGTATTTCTGGGCAAAAAACATTTTCAAAAGTAAGATTAACCAAACTCCAAAATAGACAATGAACGATGTGAACTTAAAAATTGGTTCCTTGCAACCTAAAAAGGTTGATCCACGAGTTTTGTTCTTACAAAATAAATGCTTTTTTAATTATTCTTATTTTTTTATTTGTATTTTTATTTTTTTATTCAATATTAATTTGATTTTTTTTTCAATTTTTCTATATAAATGGTTGTAATAGTCTTTTAACAAGCAAGACTTGAATGAATAAAAAATAAGTGTAGATGTCTAATAATTATAATATTCTTAATCTTTGATGATTTTAACTTAAAATAAACTTTTTTATTTTTCGCTCCTGGTTGCATCTTTTTACTATACTAATCCATTATTGTCTATTGGATTAATCTTTTTCTATATCCATAAATTATGTATCAAGTTGTGAATATCCATCATCTAAGTCTTATTATATATTATTTTTGAATTTTGTGAAATTTCACCTTCTTTGAATATTTTTAATGAATCCGAATTAAATAAATAAAACTCTTGTTATCTTAAAATTTTATAAAATAAATATATTTTAACTTGTATTTGAGACCTATTCGAAATATCTCAAACTCTTATTACGTATTATTATATACACTTACAACAAATTTTTTTTTTTATCTTTTTTGTTTCCGACCCTAGAAAAGCTCTATTCTCCTACAGGAACCAGTATCTCCGAAAGTAGTCCACGTAAGAACAAAACATCCATCCATCCAACAAAAAACCCATAGCACATACAACTTTTTTTAACCATCAAGAACCATCCTCTGTACAACCTCGCAGTTTTTTTTGTCTTTTCTAATATTTTCAACAAATTCTTAATTTTTGAAGTTTAAGAAAAAAACAACGTATTAATTTATATATATATTTTTTTAAAAATGGTTGTGCTGTGCGCAAGTTCTCATCTTGCGCAACCCAGTTTTCAAATATTTTTTTTTGTTTTATGTTAATTTTAAAATATAAAAAATAAAACTCCATCTGTGTTTGTAACGATGTTTTGCATGTACAATGTTTGACCTTGTCGTAGGACAGCCTTGTACAGTCATGTCATCAATGCGCCACTCTTTCATGGGTTTATTGAAAAGCATGACCATATGTCAGGACTGAATTGAACATGATGCAAATATTTCTATATTTTGTTTTCTTCTAAAAATAGTTTTTTTATTTGATAGGTAAACTTACGTGTATCTCGATTAATTTCATGTGTTCTAAAATTAATGACTATATAAATTTTCAGTGATCATCATATTAATAACCATAAGATTTAAACCTGAAATTACAAGGAAATAAATTTTTTAATTCTAAACTCTAAACTTGTAATTTAAACCATTTGAACCATCTATTAGATAATTGAAAATAATTTATTGTAAATACTGATGACTGTTATATGGATACAGTCGATGGATCACGTGCCAGTTGTACTTGCGGGCACAGAAGCACCAGATGCATTTGCAGAAGCGGTTTCTGCTAGTGGACTCGGGCAAAGTGTCCTTGCAAATCTGAGTTAGTGCCATAACTCAGAGGCAGTGCTCCATAAATTCTTTCAGATTGAAAATACAACAATATTATTTCGGATTAAAAATTAAAAAAATTATTGAAGTTATCAGACCAAGTTAGCTAATTGTAAGTTATTGCACATTTGACATTGCGATTCTACCGGTTTTTGACCGAAATTTGAATTTTTTTTTTACATTTTAAAAATCGGCGTTTTGATGTTTTTAGATCATTTTGATGTGCTGATTTCAAAAATAATTTTTAAAAAATAAAAAAAACATCATTTTGATGTATTTCGGCACAATAAGCACTTTGAAAAGCTACCGCAATCGCACTCCCAAACAGGCCCCAAAATTTAACTAGATCATGAATTATCCCATTATGCCCTCAAATTTAACTGGATCAATATTTAGATTAATTAAAAAAATAAACTCATCTTAGACTAAGTATCTATTTAGAAGTGTGATTGATGTTGTTTTTGAAAGTGATTTTTATTTAGAAATATATTAAAATAATTTTTTTTTATTTTTTCAAAATTATTTTTGATAATATCATGTGAAAATAATATAAAAATAATAAAAATATTTAATTTAAAATTAAAAAAAATATTTTTTAAATTTTTCTCAAAAATATTTTTAAAACGTAATGTTAAATGAGATTTAAATTTCATGTTGATATAGTTCATAACTATCATATTATATGATATTTAATAACTTCTGTTCAAAATATATTTTATAAATTTTTTATTTTAAACATATTAAATTAATATCTAACTTATTTTTGAATCCACGTGTGGTTGTGCTTAAAAATTTGATGAGTGAATATTGAAAACAATTCTAAAATAAACTTGAGTTCTACCAGTTGATTAAACTATTTTTTCAACTTTTGTATCTAAAAAAAATACTTAGTTAATGCTTTCATCACTATTAAAAAAGCATTAATCCAAGTAAATCACTTAAAATAATAATAAAAAAGAACTTTAATCGTATTACAAATATTACCGTAATAAAACATCTTCCCCTGCAAGCTAAAATCAATACACGTGTCACTACACCAAATACAAACAAGAAAACCTCCTCCATATTTAAACCAAAATTCAAACCTCAAAAAAAAAAAAACCAAAAATGGCTTCCTCTTCCTCTTCTTCGACTGAGGACACGAAATTCTCCATCTTAGCGAGTCTATTCAACTGGATTTCAAAGACCAAAACTTCCTCCAGAAAACGCTCTAAATTCCGCAAATTCATCGACACTTTCTGCTCTCCATCCGATTACTTCTCTGCCGTCCGCTTAATCCTACCTAACCTCGACCGCGAACGCGGCACTTACGGTCTCAAAGAATCTGTCCTCTCCGTTTCCATCATTGACGCACTCGGCATGTCCCGGGATTCCCCTGATGCCTTCAAGCTGATTAATTGGCGTAAAGGTGGCGCCAACGCCACCGGTGCTAATGCCGGCAATTTCTCTCTCGTTGCTGCCGAAGTAAGTAATTTAATAAAAAATATTTATTTTGGATGAAAAACATATATATATATATATAATTAAATTTTGGTTAAATAGGTGTTGCAGCGGAGGCAGGGAACAGCGTCGGGTGGGTTGACGATTGGGGAGCTGAATGGTTTGCTTGATAAATTGGCATCCAGTGAAAATAGGTATTGAAGTTTAGTTCTTTTGGTAATTTTTCTAGGGTTTTGATTGCAGTGTTTTATATTAGGTGCTGTTGGAAGTTAAAATTAGCGGTTGAGTTATGATGATGATTTAGTGTGTGAATGCTGTTAGATTAATTTTTTTTATAGTAGAATGGTAGTTTTAGTGAAATGTGGGTGCTGAGAGGAGGGAATTAAGCTAGTTTTCATGTGATTTGGTTTAGCAAATCAATTTTGGGTTGTGCGTGAATTAGAGCACGAATAATTCGTTGTATCTGCAATAGATTTGACGAGGATAGATTGCATTAGACGAAATCAAAGCCTTTGTTTTGTTTAGTGGTGATTCTTGAATACTTTTGGTTGGAAACAGATTTTCCCGTAGCAGGTTTCACTTGCTGTGGTGTTTTAGGTACTTGAAGTGTTTCTATTTGTTATCTTTATTATTTTATGATCAGGGGTGAGAAAACCTCAGTACTTGCTGCTTTGATAAACAAGACCAATACGCAGGAAATGATGTGGATTATTATGATTATTCTTAAAGGTAATGATTGGTTTAATACTAGTTTTTGAAATTTGTTTCCAGTAATGTAATATTTTTAGGCCTTTTCTTTTCTTTTGTAAATATGTTGCAGATTTGAAGTTGGGGATAAGTGAAAAGAGTATATTTCATGAATTTCATCCAGATGCCGAAGACTTGTTTAATGTTACATGTGACTTGAAATTGGTTTGTGAAAAGCTGAGGGATCGAAATCAAAGGCATAAACGTCTGGTATTTGCTGTTAAACTTTGGAAAACGTGTATTGTTCACACCTTATGCACAGATTACTTGTAGGTTATGGATTTGGATTCAAAGACAGTGTGCATTATGTAAGCATTTTAGGGGATAAGAAAATGTTTTCTATCTCTGGTTATCTGATGATTTTCCTGTGTTTTTAATCAGTCTTGCAACTATCATTATATGTTAACGACTGGTACCTTGTGGAATTTTGATTTTTGCATTATTTTATTGTTTCAGGATATTGAAGTTGGAAAAGCAGTGCGCCCTCAACTAGCAATGAGAGTTAGTGATGCACATGCTGCATGGAAAAAGGTTTATTTCCAGATTTGTTTTTAAAATTTTGGATTAGATGAATGCATTCACAGAGCACACTTTTTTCCTTTAATGTTTTTTAAGAACTAGCATCTCATATGTTGTACCTTATTTCTGCAGCTCCATGGGAAGGAAGTGGTGGTGGAATGTAAATTTGATGGTGATCGCATCCAAATACATAAGAATGGTGCAAACGTACACTATTTCTCAAGGTAGTTTTTTTTTTTAAAAAAACATTATGTTGGTTATTGATGTGCCTATACTTTTACCTGTAATATTATTCTCACCTGCTTAATTTTGCACAACCTTGTAGTTTCCCGACTATATATAAATGTATCCTATTTGCTCCTAAAACCTGAACTCATGGTCTACAATATGTCAATACTTTCCCATGACTAGCAATTTTTCTTCCATGTGAAGCCTTGCAAAACTCAGATCAATGTGAACTTAATAGTTCTTTAAGCTCCATCATGTTGAGAAGTATCAACTGCAAACACTTCTGAGCTTGCTTCGTAGATACTCATGCAGGATACTGGTGCAGGAACTTTCTAGATCACTCTGAATATGCTCATGGAATGTCAGACATTATTGTACAAAATGTTTTGGATGAGAGGTAATGCCCCACCTGTAGTTATTATCATCCTCTTTCTGTTGTTTTTTTAGCCCCCTTTTTTTTATTAAAATTTCCTTCTGCTTTGTGTGTCCTGCAAGTTGCAAGACACACGGGTAGGCCAAACTATTTTCTGAATGGATAATTTCACTGCAGGCATTCCTACTCCTCTTCCATGCTTATTAAGATAACGTGTCTATTTTTGTGTTTGAAGCTACCTTTTATGTATAGAACTTGTAAATATTTTTTATATCACAGACAGTATAATTTACATGCTAGCTAAGTGCTCAAAAATCAAAATGACAAGGCAGGACATGAATGCATAATGAATTTTTTAAGGTGGCATTTGGAATGAGGTTAAAAAAACCCGAGGGTGAATTAATTTAGGAGTTACTATTACAAGAGCGATTTTAAGGATGTGAAAGTCAGTTTTTAAAGATGTTTGGTATATTCATAAATCGAAGGGTTAAGTGTTACTGGAAAGTGAGAAAATATTTAAATTACTAGTAATGTTTGGTGAGAGACAATTAATAATTAATTTAGGGTTTAGTTTGAGACAAAAAAGAAAGAGAGAAAAATAAATTTGGAGAATAAATTTTACCAGCCTAAAACACCAATATAAGGGTAATTAGTACCTCCTTAATAATTAGCCTCCAAATATTCAACCAAACATGTTTGAATAATATAAGGTATTTAACCCTTATTTTCCTTGTACCAAATCATTACCTAACATTAGAATTGAGGACTGCAAGTTTAACCTTGTGAAACATTGTTATACTTTTAAATTTTAGAAATGTTAGATTCTACTAATTTTCTTTCCTAATTACATTTTAGGTGTATTCTTGATGGTGAAATGCTGGTCTGGGATACATCTTTGAATCGGTTTGCAGAGTTTGGTTCAAATCAAGAAATAGGTTATTTGACACATTGATTAAAATGTTTTTGCCTTTTGTTTTGTTGTTTGGATTTGGGGTTTGAGGTTCATTGTTTGTTTTCATTTATGGGAGTAATGATCGCTTACAACTACATATCATCTTTTTGCAGCAAACGCTGCCAGGGATGGACTTGATAGTGATAGACAGGTTTTTTTTATCTCTTCTTTTGTTAGTAATTTTTTTCCTTGTTCCTAAATTAGAAAGGAGTGGTTAAGATATAATATGCATGTCTTTTCTCTTGCAGTTATGCTGTATCCTTTTTATCAGACTCGATTTGAAGTTCAGTTTCAGCTTTTCTAGTGCTTTGAAATGACAAAATAGTTGTGAGCAACCACATGAATTTATTATCAAAATCACAACTTAAATAGTTTTAATGGATTCAGTTTACCTTTACATAATTGCCTAGATGTTGCATTTGATATTCTTTATGTTGGAGATACAAGTGTGATTCACCAAACCTTGAAGGAAAGGCATGAGCTGCTCCGTAAAGTTGTCAAGCCTGTGAAGGGTCGTTTAGAGATCTTAGTACCTAATGGGGGTCTTAATGCTCACCGTCTTCCTGGTACACAAATTAACACTAGTATCATTTGTGCATAATTGATGCATTCAATAATCTTCTCATGTGGTGTAGAATGTAGAGAATAAATGAAGTAATTCAAACTAAAAGTGTTTGATTTTTCTAATTAAATTCAGCGACTTGTTTCCTTGGTAGTCTGTGATCATTGCGGGTACTAACTGTAGAATTTGAGAATGAGAGAGACTGATTATCTCATATTATTTCTTAGAGTGCATCTTTACATCTATATATATACATCTTTGGACACTGAATAGGAAATAGTACATTTAGGAAATAACAGTATCTTTCCTAATTAGTGTAGCATATCATGGCAGATTTCCTATACTGATATTTACTGAGAATATCCTAGGAAATCCCTAACTTTGAGCCTGATTTCAACACTCCCCCTCAAGCTGAGTTGTATGAGCAGAGGTGTAAATGTTGTGCATGCTCAGCTTGTGACTTAGTTCTTCAAAGTTAGGTCTAGGAAGTGCTTTGGTGAGGATATCAGCAATCTGAGTTTTCGTAGGGATGTAGTCTAGCTGGATGATGTTCTTGTCCATCTTTTCTGAGATAAAATGCCTATCTATCTCAATATGTTTGGTCCTGTCATGGTGAACTGGATTCTTTGCGATGCTTATGGCAGCTTGATTGTCACAGTACATTTTTATAGGACTGTCTGTCTCTATTCTCAGCTCCCTAAGCAATCTTAGTATCCACATTCCTTCACAGATTCCAAGTGCTAGGGCTCTGAATTCTGATTCTGCACTGCTCCTTGAGACTACTGATTGTTTCTTGCTTCTCCAAGTCACTAAATTTCCCCAAACATAGGAACAATATCCAGATGTTGACCTTCTGTCTGATACATCTCCTGCCCAGTCAGCATCTGTGTAGATTTCAACCTTTCTACTGTCATTCTTCTCATATAAAAGTCCCCTGCCTGGAGTCATTTTTAGATATCTGAGTATTCTGTTCACAGCATCCATGTCTTCTTCAGTTGGGTTGTTCATGTACTGACTTGCAACACTCACTGAGAAGCCAATATCTGGTCTGGTGAGTGAGAGATAGATGAGTCGCCCTACAAGTCTTTGGTATCTTCCTTTGTCAACTGGGGCACTTTCAGTTTCTGCTCTTCTCTTCTTAGCAGAATCCATTGGAGTAGTTGCTGGTTTGCATCCCAGCATACCTGTTTCAGTTAATAAGTCCAGAATGTATTTTCTTTGGGAGATGAATATACCTTTCTTTGATCTAGCCACCTCCATACCAAGAAAATATTTAAGAGGACCAAGGTCTTTTACTTCAAATTCCTTGGCTAGTAGTGTCTTCAATCTGTCCAGTTCTTCTTCATGATTTCCAGTGAGGATAATGTCATCAACATACACTATTAGTATAGCAATCCTGTTTCCTGTAGAGAATTTCACAAATAGTGTGTGATCTGCTTGACATTGTGAGTACCCATGTTGGACTACTGTTTTTGCAAATTTGTCAAACCATGCACGAGGGGATTGCTTCAGTCCATAGAGTGACTTTTCCAGCTTACATACCTTTTTGTAGGTGGCTGATGTTTCTAAACCAGGTGGCAATTCCATGTATACCTCTTCTTCCAATTGACCATTCAAAAATGCATTCTTTATGTCCAGTTGATGTAACTGCCAGTCTTGATTTGCTGCAAGTGAAATCAGTATTCTGATGGTGTTGAGTTTAGCCACAGGTGCAAAGGTTTCCTGATAGTCTATTCCATAGGATTGGGTGAATCCTTTAGCAACCAACCTAGCTTTTAGTCTTTCAATACTGCCATCTGCATTGTACTTGATGGTGAATAACCATTTACAGCCTACTGGTTTCTTCCCATGTGGAAGTTCTGTTATTTTCCAAGTTTTGTTCTTTTCCAATGCATTAATTTCTGCTCTAACTGCCTTTGACCATTCTGGATGCTTGAGTGCTTCCTGGATACTTGTAGGAATCTGTATGCTGTCAAGGGTAGATACAAAAGCATGATATGATGATGATAATCTGTCATAGGAGACAAATTTGCTGATGGGATGATTCGTGCATGTTCTGATTCCTTTCCTTAGAGCAATAGGCATATCTGTATCATTAATAATAGGTGCAGTACTCTCATGATCATCAGTTTCCATACCTGTATGTGTTGGAGCAGATTGTGGCCTTGGTTCAGAAGCTTGGTCAAGAGTAGGAGGTATTGAGTGCTCTATTTCCTTTCTGAGGTGTTTTTTTCTGGTATAGACACGAAACTCAGGATTAATTTGGGCAGTGGTTTGAGGACAAGTGGATGGGGATGGAAGGTAAGTCTCTGTCTCTTTATTTCCCTCAATGTATGTTTGGGGTGTATGGACATTTAGAAGAGGTGATTGTGAGGTATTACAAGGTGAATCTGTAGGCTTAGGGTCAGCAGTATCATGAATTGTGTCCCATGTCTGATATTCCCTCATATTCTCCCCCTGAATATCTGATGTGGGATAATATGCTTGATGCTCAAAAAATGTGACATCTAGGGAGTGATAAACCCTTTTAGTGATGGGAGAATAGCACTTGTAGCCTTTGTGGTTTGAGGAGTATCCTATAAAGATGCATTTTATAGATCTAGGGTCTAATTTGCTGCGATGTGTTTGGTGGACATGGACAAAGACTGAGCAGCCAAAGATTTTTGGATCTAGGTCCGACATGAATTTGGTATGTGGGAAGGCTGTGAGGAGTGTTTGATATGGTGTTTGGAATTTAAGGACTCTTGAAGGCATCCTATTGATGAGATAAGTAGCAGTGAGGACAGCTTCTCCCCAAAAATGTTTTGGGACATTAGTGGAGAACATGAGAGATCTAGCTACTTCTAGGAGGTGCCTATTTTTCCTTTCTGCCACTCCATTCTGTTGTGGAGTGTCAACACAAGAGCTGATGTGAATAATGCCTTGATTTAATAGGTAGCTGCCTAGGATGGTGTTGAAGTATTCTTTTGCATTATCAGTTTTCAACACTTGAATCTTAGTTTGAAATTGGGTCTGAATCATGGAATTGAAGTTTCTAAACAGAATACCAACCTCAGATTTTTCTTTCATTAGGAATAACCAAGTTATCCTAGTATGATCATCAACAAATGAGACAAACCACCTAGTTCCTGAGATGTTTTGCACTTTTGAGGGTCCCCAAACATCACTATGAATCAGTGCAAACGGTTTTGAAGACTTATATGTTATGCTGGGATAGTTGCTACGAGTATGTTTAGAGAATTGACAAATTTCACAACTGAAAGTCTTGGAACTTTTATTGATAAATAGAGATGGAAGTAGTTTTTCAAGGTATACAAAATTTGGATGACCAAGCCGATAGTGCCATAGCATAACATTATTGTCTTTATGGGTATTGAAAACTGACTGACCCTTAGGGCTGATAAGTACTGCATTCTGAGCTTTGCATTTGAATGGAAGGTTGTTCTTAAGGAGATAGAGCCCAGAATACATCCTAGCACTGCCAATCCTCTTCCCCGAAGCCAAATCCTGAAACACACAAAAGTTAGGAAAAAATTTAGCCACACACTTAAGATCACGAGTTAGTTTGCTGATAGAAAGTAAGTTGCAGTCCAGATTAGGGACATAAAGAACAGATTTGAGGATCATGTCTTTTGATAGTTTGCTCCAGCCTGTCCCCTCAATTTTTGCTAGAGTTCCATCAGCAACTTTTACTGCACAATCTTCCTTGCTCTCGCTATATTCATGGAGTACAGTTTTATCACCTGTCATGTGGTTTGATGCTCCAGAGTCTATGACCCAAGGTTCTGAGTTATCTTGTTTACCTGTGGATTCAGTCCCTTTCTGTGCTGCCATGCCAGATCCAGCAGTAGTTGAGTTCTGGCTGAACAATTTCTGTAGGATCTCCAGTTGTTCTTTGGTGAAGGGATCTGCTGGTGTGTTGTTGAGTCTCTGTCGATTGTCATCAGAGATTGCAGCAATATAGGCTCTACTCTCTTTGTCATTGGATAGTCGAGATGGCTTCCAATCACTAGGTTTACCATGAATTTTCCAGCAAGTCTCTTTTGTATGTCCTGGCTTGTGACAGTGATCACACCATGGTCTCCCCTTCTTTCTACTGTCCCAACTGGAGGTTCTAGAGACAAGGGCAGATCCCTCCATTGATGGTCCTGAGTTATAAGATCCCATCATAACCTTCTTTCTACTTTCTTCACGCCTTACTTCTGAGAAAGTTTCTCTAAGGCTTGGAAGAGGTTTTGTGCCCATTATTCTTCCTCTGACTTCATCTAGGGTTTTATTGAGCCCTAGAAGAAATTTGAATGTCCTTTTTTGTTCTACAATCCTTCTGAACAGGACAGTATCTCCGGAGCATTTCCATGTGTGGACTTCAAACATGTCCAGTTGCTGCCAATGCCTTGTTAATGTATTGAAGTATTGGGTGACAGTAAGCTCACCTTGTCTTAGATCATGTAGTGCTGCTTCAATCTCAAATAATTCTGAAGTGTTATCAGAATTTGAGTAGGTCTCCCTTGCTGCATCCCATATTTCCTTTGCTGTTCCATAAAGGAGAAAGTTTTCTCCTATTTCATTAGTCATTGAATTGATGAGCCATGACATTATCATGTGATTTTCTGTCTTCCAGTTTCGAAACTGGGGATCTTCCTTTCCTGGCATGGTGGCTTCTCCAGTAAGGTAGTCATCTCTGCCCTTTCCACAGATGAACATCATGACTGATGAAGACCATTGAAGGTAATTGTAGCCATTAAGTTTGTGACATGTGATGAGGAGGGATGAGTTTTCAGTTCCAGGACTGACTGTGTTTGGTAGTTTTCCAGTCTTTGAGGTGACTTCAGAGGTTGAGCTTTGCCTTTCGGCCTCCATGTTGTATGAATGGATTTAGGTTTAAAAACCTAGCTCTGATACCATGTAGAATTTGAGAATGAGAGAGACTGATTATCTCATATTATTTCTTAGAGTGCATCTTTACATCTATATATATACATCTTTGGACACTGAATAGGAAATAGTACATTTAGGAAATAACAGTATCTTTCCTAATTAGTGTAGCATATCATGGCAGATTTCCTATACTGATATTTACTGAGAATATCCTAGGAAATCCCTAACTTTGAGCCTGATTTCAACACTAACTGTGTTTGCAACTTATGTTGTGAGTAGAATTTTCTGTAGCAACTTAGGTAGTGACCTTAGGCATGTGCAGGTTTGGAATGGTCAGGCTGGTCTATTTGGAGCCCAAAATAAACCAAGTAGGTCAAGTTGATTATACTTATTGGTTTGTTGGGTTTAAATGAATACACCTTATGAATGTTATTTATTATGAAATCCAACATGAATAGATTAGATTTCCTTTTTTTTTTCTCCCACTTCATAGTTGTAAAATCTGAGTAATGAATTTTAAAACTTTTATATATTTTGTTTTCTATTGGGTTTTTCTCTATTTGAAGCCTAAGGTCAAGCTTCCTTGGGAGGTTATCAACCCGAGTCAAGTGAATGCTCAACTCCCTACAGTACTTGCTAGGTGTATTCTCCCTCCCTCCCTCCCTCCAAACACCTACTCAGTTTGGCTTAGCATTACTTTTGCTTGTTGCTTGTCCAGATATGCACTCATTAGGATATGGAGGATACTGTATTGCTTGGCATTTTTACCCTAAGCTCTAGTATATGTATATATGATATTATTACGTGAATGTTTTAAGCAATGTCTAATTTTATGGATTATTAGTAATTTGCCCACACTAATCATACAGGGGAACCTTATAGTTCGCTTATTGCATATAACATGGATGATGTTGAGAAATTTTTTAAGGAAGCCATTGAAAACAGGTTGGTACTCTCTTTCATTTAATTGATGGTATAAATCTTCATCTAATAACACTTAATAAATCTGTTAGGTTGGAGTGATTGTTTACTTAGTGTGGACAGCTTCTGCCTTATTTTTTGTGATATTGAAACTTGGGAGTTACTAACGTGCTGCAATCCTTCCATGAACTTGTAATATTTTGTCTCCCTTGCCTCACACGCATTAACTTGCAATTTCCAGCATGTTTGATAAAAAGATATTTTGGTGTTATTTAAGTAGGAGTTCACCATGACATTCTGTGCATCTGAAGGTTGTGGGTGTACAGTGCTTAATAATATATTCAGGAAAAAGAAGAAATTGAAACAAATCCAGACAATCATGCTTGGAGGGAAAGACCGGGAAAGACTGTATAATTCTTATTTTAGGGAAGCGTTTTGTAGTACTTTCTCTAAAACTCTCTTCAAACCAAGGGGATTTTGAATTTTGATATAATTTTTTTTAACTTTTGATGGGACAGCACTTGTATAAATGCGTGACACATTTTTTTTCCTAAGAGTTGTTTATAAAATATTTCTTATTTATTAAACGATGTATGGTCTTAGGGATGAAGGTATTGTATTAAAAGACCTTGGTTCTAAATGGGAACCAAGTGATCGGAGTGGAAAGTGGTTGAAACTGAAGCCTGAGTACGTTCGTGCTGGTTCTGACTTAGATGCTCTTATCATAGGTCTGCACTTGTTTCTCTTAATTGTAGTTCCTCTAAAGAAATAAAATGCAACTCACAGTTTATGTAATTGTCAATAGGGGGATACTATGGCTCTGGACGTCGTGGTGGAGAGGTTTGTTTGCCATCCTTCTTTCTAATTTTTTCTTCTTTTCACTGTTTATCTATGGAAAAGGAAATATTGAACATTTCCTAGTGCAGTGATGGAGGTGTTGAAATCCCACTCACAGAAAAATGCTGTAGGATAGGATTGTTTCTCAACTTCTTTCTTAGGATCCTGTTTGCTATATGATCTTCATGTTTCGGTCTTCCGAGGCAAATGAGATAAGAATTTTCTTACAAACTGCAGGTGGCTCAATTCTTGGTGGGCCTAGCAGAGCGTCCTGCTCCTAATACATATCCCAGGCGGTAAGTTTTCAACCCTTATTGACATTTTTCTGTAAAGATAATTATGTACTAGTTGATATTCTATGTAAAACTCAATGCGCATGAAGTCACTCTTTTCTTTTGTAGATTTATCTCCTTTTGCAGAGTGGGCAATGGGCTGTCAGATGAGGAGCTGGATACTGTTGTCTCCAAACTAAAGCCTTATTTTAGGTACTTTTGGAATTCTGAGTTTAAAACATGCTTGTATCCCTTACTCTAGAGAAGCATTGCAAAACTGTGGATGCAACTGAAAATGTCTGACAATAGGATTTACTTTCATTATTACTTGCCATATGGTCTTTGTTAGCTAGCATGCACTGTCCATTTTTCTAAAGCAAGGGCCTTGTCTGTGTAGCCTTAGAACCCTCACATATTTGGCAGTCGTGGTCCATCTTTGAGCATCTTGTAGATGCTATAATAAAAATATTTACTTGTATCTTTTCACATGTACTTTTTCTCAGGAAGAATGAATACCCAAAGAAGTCCCCGCCAAGTTTTTATCAAGTTACAAATAATTCAAAAGAGAGACCAGATGTGTGGATTGAAAACCCTGACAAGTAAAATTTCTGTTCTGGTTCCTGTTACATTGGATGGAATATGTATTCTACTGACATTATTCTGGTCCATAATTCTTTTTTCTTGCTCCTACCTTTTGCAGATCAATTATACTTTCCATTACCAGTGATATTCGGACTATAAGTTCTGTGGTATGTGTAACTTTAGCATTTAAGTTCTTCCTAGTTAAATGAAAGAAGTGTTAAATTTGGTACATTTTCTTTATTTTGGAGAACATAATGTTTGTCCTTAGAAATCATGTTATGCTTCCTTGATCAGAACTCCTGCTTATACCTGTGTGATCAAGCCTGGACTCAGTTCACTTTCCTGATTTCCAGGTGTTTTCTGCCCCATACAGCTTGAGATTTCCGCGTATTGACAGAGTGAGATATGACAAGCCTTGGCATGAATGTCTTGATGTGCAGTGTAAGTATAATGTGATCAGATTTTCCATGCATTGCTGGTGTTTATGGAGTTATTATTTAGACTTTTTGGACTTGGGTCTTGCTCTCTTAAGCTAGTTTGGTAATTGTTTCCTTTCTCTGACTGCAGCATTTATAGAGATAGTACATTCAAGTAATGGTACCACACAAAATGGAAAAGGGTATGGAGATGTGCAAACCAGCAAACAAACACACATAAAATCCTCTTGGAAAGGAGAGAAAAAGAGAGTGTCTGTTGTTCCATCTCATTTAATTCAGACTGATATTTCTGACATCAAGGGGGAAACTTTGATATTTTCAAATGTGATGTTTTGTATCCTTCTGGTTGTTCCATGCTTTCATTTCTTTGCCTCTTAGGACTGACACACATTTTCAAATCCGACGACGTAGAAAAACTCTGAACCTTTTCATTTTGAAAATTCACTTTTATGGACTATGCTGCCTTCTGGTTATTAAACCTCCAATGCTGTATTATCAGGCTTTTCCCTTGCTTTTTCCTTCTCTGCAACTCTCCTTAACATGCACAGACTTTGTCAATGTGCCTCCGACTAATTCTCTTGAATCCTTGCACAAAATGGTTGCTGAGAATGGGGGAACTTTCTCAATGAATTTAAATAATTCAGTCACCCATTGTATAGCTGCTGAAAACAAAGGTCTCTCCTCCATTCATTCTCCCTCTCCCCCTCTCCCCACAATCTCACACTGTTTCTCTTAAATACTACTTATTTTGGAGGAGAAAATAATATAGAGTATGTATCAGGGATTAAATATCAAGCAGCAAAGCTTCATGGAGATATTATTCATTATTCATGGGTCTTGGATTGCTGTTTGCAAAAGAAGCTCCTTCCATTACAGCCAAAGTTAGTCCTGCCTTCATTTAATTCGTAGCTTAGTTGTTTTTTTTTTCTTCCCATTTTGATGACAAGTTGTGATGATAATGCTTTTGACTACATATACCTTTTGAAGGTACTTCGTTTTCCTCTCTGATGATTCAAAGAAGAAGTTACAGGAAGAGATTGATGAATTTTCTGATTCTTACTACTGGGACCTTGATCTTTCAGACATCAACCAGGTAAAATTGTATTCATTTATTATTCTTTTCACCTTTTTGGACACTTGGCGCATTAATTTCTGATCATACTATGTTTATGTATTTGAACTGCGATATAGATACATGGAAGCTTGAGGGAATTGAATTTACTTTATTTATTTGATTCTTTCCAGCTTTTGAGCAACATTAATACATCAGAAGATGCCAAAGCTATAGATTACTTCAAGAAAAAGTACTGTCCAGAGGAAAAATGGTCTCTGTTTCATGGCTGCTGTGTATATTTTCACATTTCAAGAGAGTCTTTGTAAGATTTAATGACTGTTATAACTCCATTAATATATCTTCTTTCCTTTATGTGGATGAATGCTTTATTATCTGAAGAGTTTTTGACTTGTTTTCTTGCAAATGCACTTTTTCTTGAAGAACACCCGATTGGGAATCTTTGTTGGGACTTGCATTTAGGAGGTTGAAACTTGAAATTTTCATGGGTGGTGGAAAAGTCAGCAATAATATTGCTCATGCTACTCATCTGGTGGTCCTGATTGTACCAGCATCTGATTTGGATTTTGGTTCCCTTGTGAAAAGGTATTTCCTAAGTTATCATTTTTTTTCCTGCATGATCAAGGGTTTTTGGTAGCTGAAACTGTTGGATAACTTGCACTTCCTTTTCATTCTTATTCTTTAACTTTAGGTTGGAATGTTATATGACTTTTTAAAATGACTATTGTAACTTCATTCATTTTTATTTTGGGTATTTCGCATAAATCATTTCTAAATTGGTTTAAAATAAAAATCAATAAAAAGGTTGTACCAGTCATTTCAAAAGTCAAGTAGTTGGAATAATAAAATTGATAGTTCTTTTGTTTTTTCTATTTTCCTTTAAATAACATTTTAAGAGTGAGCCTATTGGTAGGGTAGCAGACAACACAGTGTTACAAAGGGCATAGCATTTGCTGCATGGATAAACAAATAGTTTAAGTGGCGATTTCACATATTTTATTTGATGCAGCAGGATCGGATTCGCTAGATTTAGGTGGAAATTGAAAGTGATTATATTTCTGGGTGCTGATTAAATAGACGTACAATGACATTTCAAAATGGTCTTTGACAAGTCAGAGTTGAATTATTTGTTTTTTAGCTGGTGCATCTTTGCACTTAACTCATTACCCATACTCACACGACATATTGCATATTTCCAAACCAGCTCAACATGATTATTGGAAACATTTTTTGTGGCACAGCAGATTTCATGGTTTGATCATCCTGTCCTTTTTTTTTTATTGGAACATGAGATTCAGATATGTCACCGCCACTATGTCATTTTGGTTGTAGCGGTGCTTCTGTTTTCATTCGTTGTAGTTCTTAACCTCTTATTTCTAAACTCTATTGACTGTTATGGTTGATGAAATTATATAATACAATAGAGTATTGCTAGAAACTTAATTTATGTTGCTGATTAAGCAAGTGATTCACACTGTTAAATATTCATGGAGAAATTTGATTTTTTTATATAAATAATAATAGATATTCTTTCTACAGTTTCACAACTTCAGAGAAACATTTTCTCCTGAATAAGAGGTTGTATGTGATTGGATCTCAATGGTTGGAGGACTCTTTGGAGAGGGGGCACAAGTTGCTAGAGGATACATATAACTTGAAGCCCTCTGGTTTGGAAGAGTCAAGCAGCAAAGAAGTGTAAGTGCATATGTACTTTAGCCTGACAATATTATAAATATGATATCTATTTGTCTTATTAAGAAGAAGAAATTCAAACACCTAGTCAGAACATCATGCAACATTTAGTAGTGGTTTGTGAAATGTAGAGTTGGGTGAAAAGTCTAACTCAAATCCAAGTCATAAATTTACTGGAAGACTGCCTACAGCATTTTTCATAGTTTGCTGGGACAATAACCTCACCATTTACCTATCCGCTCTGGGACTAGTTGCCTGTTAATTGTGGGCAGTTGAATCCCAGCTTTGCTGACGTACCTGCTGACCATCTTCAATATGAAGTTTTTTCTATCCAATTGCATGTAGGCGAGCCATTGTAGTTTGTTACAGCTCAACCTTCTTTTTTTTATTTTGGGATTATCATTTTTAACTTGGTGGAGTTAGTGATCAAAGTGTGGAAAATTCGCATGATGGTTTCTGAGATGCTGGTTTATGCTTAGTATTGACAAAGATTAGAGAATTATTTTTACTTAAAATCATTATATATAAGACTTTGGTTTGACCATAACTTGCACACATTTTCATGCACGCCTCTCTAAAATTCTTCTATTTTTTTTATAGGCAGTGTAACTAACACCACTCATTCACACTGTCTTTTCTTTTTCCCAAGTTTGTGTGACCTGGATATGGAAGAAGCAACTCCCATTTTAGATGGTGCAGGAAATGAGAGATTGCCACCAGATACTGTTAACAAAGCGAGGGAGAAAGGAAGCAAAGCTGCTTTTAAAGATTCAAATAAACTGGTCTCACTTGAAATGGGCATGACAAGGAAAAGAGGGAGGCCTGCTGGTGGGAGCACAAGAAAAGGGAAAATAGGTGCAGGCCAAGCTCGACGAACACGGGCACGAATTGTAAACAACCCTGCTAAAATATCCGGAGAAAAATCAGACGAAAGCTGTTCTCATGATGATAAAAATGAAGAAAACGATATGAGTGAGGGAAATGATGAAATTCATGGAGGGAAGCCTGCTGGTGGGATAAAAAAGAAAGGAAAAATGGGTGCTGGCCTAGCTCGAAGAACACGTGCACGAATTGTAAACAAGCCTGCTAAATTATCTGAAGAAAAATCAGACGAAAGCTGCTCTCATGAAGATAAAATTGAAGAAAACGATATGAGTGAAGGAAATGATGAAAATCATGGAGGGAGGCCTGCTGGTGGGAGCACAAAGAAAGGAAATATAGGTGCTGGCCAAGCTCGAAGGACACGTTTAGCAAACAAGCCTGCTAAAATACTTGAAGAGAAACCAGAAGTAAGCTGCTCGCATGATGATAAAATTGAAGAAAATGAAATGAGTGAAGGAAATGAAGACATTCATGAGCCAGTTAGCAATTACAATTTGGATAACCAACAAACTAAAATGGTAGAATATTCAGAATCATCGCTGAGAGGTAAAGCGAAGGAGGAGACTGCAGAAGATAACAGACATGAAGAGTGGTTGGATAAAGCTCCTGATGTTGAAATGAGCCAAAGGTATCATGACCAGGCGACTGAGAAACTAGAAGTCATGGTCGATCCAGTTCATGCCATCTTAATGGACATGATTCCAAGCCTAGGTATGAAGAAGGTGGATACCACAAATCCAACCTTTGAAGGTCCCTATGCACAGTCGAGCCTCAGAATGAAGAAGGTGGAAGATACAACTCCAATCCTAGATACCGAAAAGCCAGCTGAAGATCCTAGTTTACTGCCAGTGAAGAAGAAAGTCAGCTACAAAGATCTTGCAGCCAAACTGCTCAAGAATTAGCAACTTGAGTGTATTTTGTTGCGTGGTCGCCATTTCTGTATTATATCTTGAACTTAGGAGAGAAGGGCAGAAAATCACTTTTCTCTCTCTCTCAAGATGAGCACTGCGGTATAGGATCTTCTCTCTCAAGATACGGAATGGGTGAATTTTGTGTTAGATAGTGATGGTGAATGGGTGCTGTTAAACTTGATTTGAGTTTGAGATGTATGTATGTATTTGTATTATATGCATGTGTACTTTATTCATATATATATATATATATATTAATAGATTATAATGTTTTGGAGTTGATAGGTGATTTATTGTGGCTTTGAGATTTTTTCAAGTAAAAACGACTTTAAAATTATGATTTTGGATAAAAAAAACTTGGAACTAAATTTTAATCACCAGACGTGACTAGTAGGCAATAAGTCACTCGCCATTTTTTTTTTTAAAAGCAGGAGTGGATGATTCCTATTTAAAAAAATAAAAATAAATGCGTTTTGATTTTTGTATTCAGATCAACACTTGGCCTCTTTTTTTTCCTTCCTTTTTTTTTTTCATTAATTGTTATTTAAAGAGCAATTTATATCTTTTTTTTTAAGATAAATTGAATTGATTTTTCTTTTCAAATAGTGATTGATATTTTTACATTTTTTTAGTTGCACGATATTTTGAAGAAATTAATTTGATTTCTCATGATTTTTTCTCTTATATTTTATATAAATTAATTGTATTTGAATGAGTTTTTTTATAAAAATATAAATGATTTGTCATTATCAACAACAATTTATTTACTACAATAATATAAATGAAAATATTTCAAATAAATAATTTATTATATATTTTTTCTTTTTACGCTAGAAATTAATTTAAAATCAGTGTGTGTGTGTGGTTCATCTAGATAAACAAAATCAATTAAGTATCGTTGAACATTATTCCTAAAAAGAGATTTTCCCTTTGTAAGCCTTAAAAGAAATATGGGTTTAATGGGACAAAAGAGCAAGCTCGTACCGATATCTTACCACATTACTGATTTTTCACCAGTAAAGAAAGTTCAATGCTCAAAATATTTCAAAGCGGAAGCAACAATCATATATATATACATACATACATATACATATATATATATATATATATATGTATGTATAGAGAGAGAGAGAGAGAGAGAGTGCTCAGAATGCTGGCCCAAAGTTATTTTTATTCCACTAACCATTGTAAAAACCTCTTCGAAAAAAATTATCTGAAACTGGATGAATAGCAGAGGTGTCAATATGAAAGCCATGCATGTCAAGATATTTGGACGTGAAGCAGTCCATTGAGATGCTATGTCTGAGGGTCCAAAAAATGATCACGTTTGCAACGATCTTCCAAAACCCAAATGGAGATCAGCAATGTGGACTCGTCATGACTTGAATATTACAAGCTTCCTTGAGACATCCCATGAAAATCATGAGTGACATTCTTGTGCGGGAGTTGAATAGCCACCTCGCTGAGAGCATTTTGGTCGAACCTGATGATGAGGCAGTTGGCAAGAGAAACTTTGGTTTATTGAATGAAAAGCTGAGTTCGTTGATGCACAATAAAGGAGGCCAGGCATGCGCTTCCCTGCCAGTACTTGCTCCTGCCATTTTCCATAGGTCTTCAGCCTGCTACCAAAAATCTAGACCAGTAGTTTCTCTATTGCACTATTATGGCATCTTCCATTTCGCAGCACAGATAATTGAACTCATTTTATGGTTGATGATATGAACCGAGTTTTGGATCAGCTTTTTACTGGGAGAAGTGCTCTGAAGAGGCTGGATAGTTATGGCTGATGCTACAGTGTGAATGGTCTGTGCATAAACATGTAATTTATAAACAAAAACTTGAAAACTATATTATTCGCAGATTCACATATGGCACTCATTTCCATGACGTCCATGATGTGGAGACAGAAAAACCAAAGGTGCTTACAAGGCTAACCCTAACGTTCAATATTTAATTGTTTTCAGATTTTTATACTTTGTTTGTACATTTGTTTATGGATTTATGCAATGATGTCAGAGCCAATTTTAAAAGTAGCAGCAGCGCAGCAGAGGTGCAGTCATGAGGCAGTAGGCAAGGACTAGCTTTTATATCAGGATAGCTAGCATATCCAGCCCAACCCACAAACTTTCCGGTAAGAACAGAGGAACAGGAAGCCAGAAGGATGGGCTGCCACGGCGGCTGAAAGTATCAGGGTACAGACATTAGTAACATCGAGGGTACAGACATTAGATATGAGATGAAGCCATGCTTTTGAAACAGGCTTCTAAAGATCTCATCACGACCCTCGCTGGTAATCGACATAGAATTTCTGCTATTACGTCTTCCGGCAACTGCTCGGCCATTGTAAATTTAAAATAGAATTACAGGCAACAAAATAGATGTCAGAAAAACTTGAAAAAAAAAGAGGGGAAAAAAAAGGCAAACTCTATTTATACTTGCAGCTAAAGGTGTTAACAATATTCTATATTCTAATTTTGTTTTTATGAGTAAAAGGTATGATGTATTATTCACCGGAAATATAAACTAAACAGCTCTATCTATATTAGTTTTTGAAAAAGAATCTCAATCAATAATTTTAGTTATTTTTAGGATTCCTAAACTAAAAATATAATAAATCTACAAATCTCTCTATATTTGATTTAACTAAAATAGAAAAAATAAAAATATAAAAAATATTTTTCTAAACTAAATAAGAAATCATAATAACAATATAATAATATTTGTTCACTAAAAATCATCCTAAATTAAAAAGAGAAACCAAAAACCAACTGGAAAAAAGACTTCCATCTCACAATAATTTGATGAACCAATTTGATGCTTCCTCTCGTGCAGCTTCAATGGCCTCCCTTTAGACGAAGCAGACTACAGAAGAGAGAACTATACATGATTACTTTTAAATTCTGGCTCAACAATATCTAGTCATGAGGGCAGCCGTAAGTTTGAGCCTGCAGATATAGAATAATTGTTTTTGCCAGAAATGCAGCAACATTTAGGAGAAAAGGTTTTGGTGGCTTAGACTGTAAATGCTGTGCACGATAATGAAGGTTTGGTGGTGCACTGGACAGGCCTGCCCTAGTTTTCTTCCTTGCGTTTTCCTTTCGGCTGTTAAATCAAGCAAACTTTCGGCCTCCCTATTCCCTTCCCATTATAGCAGTGAGGAATCAGATGTGACCTTCATCTTCTATTGATAGAAATATCAGCAGCAACAACAACAGTACTATAAACACAAAACAAACCAGACAAAACTTGAACTGATGACTCTTGTGTGGTTAAAGTTGAAACAGATTCATGGTTTCTATGGGTCAGGTCGAAGTAGCCGATGCTTCTTAGGTCAGAAGAGATATGATTCAGAACACTCGATTTCCAGTCCTGTCTTAAGAGCCTGACTCAGAAGAGAAAACAAGACTGGACTAAAAGAGCCTCGTCTCAATGAAAATCTGTAATGGGACTCGAGCTAACATATTTTCTGTAATCTAGTCTGCATAGAGTTCTCTCTAGGGTTTGAAGCACTCGCTGGTCTCACTGCTTTGATCAACCCCAGATTCCTTTTCTCCTTCAAAACCACCAGAATTAGAAGTGGACCCATCATTTTCAATCGCATACCTGCTTCCAGACCCAGAACCCGTTGAAGCACCCCCTAAAGTAGCTGAATTTCTAGGAGCAGGCATACCAGTCAAAAACCCATCACTGAAGAAGAATCAGATCGCAAAAACTCCTATTCTTTTTTCTTTTTCTCCTCATCTTCATCATCCTCCTCATCCAAAATCGAATGTCTGTTAATGGGAGGCTTAAGTTGAACACCCCTTTAAGGATTAGCATTTAAAGGTGTGAATCTTGATATGGGTTGCTGTGAAGTTTCGATTTTTGGCTGTGGAAAACAAGAGAAAAGCTTAAGATGGTAGATTTGAAGGTTAGACTTTTATCTTCTTCTTCCTCTTTGATATTAGCAATTCTATCGTTGCTCTTTTGGGGTGAGAGGGAGGGATTGATTGAAAGATTTTGCTCAATCTGGCTTGTAGTCGGAACTCAGAAAAGAAAAGTTGAAAATAATTTATTGATAACTCAATTGAAATATAGGTTATAGTTTAAGGACTAATTTTAATAT
The DNA here is from genome assembly GCA_025169955.1 of Salix arbutifolia. NCBI lineage: Eukaryota > Viridiplantae > Streptophyta > Magnoliopsida > Malpighiales > Salicaceae > Salix > Salix arbutifolia. The sequence continues at coordinate 17,276,731 of CM045919.1, read as the reverse complement.
TAAGGGAACAAATTGAAACTGCAAGATTGAGACTGATAATTTATAGGCAATAAGGGCCAAGTTAAAATATTGAGAAAACTGTAGGGATCAAATGCAACTTGTGGTTTCTCCAAATATAATTTTTTAAATTTCAAGTAATTTGAGATCTTTTTTTTTTATTGGGAATCAACTTGAGGTATACGAGTTTAGTCAATAATTTATGTTTCGAATTAAAAGGCACTTATCTTTAAAATAGATACAAGAAATATTTTTGGTAATTCTTTATTACTACATCTCAAATTAAATCAAGTCACTTATATATTGTTTCAATTGATATTGATATGTATTGTTTTTATAATTGTTGAAGAAGTTGACTTGCAAAAAATTATAACCGTTAAGAAAGTAAAGAAGAAGCAATATTTGCTTTGTATTCACCTCTTCTTCAAAACTTGTGTGATTTTTTTATACTAGATTTTTTATTTAGTTTATTATTATTTAAAACTCATTTTAATACTCGTCAAACAATAAAAGTAATAATTTTTGAGATATTGCATTAGAAAATAATATGTACCAATGTGAAGCATATAATAAACTTATTTATTCATATGAATATTTGAGGTTTTTAAATTATTTATAACGATGCAAATTTAAATTTTACTCCCTAATTTTTACTAACAACTAATCATTGATGTCAGTACAATTTTGTACTCTCCTCGATACTAATAAAAAAAAAAAATTGAGCTCACAAACAAAAACAGTTCTAAATCTTCATTAAAATTGAATTTTTTAGATATCATTGTAAGAAAAAGCTTCTTGCCTTGTACTTCATCTTGTTAGTCACAATTAGGTGGCTAAATTTCTTCCATTAATAATAATGCATTTTATTATATATATATATATAAGAAAAAAAAAAGCATACCAGAAACAAATACATGAATTTTGATATCATGGACTGTTTTCTCAAGTTTTGCTTTGTTTTTTTATTAATGTAATGACATATTATATTCCTAAAGTGAGTTAGAAGGTTGTTTGGCATTATTTTTTTTATTTAAAAATAAAATAAAAAGTAGATAGTTTCCAAAAGTTTTTTTTTTTTTAAATAATTTGTTACCGAAACTAGTTTTTGCATTAACATATGACTTGGAAGTTTGGTTACGTTTTTAGATGTTGGGGAAATAGCGCATACCATGACCGATAATGTCTAGAATATGTAGGGGTGACTCAAACTTCAGATCAGGGTAGGATTGAAATCTGGTTGTTTTGAGATAGTAGCTTAGGCCTTATCTGACACGGCAATGGTGCTTAGCATGGACCCCTATTTCCTCCTCCTTTCGAATAAAGGCCAGAAGGTCAGGTCAGAATTGGGTCCGAGGCACTAGAGCGCAAGCAGGAAGCTGAGTTTGGAGTGCTTAGGATCGGGACAGGTTTGGATTTGAGACACTCATAGGTTAGGGGATCGGGCACTAGGCATCTAAGGATAGCTTCCAGTTTGAGGTACCCGGGGAACGAACTATGATCACGTCTCGAGGGAAAGATGGGGGGCCAAGGCCAAGGTTGAGTCTAGGTTTTTGAGGCTGAGATTAGGTTATGGACAAGGTTGAGTCTAGGTTTTTGAGGTTGAGATTAGGTTATGGACAAGGTTGAGTTTAGATCAGATCTAGGTTGCTTAAAGTCGGGTTTGTTTCCAAGTCCTCGACAATCAGAATCAAAATCGAGCCCAAGAAATTGAAGATCTAGCTCGATAAAGATTCAATATTAGATCAGCTCTTCATACTTGCCTCCAGATTTTCTTCAGCAACCATATGAAAGATGCGCTCGCTAAACAAGAATAATAATAAAAAATAAGTGTGCTGTACTGTTTAATACTGACTAAATCTTCACGAAGATTTTCATGCCTCGAGATTCTGTCATGTAGGGACAAGATTCTTTGTTGCATTAAGATTCAGAGGAACACAAAGTCCTTGGAGAAAGAAAATCATTTTTGGTTGCGTACAAGTGGGCAGCGGGGTTATGTTTGTGCCTTGGCATGACATTTTTGTTTATGTTCTAGGTTTATTAGCCTGCCCTTTCGGGTTGTTTAATGTATTTTGCCTACAAATCTTTTTAATATTGTTGAATTTAGAGCTCTAGGGGTCTTAGAGGTCAAGCCTAGGTTAAGATTGGTGAGCTTGAAGTTTAGATTGGGACTGAGAAAAGGAAATGCTACAATTCTTTTAAGTTTGGATAACGTGAGCTATTCAAGTGCATTATTATAAAAAACTTAATCAAAATGATACTATTATTTAATTATTTATATAAAAGGTTATTGATCCTATAATTAACATGTTTATCTTCCGTTCCAAGATTTTTTCTCCCCGTTAAAATAGATTTGTTCTTGATAGTATTGCTCTATGGAATATTATTATTAATTTGCATAGCAGGTTTCGAGTTCGAGCCAAGATGTGTATTTTTTATAAAAATTAGGAACAATTAGGGTTTTATTTGTTCATTTGGGTCTATAAAATGAACTTTTCGAAGGATGAGGTTTACTCGAATAAAAAAAGAAATATTATTATTAGTTTAATTGTAATGAGAAATTCTTGTTTTAAATATCAATTTGGTCATCATATGAACAATAAAGTGACATCAACATCATCTTTTCTTCCATTTATAATGTAAGCACCTTTTTATTTTTAACCACTCGCAAATATTTCTCCAGACATTTGTTCTCAAGGCATGTGCTGGTGCTTCTATATATATTCGATCCAGCAAGATGGGTCAAAAGTAATATTTGAAAATTTATGCCTAGCTTTCTGATGAACGATGGCTCCGAGCCCTACTTTATGTACTATGCCCTCGTCCATGAGATAACACTTTCTTTTTCCTCAAAGCTTTGGGTTTTTATATTATGATTTCTGAAAAGTCAGAGAATTTATTCTAAAAGGTTATATATATATTTATTTATTTCTCTAGTAAACCGTCTAATGAAATCCAAGTTTGGTGGTGATCACGCATCACTTTTTTTTATACGATTTCTACTATTTTATGCCCTTCATCAAGGAAACAGGGAGGAAAAACCTCAAGAAAGAGGAAAAAAAGAAAATCCATGGCTGCAAAGTGATATCCATGGATTTGATATGAATCTAGTTACATACTCATGGGACTTGTTGGATCATTAAGAGCTGCAATGGCTGCCTCAATTCTCATCTTCAACTGATCTTTCTCTTCTTCATCTGCCTGCAAGACGAATTTGACAAACGTTCTGTGATACTTGCTGGTTCAAAAACATGCATTTAAGTTTGTACTCACCAATGCCAGAATAATGCTTTCAATAATTGAAATCTCCCTACTTATATGAAACGACATCTCCCTAGTTATATGAAACGACATAGCTTGATGGGCATCTTGTAGACCCATTGATATGGGAACTAGGTCGAGCCAATCTAGTGAAAATAATAATATTTTTTTTATCAAGATAATATTATTTTAGATTTATTTTAAAAAAGTCCTCAGATTGGTGTTATTTAAATGTTTTTTTAATAAAATATTCAAAATTTGATTAGACATCAATTTATCGAATCCATGATTAGAATTTTAAATTAGACCGGTTCCAAATCAATTTCTTAAACAACTAAAGAAAATAAACAAACGACAAAATGTTGATGAAATCTAGCTATCCATATATAGAACATTAATTAACTAAAAATCCTCCTAGTCATCATATTCTTTACACCATATCAGAAGACCATACATGTCCCTGCAGACAACCATTTGTTGTGGGGAATTTTTAAATTGAAAGAACAGTAAAGTATAGGCGCAAACAAATTCATGTCCCCTCAAAAGATATCAAAATAATAAAAAGAAAGTAAAAATGATACTCATGCCCATATTCAATTATAACTTAACCATTCCACCAATACAAGTTGCTAAGAAATCATGTTGACGTGATGCACAAAGTTTCCTGTAGATGAGTTAAATAGTGGAAGGATGGGTGAGGGGAAAACTCTTGCAACCTCAGCTGACAAAGACATACGACCAGACAAATTATACAGACAATAATCTGTAGTGTCCTAAGCTTTATAACTAGGGGAGAAAAAAGGAACCTGGGGTAGAGAAAAATAGGATTATTTTGTGATCCAACAAAATTGGAGGAAAAAAGAAGAAGCTCAAAGTAGAGAATAAAAAAATGATTTTGGAAAGAAATAAAATCTGTTTAATTTCTGTAAATTAAGAAAAAGATCCCAAATCACGTCCCAGCTCACAAGTACCATAAATCATTGTTGGGGAATAAAAAAAAGAAGGTTATGCAAATATGAAACCGCAAAGGAGAAGGGTCAAATTGACCTAAGATCCGCCATAGAAAGATCCAAAAGCATGTAGAAGAACCACAAGGTATTAATGCATCTCATCCGTTTTATTATGCCATGGGATTTTCGTGTTTTTGCTTCTCCACATTTGAAAATACATTGCATATGGGAAACATGCCCTTTTGTTTTATGCAAACCAAGCATTGTATACATCGATTGTGTGATATGGACACCTAGAAAAATTGAATCTTGTACGTTTTTAGTTAATTTGCTGCGGCTCCCACTTAAAACCATTAAATTTCATTGTTGCAAGTACAATTTATTTGTTTTTATTGTAAATCTTATGAGCTATTATTATTAAATTTTGTCACCCAGTCAATTCAAAATCTTACTCGGGTCTGATTTAAAAAAAAAATTAATTTAAAAGTTATCTTAGTGTATCACTTTGATTAAACTTAGCTTGATTTGAAAGTTGATTTGGTATATCCTCGTCAAACAAATACCTTATGACTTCCATAAAAAAAACATTGATTTTTGTCTTAGATTTATTTTAAAACCATATTGTTTTTACCTTTTAATGTGTTTTACTAATATGGTATAACCCATGAGATCCATGATTCAAAGATTAATATCGATTTTAGTAATGTTTTTATGCGTTTTTTATATTTGATTTGATTGGGTTTGATGGGGCTAACACAACACAATTGATAATCTAAGTTGACCCATATTTTCAAGTGATCTAGCTGGTATGTGGAGTGGAAAAAAGATCTTCACAAATAAAGGAAAAATCCAACTAATCCCACAAACACAATTGCGAAGGGGTTGGATCACTAAAGAGGGACAAGATTATTTGTGCTTGTACATGGTGGAAAAATGGATGGGGTCCTTTCTTCACTTTGGCCTCTCGATTGTTTTTATTCGAAAACTCTTGCTTACACCAATCATGATAGCCCCAAATTATTAATCTGATGATGGCATGATTCCACTTTATTAAAGTGGTCTTATCGGTTTCCAACTATACAAGCCTCGCTTTTTTTATGCCACCTCTATCACTTTGCCCTTTGAATCCTCGTCTTTTATGATGATGGGATGCTAACTAAATCACCAAGTATCCTAACTTTTAATATGGTTTTTTTTTTATTATTATTCTTTTCATCTATTCTCTTTATTTAATTAGGTGTATATACAAGCCAAAATAAGAGGGTGTTCACATCACAGCACGGCCAGATCAATATCTTGACACCAGCAAACTTTTTACCAAAAAAACGATTGATCTTTGCACTCTAGTTTGACAATAAACTTGATTGCCCCCCCCCCCCCCCCCCCCCCATCTCAATCAATGGTGGTGGTTTATCTTGAAAGTTGTGGGATTTAATTACCTCCTATCAGCTGAATTATGTTGATTCTAAATCATGATACATGGTAAAAATAAAAAATAAAATGGTTAGTAGATTATTCAAAATCTAAATTGAAGTCCCCGATCACATGCTAATTTGGCGTGTTAAGGAAAGCTTATTACTCAAAGTCTGGAAAGCTTATTACTCAAAGTCTTCAATCTCATTTGGTTCTAGTGCCATATGTGTGACGTGTAGAGATGAGTAAAATGATACAGGATTTATATTATATTATATATATATAAAAGAGACTAACCTCTATGAAGACCGTCTTCAAGACTCTCCCGGAGACAGTCGTGATATTAGCTGTAATAATTTTGAGTCCCAGAGATTCGAAGACCTCGCAAAGTTTCACCATTGTGTCTGTTCTTTTATTGCATGTCAGGCTCACCAATAATGTATTCTCTCCCATGTACTTAACCCTTAGCTGCCCCCCGACAAACAAAATAAAAAAAAATTACCCCACCATTTCTACTTGCTGTATATGATGTTAATTAACACCAGCAAATTAACGAATATACAGAAAAATAGAAGAAGACAAAGAATCAGCAGTGAGAGAGAAAGGGACGTACCTCAAGAAGTTCGATAGGAGAAATCTTGGATCCTCCAAAATCATACAATTGATAATCGATTTTCTTTTTCTTTGATCTCAACAAGACTGGCAACTCTTGGTGGTCATACACATCAAAACCACCCTGATTTTTCTTCAATTTCCCAGATTCAAGCTCAGTTAGTTCAGCTTGAATCTTTCTCTCTTGATCATGCAATTCCTGGATGTAGTCGATGGCATCCTTAATTATTGACGCCTTGTCCATCTAGAAGAACAAAACAATCAACTCATGTACAGTCCAAAGCACACTCAATAATTTATCTAAAGATAGAACCTGAAATGATATTAATTTGTCAAGTGAAATGATATTTGTCGAGTTTTACTGTCATCACCTTGCTAATGTTGGGGACCACGGCTCTCAGTGCAAAGAGTCTTTCGTTGAGCTTCTTTCTCCTATTCCTTTCTGAAACAATGTTCTTGGAGGCTGCCGATGAGGCTGCTCCGTCCGGCGAGCTTGAGTCATAGTAGCCTGAAAAGGCCTCATCTATTGCCCAACTGCCTCAAAATAAATAAAACCCAGCAAGTTACAAGAGAAACAAAAGCAAGAATCCATGCGCGGAAAGGGTATGCACATACCATACCTATCAAGCTCTTCATTTTGCAGAAACATTTTAGTCTCCCAGTAATTTTGGTATTCTTCACCAATATTTTCAATAGGTTCCATGGGTTTTGGAAGGGCGAGCTAGCTATGTTTCTGGGAGAGTGATAAAAAAGAGGAAACTGTGATGACTTCCTCGAATGGTGGGTATTTGTTTTTTGGAGAAGCCACAACAAGTTTATAGGGGGGGGGGGGGGGGGGGGTGTGAAAGATGGGAGGTGGGGGAGCTCTTGAACCACGTGTGGTTACAGTATGTCTTGTGTTTTGATGCTTCCTAGAAGGGCCGTGACCGTCCAATAAGATGTGGGGCAGAAGCCGCGTAAGAGCTTGATCAGATATAAATGCTCAATTACTATTTTCAGTACTAGAGAAGAGAAAATATATGCATTTCTAATTTGTTTTGGTTGTTGGGTGATGCCACATCCAATTATATATTCTTAAAAATAAAAAAATAAATATTTATGTTCACTCAAATATAGGGGGGTGCATTTTATTTGGGAGATGTAAATAATATAGGTAAGGTTTTGTGCATAATTACAAAAAAATTAGGGGTTTTTTAATTTCATATTAAACTTCTGTTGAGAGGTCATGAAGCCCTTTAAAACTTAAAATCTTTCTGATTGGGTCCTTGAATGAAGCAGGCAGTTTCATACTAAATGCTTATTTGAGAGTTTAATTGAGGTTGTTTTTTAAAGTATTTTTTATTTAGAAATGCATCAAAATAATGTTGTTTTATTTTTAATAAAAATCATTTTTAATATCAGGATATGAAAATAATCTAAACACTAAATTTTTTTAATTTAAAATAAAAACTAAAAATATAAAATTTTATTTTTTTAAAAAATACTTTTGAAACACAATGTAAAACACTCTCTTGAAGCTACGCATTGGCCCTTCCTAAGGTAAATCATTTTTCTTTTTAATCATTCATTTCAATTTACCCTAATTTTTCTTATAATGTTAAGCCAATAAAATCCTACTCCTATCTTTGATCTTAAGCTGTGATACAAATCTGTTTTTTTTTGTTCTAAAAATAAATATGAATTTCTTTTAATAGCATACAATATAATTTGAATGCATACACAAATATAGATAAGATAAAAAGTATAAGTTAAAGAAGATACTAGAATTATCACAAAACTTCAAGTGAAAAGTATGTTCACTAGCGTCTCCAAAACTTATTAGATGAAAATCTAAAAATAATTTTATATTAATTTTTTAATAAAAGATCGTTTAAATTTGAAATTTATACAAATCTACTTACTCTTGCACCATTAATTTAATTAAAATAATAAAATAGTGGGATTTTAAACAATAATGACCTCGATCTAAGAAATTAGAATGTTAGGTGAAGTTTTAAAAATAACTTATATTATTAATTTAGCAACAAATTAACACTTATCAGCCCATCAACTCAGCTCCAACTCTCTTCCTCCCTTCACATCAATTTCAAATAAAACAAAACAAAAACATGTATCACAAGCCAGCTTGACAGGGCAGAGGAGGGTTTTTTTATTTTCAATTAGCAATTATAAAATATTGAACAAAACAAAAAGACTAGTCAACCCAACACACATCTCCAATACGCATCCCTTCTCGGAACATAGTACCTGACTTCTGGTCAAATTTCTCCATTTTCGTACGTTCTTTCCTAAACAGCAATGTGAACAGTATACTTATAACTGGAAATTCCTGTTTTCTTGTCCGATTTTATGATTTTTTTTTCCAGATAAGTTAATCAGCACGAGATTAGTCATAACAAACATATACTTTGTAAAATTAAAATCATGGTCTTAGTCTTCGTTCAATTTATAGGAAAATAATACACGACTACCCGTGGATAATGTTTTTAAAGCTACCCTACCTGCTGAAACAATTTCTATCTCTAATTCATGGAAATAAAAATTCCCTTCGCTTATTGTCAAAGCGAGGAAATTTTATGAAGTGATAGCAAGGTGCTTTGTCAGAGTATATATTTTCAGTATCTTATCTGGGTTTGTTTTCAGATTAAAATTTTAATACAGGAATTTATTTATTTTATTTCAAGGGATGTGCTGAAGTTAAATGTAAAACTATGCATTATCATTTTCTTCTTTTTATTTTGAAATTATCTGCACTGTCCAATTCCGAAATCTGTCAAAAATCGCGTCGGGGTCTTCTTTTTCTCATTTGGTAACCAAAGAGAGCGACGCCTGATGTGCTTAATTGCCTAGGGTTTCATTATGCAGGGACCCCAAGTCTATAGTAATTAGCCACGACGATCTTCGTCCGGCACTGGAGATATAAAGATGCACGAAGAACAGACAGACGATATAGTTTGGCTCTCGTTGCCAGGGCTGGGTGGATATGTTAGTTAAAGTTTTTTAATTGATTTTGATCTCAAGTATTTTTTTTTAAATTGTTTCTTTTATGCAGAAAACAGAAAGGAATAATATGTGTGTGAATTATAAATAATATTATATAACAATGTACGTGCAGGAGCTACAAGACAATTGAGAGGGTGTTTGGAGAGCTGTTGCTGTAGTTTTCATATCTTTTCAAAAAGTGTTTCGTGCCGAAATACATCAAAATAATATTTTTTTTATTTTTTAAAAATCATTTTTGATATCAGCACATCAAAATGATCTAAAAACACTAAACCATATTCATTTAAAATAAAATAAAATAAAATTGCAATTTTTTTGAAAACCATAGTTTAAAAAGCTAAAACAAACGGGCCCTGAATTTGAAACCCACCACCATCAAGAATTGCTAATGTACTACGAAAAAAAGACCAGGCTTCAATTTTATTTTATTTTATTTTTTGATAACTGAGTGTTTACACTAGTTTACACATACTATAACTAATTCCCAGATCAATTAAACATTCTGCAAGTCCAATAAACAAGTAAAACATTATAGAGATGATAAACATGCACAGAAAAACTCCAATCGTGATGCGGAGAAAATGACATGTTCTCGGCCAAGACCCCACGTGCAGCTTTACAAAAAATCATGGAAGAGAGAAGGATTATGCTTTCAGAATTGAAAACTGGAACTCATAGACACGAATCGGGCAGCCATTTGACAGTGGCTAGTAACAGTGGGTGACAAGAGGTTCTATAGATTAGCTCGACATTTGAGGTGGCGTGGCTGGAATTCTTGACTAGCTAGAGAATGACCGTGAAGACAGGGGATCTGAAACACAAATTATTTTTATGGATCGAGCGGGTCTATCGGCCAATTTATACGCCTGACCTGTAAAGCACAAAATAACCCTAACTTTACCCTGTAATATGGTGGTTGCTAATGATATAGTATACAAAAGTAAGAATCATTTTGTTAAAGATTGTGCTCTAGCTGCTATCCTATGACTCTTTTATATATATAAACACACACACATGTATATAAGCAGTGTAAACTTGAAGCACCAAAAATGGCGACAAAAGAGAAAGCAAACACAAAAGAGAAAACTGTGATGAAACAGCGGCAGCCAGTTCCACCCTGTAGAATCCTTTCTCTTCTTGAACATCAAGAAGCAAATCCAAAGGTTGAAGACGATACCAGCACTGTAGATGAAGTCAAGATTCAATAATGTTTGGTCTTCTGGGATTTCCATGTCTGTAGCACTGCCTACCCAGCGGATCTCACCGACCAAGAGCAGAATCTCCAGAACCAAGCTTTTGATAAGCTTAAATCAAAACTTTAAAATATTAGTGGATGATTCGAAACTATTCCAAGTGTTAACGAAAATTTATAGGCAAGTACTAGACACGTTAACCAATAACTACTGGCTAAATCTGATTGGATTTGTTAAGGAAACGGATTAAGATAAAAATGTTTAGAAACCTTAAATAAAAAGCAAACATAGTTTAGAAATCCAACATCAAACAATGATCATATCTAATATTATTAATTATATGCCAAACAAACAAATCGAATTCCCTATGGATGACGATAAAAAAGAGAAAATCAATCCATCAAAAATACCTTTTTTTAGTAAGTAAAATGTAATTGAGAAAAATAATAAGGACTAGATTAATTCAAAAATAACAAGTGCAAAGGGAAAAAAAAGATGAAAAAGTAGAGTTGTTTTATGAAAGGAAATTTTAAAAGATGGAAGAACTCCATAGAAAAATCAGGAAGATGAAGATCTTATTTGAAATTACATTTCAAAAACATTTTTGATTTTTTTTTAATTTTAAATTATATTTTTTGATATTTATAAATATTTTCATGTATTGATATTAAAAATAATTTTACAAAAATAAAAAAAATATTATTTAACACATTTCTAAATAAAAAAAACATTTTAAAACACAATGTAAACACCATTCCAATCATTCACGAAAGGGTTGAAAAAAAATCATTGTAGTATAAACAGACATGCACAATTACACCTCTGACACAATAATAATCCACACAATATGACACCACCACAATAAAATACCAAAAAAAAGAAGCAGCTCGCGCACTAACAGCATAAATTGATTTAAGAACAAGGAAAAAAAAAAAACACAGCCACGAGCTACAGACCAAACTCCCAGCAGAACCTCACCAGCGACAACAACGTCATGATCAGCTTTCCTCCGCCATAACTCAAAAATCAACCCTTACCCCGTCCTCATGCTAAAAGACAACCTTCCTCTCCTCGGACGTAGTAGACTTCACCATGAGCTGCCGCAATCAACCAACTGACAGTACTGCCTCTGTTAAATTTAAGACCATGACTATAAGTATCCAACTTGGTATATTAAACTATCCTATCCTATGTTAAATAACTAAGAGTAGAATGGTCTAATTTTTTCTTACTCTTCCTGTCTTGAATCCTAACTGTGATTAATTTGCGAGATTAATAAAAGTAAACCTGGATCGACCACAGATGAACAGGAAAACCCGTTCTTTTTTCAATCTTGAATCTTAAATGCATGCATGTGTAAAAGGGTATGTGTACGTGTTCTGCTGTTCATGGCAAACGTAAAAGGGCATGTGTACATGTGTGAAAGGGATTCTTCAATTTCAATTTGGATACACAGAGAAGGTTTCAGGAGGTAGTTCAGTTGCAAATTCTCATTAAATTTAAATTTCTAGTTATTTATCCTGTTAAATTTGATGCTCATGAAGATGCGAAAATAGGGTTGGAAAATCATAATTTAACTTTGAAAAAAAGGAATTTGTTGCTTCTACTCTAGTCCAACGACTACCCACCGATATGTCAGAGTTCGAAATGTGTCTCATGAGGGGAAACTTGAGCCAACATCACCGTCATGTATATGTGAGGCTAGTCCTGACTCGGCGGATAATATGGACCTGGCTAGCTAGCTAGGGCAAGCTCGACACCTGCCCGAATACATGCCTGTCTGAAGGGGCATGCTGGTGTCGTTCATGAAAATGCGAGATCGAAGACCATTGACAATGCGTGATATTGCCCGCTAGAGCAAGCAGATTGACTTGAATAAAAACGAAATTCAATTGTACATCTTGTTTTAATATTGGGATTTAAAAAACGAGGAATACAAGACCACTGATCTTATTTTATTTAGATATATTTTTTTAGCATTTAAATTTTGGTTTAGCTAAGTTTTAAATTCCGCTTTGGTGTTTGGTTTATTGATTCATAATAATTATCTTTTATTTTTATTTATTTATTTATTCATGAATAACTTGGCTACTGCATGCAGAATCTCTTGATGCATTGGCCAAGTCATGACCTCTTTTGAGAAAAAACAGAAGTTGATCGTGACTTGCCTTGAGGAAGGCTATTGATGGCCAGAGTTGTTCCCGGTGTTGCAAGGAAGGTTATGGATGGTTTATGGAGTTAGTGGCGTCATTGGAGATGGTGAGAATGAGGGACTTAATTGGCTACTGAAATCAATTTTTTTTATGATTATAAGAAAACAAAAAATCCCGTGCGCAGTCTTCCCTCTCCGGGTATGATAGCGAGTAAGGCAAGAAAAAAATACCTAGAATATTTTTTTCAAGGTCGTCCTCCCCCTTTTAAAATGTGCTTCGCATAGTATTTATATGAACTATTCTAGGGTTTTGAAAGGTTTTTAATCTATTTTATCATCTTGGTCTAGATGGATGTGTTGTAGACCCTTAATAAGAGTTCCTCGAAGAGTCTTTGAGTGTTAACAAACAAAGAAAACGTTGTTTTTTTACCTTTTGGTTTCAATGTTAAAATTGATTGAGTTGCCCACTTCTGAGGTTTTATTGGAATAATTCTAACATTATTATCACCTAAAACCACCAATATTGGTAGAGTAAATACACATATTTCATTTGGATCCAATGTTGATTGATTTGGAGGTCGATAGTTCCACATCCATGTGTTTGAAGTTACCAACTCGATTAGCCAAAACTGCAAAAAACATAGATGTAGGTGATCGAACGACAGGTCATTCAGCTTCTCTTCATTAAGTCTAAAGGACATATTGTCAAGGTGAGATTATGGTTTTCATTTGGAATTTAGTAAATTGCAATTGAGTTTTATTCTTTTAAATTCTTCTAATTACATCTCTAATTGCCTCTAAACTTTCAACTTTTACAATCACACCCTTTCCAAACTCAATTATTAGCTCCAAAGTTGGTTGTCTTTTTTTATTTTGGTTATTGGTTCTGAATTTATGCATTTTGACCCTTAATTGACTAGCAATCTTTCAATTTCTTCAATTTAGCCTTTGATTTGATCAATTTCAGCCCCTATTTTCATGCACCTTTTTTAGTTTGGCCATTGGTTTTGGATCTTTCAATCAAATCCCTAATTGACCATTAACCTTTAATATTAATGCAATCAAGCCATTAATTTGACTAGATTAAATCTTTTTAAAAAATACAATTTGACCCTTACCGCGGACTTTAATTTCTTCTAGTAAAAGCCTGAATTGACTTCAAAAAATTAATTTTCTTTCAATTAAGGTCTTAATAAATTCAAATAAACCTTAAAGGAATTATAATTGAATCCTCAAACATCTAATTTTGAATTTTTTTTTCTAAATTACTTCTTGTAAACAGGGTTCATCAGTTGAAAATGGATTGTCAAGTTTTCTAATTTTGTATGTTTTGATTTTTCTTAACTAGTCTTTGACAAAATCCTGGATGTTCTAACATACTCTACCCACTTATATTTTTTCCCAATATTTTTTGTATTTTGTGTTTTTCTCCTTTTCTTACAAAAAATATAAAATAAATTATTTTTGTTCATGTAAGTCACCAAAATGAGTAACAACATCTTTTATTCTTAAACAACAACAACAAAAAAAAATGCTCTATAAAAGACGATACCAACAAAAATGCACAAAATGGACACTAATGTTAATAACAAAAGAACCATTTTATTGTCAAAATCGAAAATCAAGATTCCCTATGTTAATTGTCAAGAAAGGAAGTCTGGTGGAAGTGATCCCAAAGTTATTCCTTATGAAATGGCCTCCTTTTCAACAAAGTTATCCTTTATCAACACGCACATGCCCTTTTACACATGCATGCACTGACTGGAGTCATTTTTTCTACTGTACAGTCAGGTATGATCTGTCTAGAATTATGCCAACCGGATTAACTGATATCCAGCTTTAATTAACTGTCACAGAAGAAAGGCAGATGCACGGGGAGATTATATGTATTTTTTTTAAGAATAATATAATTGTTATTAAAATTTTATAGAATTTACACAACACAAATATCAATCATGAATAGACAAAAACCAAAAAATTATCTTCTTTTTATGCAAATAGACATGCATTAATCGATCATCTGTATCTTGCCAAGTTTATGGAAGAAAAATATAGCGAATTGAGTTGTTCAGAGATTTCATTAATTGTCTAAGGTTACCAGCCACTTGAAAATGACAAATCGCATCCGTATTCAGTGAAAGTGTTTTGGGAAGTCAATAACGCATCCTAGATCTTTAAAGGATGATGACTTTGATGGCAATGTTCTTCTTTTTCTTGTGATGCCAAGGATTACTTCTATAGGAATATTATACATACAGCTAAAACATAACACACATTCACTGTGCAAATTTTACTGTTCACACACACTCAGGCACACTATTCATGTGCAATTCGTCACGGTGAAACGCGGGTGTACATCTCTCTTTTTTTTTTTTTTTCGTTGGTCAACAGTGGAAGCACGAAATTAGCCCCCGAAAAAGACAAAAATCGCCGTCTTTTTCGGGGGCACGACGGTCATTGACCGTTCCGGCCCGGTTCGGCCGGGCGATTTTTTTATTTTTTTAATCTTATCTTGAACAGTGCAGAGACGATTTAACCCCCCGAAAAGGACAAAAACCATGCCTGGGGGTGAGGGGCGTTCCGGTAATTAGCCAATTTTTGCTTCTTTTTTTTCGCTGACATCTGCTGGCGCGTCGGCGGACGCGCCGTCCGTTTCGACGCTCACGCGTTCTTCGGACGGCGCGTGCGGCTTCCTAAGACGTCGGAAAACGCCCAACCGGCGCCTAGAATTATTTTCAGGCATGTGCTCTTCCACATGGGGAGGCGCGTGTAGCACTATAGTGTCCGGAGACGTGTCAATGGCCGTTTGAAATTTCCCCCCCACTTTCTCTCTCCTGCCTGCGCCAGATGACGTCAGCTAAGGCGTTTTTTGTCAAAGTTCATTTCAGTCCCTGAACGGTTTAATTTGTTTTTCTGGCCCTTATCTGGATTAAATGGGTTTTGATTTGTTTCAATTTCGTCCTTCAAGTGAAATTGATTAGGTATTGAAGTTCCAGTTCGGTCCTCATGCTTTTAATTTTGCGGGGTGGGCTGGAAATCTGAATTGTTTTGGTATCAAAGTTTTGATTAATTTCAATTTCATCCTTCCATGCAAATTGATTATAAATCCTTAATATTTTAGGTATCAAAAGTTTGATTTCTTTCAATTTTATCCTTCTATGCAAGTTAATTATGGATTTCAGTTTCATTTCAGTCCCAGTTCTTTTAATTTCCGGTTTTGTTTTGAATTATTTGATTTCAATGTTTGGGTTTACTTCAATTCTGTCTTTTAAATTAAAGATATTATTGAAAGTATATCAAATTAATTATATATTTGTATATTTATGTCAAATTAAAGTATGTAAAACTAATATTATGTTCAAATATTTATTGAATATTATCGCCTAAAAATATATAGAGGGAGAGGAAAAATGACCTAGGATTTTTTTAATAACAGAAATTCATATCAGTATTCTTAAATACATTTAATATAATAATACGATGAATAAATCTTATAAAATAAATATATTGGCTTCAAGATTAAATTTTGTGTTCTGTTGTTTAAGTTTATTTCTTGAAATAAATTTGCAGTGTTTTGACTTTTTAATTATATATTTGTGTATTTATGTCAAATTAAAATATGTGAAACCAATTATATGTTCTAATATTTATTGAATATCATCACCTAAAAATATATAGAGAGAGAGAACAAAATAGCCTAAGATTATCCTTGAAATTCAATATATTATTTAAATTATGTCAAATTAATTATATATTTGTATATTTATGTCAAATTAAAATATGTAAAACTAATTATATGTTTGAATATTTATGGAATATTATCGCCTAAAAATATATTGACTAAGAGAAAAAATAACCTATGATTTTTTGAAGGGCAGAAATTCATATCATGTTTTCTTAAATATATTTAATATAATAATATGATTGATAAATCTTATATAAAAAAAATATTGCCTTCAAAATTTAATTTTGTGCTCTTTTATTTAAGTTTATTTCTTTACAAGGATTTCCAATGTTTTCATTTTTAATATTTTAGATATAATATTACTGCGGAAAAAAAAAATCTAAAAAAAAAATGTTGACAAATTTACCTGCATTATCTACAAGTCAAATTAAAAAATATACAAGTCACTTCCCGTTTCCATTAGACTGTTCTTTTTAGACGGCAAATAAATAATTATAGCACAAAAAAAAATAAGTTTATGTTTGGAAAAAAGATTTTAATATTTTTATTTCTAATATGTCTGATATTTATTGAATATTATCGCATAAAAATATATTAAAAGAGAGGGAAAATGACTTTGCATTTTTTGAATGACAAAAATTCATATAAGTATTCTTAAATATAATTATACTAACAAAATATTAAAATAATAAAATACAATACATATATAAGCAATTAATTTTCTACATAGATAAAAAAAACCCGCCACATCGCCAATTATTTAGTTAATTATAGATAATAGGAGTAAATATTTTTTCTCAGGTTGCTGGAATTCGAGTCCCCCTGCCACCGAAAATGATTTTTGAGTAAATAACAGTGTTTTCTATTGTTCATAAGTGTTTCACATTTTTTTTTTCAATCAATTTTTTCGATAACTAGGGTATCCGGGTCAGCTTATGCGCATCACAATAAATATCTGAACTTTATTTTTTTTTTACAGTTTTCACTGTTTATTAAAATTTTAAAATGTTTTTTGCTCTTCTTTTTTTTTTATACTCGCGGTGTCCGGGTCAGTTTACACGCACCACAATTTTTTCCTCACATATATATATTTTTTATAACCGGGGTAGGTTACACGTGTCACAAATAATCCTTTGACATTGTTTTTTATTTTTTTTCAACTTATAAATTTTTTTATAACTAGAATGTCCAAGCTAGCTTACGTGCACCATGACTATTATTTTGTACATAGCCAAAGGAGATCACAATTTCAAACAGTAATAAACAGTGATTTGAAATTTGGTTTTCGTTTTTCATTACTATTTAAAAAAATTGATTGAACTATGATTCTGGTGAGATATGACAAGAGTGTTTGGTAATGCGTTTGAAAATCGCTTTTGAACAAATTTTAACTTTTTTCATTTTTAAATTAAAAAAAGTGTTTCTGCATGATTTTGATATGCTAATGTCAAAAATAATTTTTAAAAAATTAAAAAAAATTACAACACGTTAAAAATCAAATATTTTTCTACATATAAAAAAACTCAGCGCAACGCGCGGGCAAATCAACTCGTACGTCACTGAATTTCGTGAAGTATAGCTTGCTAGCTAGTGCTGTGCCTAGCTTGGTCTATAACTTTGAATTACTGGCATGATTTGCACCCAGCTGTTGATTCCTAATTCGTAAATTACAGCTAGTTAGTGCTGCACCTTGACCTTTTTCATTAGATAACCTTGTAATGCTGGCATGTGTCGATTGATGTGTTCATAGATCAGACAAATAAAATATAATTTACTTCCAAACACACGAAATAAAATTCCTGTAGCTTTGCATTCAATTGAGTTTAATTTTTACCAAATTATTCTACAGGTTAATTCTTTGATATATTGGATTATTCTAGGCTTTGCGGCTTAATCCAGAGAATCCATGATTTAAGTGATGAAGTCCACTTGATTTAAAGCTCTCTTTTTCAAAACATTTTTTTAATTATACCATAACAAAATAAATGTTTGTAAAATTGAGATCAAATATCAGGATATTTATATGACACTACATGAGTTTTATAAAAAATAAATAAAAACTCCATAAAAATAAATTAAAAAAAAATCAAGAAAGCAAAGATGTGAATTAGATAATGGTGAGAAATTACACTGACGCACACATCCACGAAGGTGATCAATTGGCTTTTGATTTTATGCTGCTCGACTTGATCCAACCGTCCACTACTGCTGGTGGGGTGGTGTCCATATTGGAAAATTGTGGCCAAAAACTCCACAGTTGGAAAGAAAGTGATGCCTCCTAGACTTGACTTCACTCTCATGGTATCCGCTCGAACGAGGGGCGTCCAAGTTTATTTTCGATGTTGTGGTGGTGGGTCTCTAGTAATTAAAATAAACATTAAACCTTCATATCACAATCTCATTTACAAACATTGACAACCAGTCGTTCTCTCCTCCAGGACATGGTAAAATTAAGAAACAAATTCTCAAGACCCCAAAGGTCATCTTCCATCCATGGAGAATGAATCACATATTTTATCTTTGTATTCTTGATATTGTCTTAATGCACTTCTATTTTTTCAAACTATCATTATGATGACATGTGGCCATGTCGCCAGATCAATTCGATGAAGGAGACATATGTTAAAATGTTGATTAATTTGAAGAAACATCGAGTGAAATAGTAAATCCACTTTCCTAGAATTTTATACTTTCCTTGCAACCAAACACACAAAAGAATCTAAATTATTGGTGGCTCACTCCTTGCATTCCTGAATCTCTCTCTATTTGTTATTGAATCATTAAATAATATGATTAAGTAGAGTAATTATATATAAAAAAAACCTTGGTACAAATGGTATTAGAAAGTCATATAAGATTATTTTGGAAACTTACCTTATATAATATTAGAATCTTGTTAACCAAGCAATTCTAATTTTTAATTATATTAAAAATAATATAAAATTATTCTGAAAAACTTACCTGGTAATTTAAGTTTTTAAATTCAAATAGTCGACTAGCAAATTGCAACAAAATGACCGGATGCATGAGCCTATATAAAAGCAAAACAGCAGCTACAATTTAAACTGATCTTGTTTCCAGAAATAATGACGTATAAATTGTTTAAAAATATACAAAATGTAAGGAAAAAAAGAAAATTTATGCCCAAATTAATTATATACAAAAAACAATTTATAATCGATTCAGTTGCGGCTCAGTTCCAAATTGATTGGCTGTATATAATTGAAATCTGAGTTTTGTGTGTGATTTAATGAGTTTTTCTAGCCAAATCATCATCATCGTTATATTTAAGCTGGGTCACCAAAAATTTTCAACTCAAATTTAGTCATAGGTTTGCTTCGAAGGGGAAAAGGACGGAGGCAAAAAAAACAAAGAAAAGTGGACCCACATGGAACCCAAGATTCCCTTTGTTATTATCAGAGCAAGAAAATTTTGGTGAAGTCCCAGAGGTTACAATTTGTCAATGGTCGTCTTCTATTTCTCATTTTCATGAACAGGCCCCGGAATGTATACATGCATGCATGCAACGACAGATGTCAATTTCTTTTGATGTTTGAATGCTTTGTAAGATTCCATAATTCCGCAACGATCTTTGAACATTTCAAAGACTGATATTGATGATGATAAGTGCATGCAGACTGCTCCTCAATAACTAGCATATGAACCGATGATGATTCGGGTTGTGATAAGTGGCGATTGATCGTGGCTAATCATGACTTAATTTGTCTGCTTCCCGATGGTTTATAAGCAAAAACTTCAAACTTTATATATATATATAGAAAACTTGGATAAATATAATGTTTCTTTATTTTCTTTTCTTTTCTTTTATTAGTGTGGGTTTCTGAGTCAATTCCCGTACATCTCAACTAATATTATGGGTTTTTAAATTAATGATTTTCAATGATCACAATATTAACAATCACATGGCTACAACCTAAAATCCTGGACCAGTTTCTTGATTCCCCATCTAATTCCTGTCCATTGATTATCAATCTGGTCAGTATATGCAAGCGTCTTCTGTTTCTTACCTTGTAACCAAAAAGTCCTTAATGGCACGAGTTTCAGATTCAGGGACCCCAAATATATATGAAGCCAACTGCATAGTCCTCTTCCATGGATATATTTTTAGCTTTGCAAAATGAGGCAAAATAAGAAGATTCAATGAATTTGTTTAAATCATTGAAAGAAACTGGACACAAAATTGGTATGAGCAATAACTTAGAGGAGTCTGAGCAACAACACGCCATTAATTAACGGGGTCCAGTTGGTCTTGGACGGTGCGGTCTTATTTACGATGTTGCTTGTCCAAGAAAATTTGAAAGATTCTTTGACTAAATAATTTTGCTTAGTGTATGTGTTAAATCCATACTTTTCTTATTCTCTTTGTAAGTATCAAAGTTATGAATCCCGTTCCGTTCCGGCCGGAATGGCCGGAACGGCCCGTTCCACTTCAAAATCCGGGGCAAAACGGCGACGTTTTTGCCCCGGTTTGAATTCCGGTCAGATCCGGAAAATCCGGCCCAATTCCGGCCGGAACGCCCCGGTTCCGTACCGGGTGTTCCGTTTCGGGTCCAGCCAAAACGACGTCGTTTCAAGTTCCGGGTCCGATTTTACGATCCGGGCTTTTCATTATGCCCCAGTTCAAAGCTAATTCAATCCTATTTTGATGGGCAGTGAAGATTCTGTGGAAAATCAGCCTACCAAATCATCCACAAAACCAACTTTACTTCGACAAGAACTGCACGCAATTCAAACGGAACCAAGAAAAAAAAAGGAGAAGAGGATGAGAAGGAAGAGAGTAAAGGAGAAGAGGATGAGGAGGAAGAAGAGGAAGAAAAGAAAATGGAGAAGAGGAGATGAGGGTGGGCGGTGGCGGCGGCGTGGGAGAAGGAAATGGGGATTTAGGGTTATGTTAGATTGTTAGGGGCTTTTATACTTGGTTATTATAATAATAATAAAAAAAAAAAAAGAAGATGGTAGGTTTCAGTTTCTTAGGGGGGGTTATATAAATTATTATAATAATAATAAAAAAAAGAAGAAGAAGGTAGGTTTCAGTTTCTAAGGGGGGGTTATATAAATTATTATTATTATTATTATTATTATTAATAAAAAAGTAGGTTTATATACGGGGAGGGGTAATAATAATAATAATAATATGGGGGTTTATAATAATAATAATAATAATAATAATAATAATATGGGGGTTTATAATAACAATAATAATAATAATAATAATTAGCATAAAAAATAGTTAGCATAAAAAATATTTTTTAAAAAATCCTATTAATTTAAGATAATAAATAACATTAATTAATTTATATTTCACATCAACAAAATATTTATTTTTAGTTTGTTAATTTTTACCTAATGAAATTCTATGGACATAATTATTTTGTAATGTATTTTTCAATTATTTTGAATCATGCATGAACCTTAATATTTTATTTTTTTCATATATATAATTAAATAAATATGAACAGTACAAAACCGGAACGGAACGCCGGAATGCACCGAAACCGGAACGTTCCGTTCCAAACAAAAAACCGGAACGGTACCCGGAACGGATTTTACAACTATGGTAAGTATTCTGTTTTCACATGCCTAGTCTATTTTGTGGAAGGAAAACGCTCTTGGATTGAACCAAGAAATCAGCTTCTTGCACACATCCATGGAGGAAAAGACAGGAAGCTAAGCAGTGATGGGTTAAAGGGGTGCAAATGGTTAATTTGTTTGACATTCAAAGACTTTTAAACTTAGAAAAGTAAACATTAATTGTAAAATATCAATCACAATAGCCAATCAGTAATCCTAGCAAAGCCACAACTCTTGCCTGATACCAAAAAAAGAAACGAAAAAGAACATCTCATGGATAGGGTTGTTCTTGGATTTTAGAATTCCAACACAAGGCTTTAGGGAAATTGTTCTTCGATTTGACATTGTTTAGATTCCCATCATAGGATTATATGCGGATCTAAGAGATGAAACAGCTCTTTCGATTTTCGTCTTCAGATGCTCTTTCTCTTCTTCATCTACCTGCAACACACAAAATTGCTGTCAACTTTCATGATCATGACCAGGTTGGAATATATAACTTCTTGGAAGAATTTCAATTCTGCAATAATTAAATACTTTTTTTTTGAATAGTTTATGTCAATATTTGTTGAAAAAAATGAATAGCTATTCTCAAGATCACTGGCCCCATGTTACTCTCTATGAGAAACCTCTTTCTTGTTTTCTTTTTTAAGACAAAAACCATAAAAAAAAATTGAACCTCTTATCTTACAGATTATAATTTGACACCACATGAGTTTCTTTCAGTACTTGAAGTGCGTTATCCACCACGCATTGGTGTCACTTGAA
This sequence comes from Salix arbutifolia, assembly GCA_025169955.1. NCBI lineage: Eukaryota > Viridiplantae > Streptophyta > Magnoliopsida > Malpighiales > Salicaceae > Salix > Salix arbutifolia. The sequence goes on along the minus strand of CM045919.1, from coordinate 17,254,108 downwards.
TTGTATTGATGGGGAGGAAGAAGAAGAAAAGAGGCAGACCTCTATCAAGACAGTCTTCTTGACCATCCCTGAGAGAGTTGTGATATTTGCTGTGATAATTTTCAGCTTCAAAGATTCAAAAACCTCACAAATCCTGATCATCGCGTCTGTTGTTTTACTACATGTCAAGCTCACGAACAGAGTTTTCTCTCCCATGGAAGTGACACTGAGCTGAAAAAACAGCACCAAACAGAGTCACACTTTGATCTCTAGAGCTTACAAATCATCCGAGTCGCAATTAGTGGGATGTTACAGGGATGAGGTGTGGATTTTAGAAACTTCTCTAATGCCATCAGCTTGTCGAGTAACAGATCCATTGGAAGACCGTGGAGAGTGCAGGATGAATTCACTTCAAATTTCAAGAGATGTTCTAAGGGAGGAAAATGATTTAGCTTGTTTATTTTTCGAGGTAGAGAGCGTCACTTACTTCATGAACTTGAATAGGACAAGCACTTCTGGCCAGCCAATGATCATAAACTTGGTCATATTTTGTTCTCTTGGATCTTAACAGCACCGGTAGCTCATCCTCGATGTCACGAGCATGGTTTTTCTCCAATCTTCTGGATTCAAGGTCCCTTATATCAGCCTGGAGTCTCCTCTCTTGTTCTTGCAAATCTTGGATATACTTAATAGCATCTTTGATTACAGAAGCCTTGTCCAGCTAGATGTTGCCAACCCAGAAAGAAAAGAATATTAACAACTTTTCAAATCATACAAACGAAGTATTAGACATTGGAATTATTGATCCATTAATGTTGGATTAAATTATGTCTGTGAGATGTATATGAATGTAATTAGTGAGATACCTTGCTGATTTTGGGGACAGCTTCTCTCAGTGCCAAGAGCTTGTCACTGAGCTTCTGCCTCCTGCTCCTCTCCGACACAATATTTTTGGATGCTATTGTCTGAGTATTTTCTTCCGGTGAGCTAGAATCAGAGTTCCCGACACTAAATTGCTGATTCGTTTCCCATCTGTATCAAAATTAAACTACTTTTTTAAGTTGAAAACTCTATAGTGAAAAACTTTGGACAATGATAAACTTAATAGAAAAATAAATAAATAAAGAGTTTGAACATCAAATGCAAGAATGCTAGAAAGGGTACCTGTAATCAAGGTCTTCATTCCAAAACAAGTTTGTCTCCCAGTAATTTTGGTACTCCAAATGATTATCGATAACGTCCATGGAAATGTGGGGCTGTGTTGGAGGGCAGAGAGAGAACTCAAATGAGAGAAGTAAAGTGATTGTTGCTTGCACAACCATGCCAGAGTTGTGGGGCTTTATATAGACAATGTGAGCTATGGCTGGGAATTCAAGAGTTATGTGTTTTAATTGTAAGTGAATAATATAAAGTTTTACTGAATTTACTTTATAGTTTAAGTGATTTTGTTAAATTATTTTTTTCAATATAAAATTAATGTTTTGATGATGAAACCGTTGTGAATTCAATTAATTAATAATATAAGATAGTGCTAGTACCGGAATGTGATTGCTTTTGTTTTTTAAATGTTTTTCGTTTAAAAATATATAAAAATAATATTTTTTTATTTTTTAAAATTATTTTTTATATCAACATATAAAAATAATCTAAAAATATTAAAATATAATAATTTTTTAAAAAATATTTTTTAAAAATATAGTTACAGACGCCTACAAAACTTGAAAAGGGTGTTGACGACATGTAAAAAAGGACTTGAAAGGAAGAAAAAAAAAGAAAGGGAAATGTGCTGTCCACATATCTTTCATGGTTTAGTTTCTGTCTTTGTTTTGCACGTACTGCATGAAAGTCCCGATAAGAAAAGGGATAAAGTTTTTGTGTATCTCAATTAATTTTATGAGTTATAAATTTAATAATTATGTAAATATCTAATAACTATTATATTATTAATTATAGGACTTGAAATTATAAAAAAATTTTTTTTTTTTTAATTTCAAACTTATACAATTTTTTTCTTCTTCATGGTAAAAGATATGGAGCATTGTCATGGCTAATCATTATTGATTGACTGTTATGATTATCTAACATGCTGTGGTCTAGTAGTAAGACAACTGTGATGCTCTGGATGGATGGTGCATTCGTTTCAGCTAGATTTTGACCCCCATCAAATTTAGGCTAAACAAAAAATATTTAAATGTTATTAATTTTTTTTACAGCAGAAAACACATGTTTTAATCATGTGAAGTCTTACTCTATATATCTAGATTGATTTTATGATTATGAAAGCAACATATATAACTATATAACTTGTAATAACATAGTTTGATTAAAAATAATTTTAAAATGATATTTTCTTAATAAAACTATAACAAGATATTAGATCGATTTAAATTAATCCGGGTTAACATGTGAAATTCATGACTTGCATTATAAAACTAAAACTATGATATGTTCGTAGAAAACAAATGAAAATAATTGTGAAATCTAATTATTAACCAACATGATATTAACAAATTAAATTGAAAAATAAATCCAATTAAAAATATATTTTTTAATTCGATTATTCTTGGTATTTATCAAAATGAAAACCCTGGTACAAGTTGGAGGCCAAGTTTTATCTATTAATTTGGTTGGAAATTGACAGTTTGGGAATCTTATTATTAAGTAAGAATGTGATAGGATTAGATAAATTTTATTTATAGCCTTTAATTTCCTAATCTTTAGCTTTTATATTTTATCAAGCTATTTTAATAAAAATAGAGGAGATTGTTTTGTAAAAGGATTATTCTTGGTTGGAAATTCATGGAGGATGATAAGGGTAGCTATTTTAATAAAAATAGAGGAGATTGTTTTGTAGAAGCATTATTCTTCGTTGGAAATTCATGGAGGATGGGCAAATAATTCTAGAGTTAGATCAAGGGGAATAGAATCCATATCCATAAATTGTCGTGATAAGTAAGGCTTGTCATTGTAATTCTTTTATATTCGAGTACTTATTCTTTCTAGTTTTAGATTTATTTTATTCATTTTTATTCATGTTAATTGAATTGGTTTGAGATGGCATACGTACTTTCTAGTTTCTTTCAATTTGTAATTGTTGTTAGGGACAATAATAAATAAATAAATAAATAAATTTGATTGCTACAAATTCAATTTTAATTTATTAGGGAGGAATAAGTCAAGTAAAGTCGTTCAAGCTTTTGATTGATTGCTTGGAATAAATTTTATAGTTTTTGCTCGCAATGCTACTACTATATAAATGAGAATTGTTTTTCAATATTAAAGTTGCTTGATGGTAGAAAAATTGATTAGAAAGTTATAGGAATTGATGTATAAACCCCTGAACTAGGTAAATGACATGTCAATTTATTTATTTATTTCTCTTCAATTTCTTGTTTTGCAATGTTTTTATCCAATCCCTCCCATACTTCAACATCTTGGAGAAAGATTTAGTAAAATAAATTTTGGATGTTTTTTATGACCGACCAATAACAAAATTATTGATGAAATATTTTGTTTGTAATTTGAATTCTTTAATACAAGATTTTTGGTTAAAAGGAAAATGAAACTTTGAATTTTGTTTTGAAGGATTTAAAATGTTTCTGATAGAATTATTGATCAAAATTATTTTTTGTTTTTTAAATTATTTTTTTCATGTCATTTAAAACATTTCTGACATCGTTCCGTCGCTAATTCGACCAGCATGTAGTAGGAATAGTAGTAACTTGAAATTAAGAGTTTTTTTTTTAATTAAAGGTCTTGAGTTTCAGCTTTATAGTTATTAATATAATATCTATTAAAATTTTATATAATTATTAATTTTAAATTTTATAAAATTAATTAAAATATACGTAAATTAGATCAGATAATTATATTAATAAATAAATAAAGGGACGCACCAGCAAAAATAGGTAGAAGAGAACAACATATAACTGTTGTGGAACTACAGTTGGAATGTGGCCTCGTATTCCTCTTCTTTCAAGTTTCCTAAAGTAAACACTAACGCTTTGTCGGTGCCTCCATGAATGGACGATGTTTGGGAAATCCCATCAACTAGGTTTTTTAATTATTTTTTTAAGAAATTAATATTTTTTTATAGTTTTAAATCATTATGATGTATTGCTATTAAAACTAAATTTAAAATAAAATTATTTCAATATATTTTCAAATAAAAAACAATATAAAAACCAACAATTACCACTATCACAAGCAGCCCTCAATGATAAACCAAAAAAGCATTAAATTTACATAATTTTTGGCCACATAAAAAAAAGGAGGCAAAATCAAGAAAACAAAGTGAAGCCTAAGCCTTATCTAATGAGTTGGTCCAGCATCTAAAGCTTGACTCTTAGATCGAGTTTATAGTTCAGCGAAATAAATTATTGACTTAATGAAATGTAATTAATTATAGTTTTTTAATCATATGAATTTCCCGATCAAATACTATCCAAACTCAGTTGGATCAACAAGTGAATGAAACGTTGTGGATTTAGTAAAAATAGTTGACCCAAATTAACTTAGTAAAAAACCTTCAAATTGACCAAGCACCCCAATCATGGTTGTTAAAATCGCGAGTTGACTCGCAAAATCGTACGATTTTGTGATTCAACTCATCAAATATTATTAGCCCGGGTAAAAAAATCAATTTTGGTCAAATTCTATCAAAATCGTACGGAATCGTAAAATCGGACCGAATCGGTCCGATTTTACAATCCTTTCAAATCTTTTGAAATTTCAAAATAAATGCTGCCACCGCCCCCCCCGGCCCGGCCATAGCCCCCCCCCCCCCCGCCATAGGCCCCGCCCGGGAGCCCCCCCCCCGCCATAGGCCATGCCCCTGCCCCCACCACCATATATATATATATATATATATATATAATCACTATTAAAAATCATTAATATTAACTTAAAATCACTCTTAAATTATTTTTTAAAAAATAAATTTTTTATTTTTTACTTTGAATTAAAAAAATTTGATGTTTTTAAATCATTTTCATGTCCTAATATCAAAATAATTTGTTGGAGTTGGAGCTAGTACTAGCAATATCAGTGTTGGTATCAGTATTAGTACTGATAATCCTTTCAATAGTAATGCTTTTGATGAATGTATTAAAAATAGCGAGGAAAATGACGGTCATGTGTCTGATTTTAATTTATATAGCACACCAACAAAATATTTATTTTAAATTTATTACTTTTTACCTAATAAAATTCTATGGACATAATTGTTTTGTAATGTATTTTTAAATTATTTTGAATCATGTATGAACCTTAACTAATGAAGTTTTATGGCCAGAATTATGTTGTATTGTATTTGGAAATATTTTACTTATGATTTTATGATTTTTCTACCTACACGATTTTTATTGTGATTTTACGATTTTTTTATGAAAAAATTCAGGTACGATTTTACAATCCGAGTTTCAGAAACCCCTTCTGTGTTAATTTGAAAATCGTGATTTGACAATCATGACCCCAATGCAATAGGATCTATCCGAGCCAACAATTATGATAAAAATGTCTTGTTTTTGGATAGGACACGATGCTATTGAATTATATATATAGTTGGTGAAAAAGAAAATCCAACTACCCAGATGCTAAATTGAGAGAGAAAAAAATAATTTGGCTTTTCTTTACATGATTTTCATGTTTCAAGAAGGAAGCTGAACTAAATGATATTTTAACATTTCTCTTTTAAAAATATTATTTTTATTGTTATTTTTGTAAAAATACAAAATATTGTTATTATAATATTTTTGTTTTGCTTTTATTTTTTTAATTCTATATTTTTTCGGTTTACTTTCTATAAAATTATTATAGTTTTATGATCCTATTATGAGTTCAACGAATTTACTTGATCAACTAGAATTATTATTTTTATTAATTTTTGTTTTGTTTTATTATTTAATATTAAATTAATATAAAAATATTCATTTTGTTTTTGAACTCATCAAGTCAATTAGTTTATATTAAATTATTAAAATAATTATATATTACAATATAATTAAAATGTATATAAACAAAAAAAATCATATTTATACTATTTAAGAAAACTATATTACTAATTTTAATTACTGAAGCTACCGAGTGCTTATTGGCAGTCAAGTTTTTTATTTGAAAACGAGAAACAATTGTTGGCCGCATATGTATAATTTCGGCCACAGCAGAGCGATAGATTGGATGGACCCATCGATGGCCGAATTACGATCGACCACTCACTCACACGTCATGTGTGGCCAAGCCCACGTAAGCACCACGTCAGTTGAGAAGTAGAAAATTTGATTTATCTTTTTAAATTCAAATATCAAGGAAATTAGGAAGAAAAACTAAGCACTGTTTGCATTATGTTTTAAAAATATTTTTGAAAAAAATTAAAAAAATTTATTTATATTTTTTATTTTAAAAAAATTAATGATTATATAAATTTTTAGTAATTATCATACAAGTAACCATATGACTCGAACCGAATTTATTTATTTGATTTATTGTTTTAGATTCTCTGTGGATGTCGTCTGAAGAAAACAATCTCGTTGTGCCTCAAGTCATTCGTCTGACGAAAAACGCTGCCAAAATAATGAACGGGAAGATTCTTTCTTTACTAGATGCCAACAATATAGTTTCTTGCCTCCTACGTGAGGTTTTCTTGAATCCTCGTAGATGCACATGCGAGAAAAGTAAATGGCCATTATCGACTTGCTTGTCAATTGTCGATCACTATAAACCAATTACTGGGATAAATCTCAGAACAATTTCTGCTTTTGATGCAATCAAGAATAGAAATAAATTTTATCGTAAACTAGATCAGTCATCCATAATAATAATAATAATAATAATAATAATAATAATAATAATAGATATAAGTTATGTTTTTATCATTTATACATTCTCTATCACTTGAAATTACGATCGGTAGAACCATTAATATCACAACACGTGCTGAAAATTGATGAAATGAATATGCCCCTTCAAAATCTAATAAAGTGTTCACATCATTCTATGTATATTAACAATACACTAAACCATGTAAGGAAAGTACTGTAGCTCCTCACATATAGAACTATAGATTATAATAGTGCTTTTTCTTTTTCGTTTCTTGCTTCTTCTTTTTTTATTACGTTTTGTTTTTTTTTTTTTTCATTTTTTTCCATGAATTTTTTTTTGTTGGTTGTATTTTTTTTATTTTTCCACTTATATATATGTTTTTTTATAATTAGGGTGTCTAGGCTACCTAAGCGCACCACGATTAATACTTGGATCCAATTTTTTTTTATAGCTTTTTTTTTGTTTTTTTCTTGATTATGTTTTTTTTCTAATTATATTATTTTTTTCTTTTTTCATTTATAATTTTTTTGTTTTTTATGATCGGGGTGTCTGGTCTAGCTAAATCGCACCGCAATTAATCCTGAATCCAATTTTTTTTATAATCAGGGTGTCCAAACCACCTTATGCATACCACGACTAATCCTCGGATCAATTTTTTTTTGCTAAAATGCTTTCCTGCTGATATATTTTTTTCCTTTTTTTTCTTATACTTTTGTTTTGTTCACTTATATATTTTTTTTATAACCGGGGTCTACGGGTCAGCTTAAGTACACCACGACTAATTTCTGGAAAGAATTTGTTTTTAAAACAATATGGATTGCTACAGTGCTTTCACGCTTATATTTTTTTTCTTTAACTTATATATTTTTTTTATAACCATGGTCTTTGAGCCAACTTAAGCTTTTTATTATTATTTTTTTTACTTATATTTTTTTTATAACAAGGGTGTCCAGGGCAGATTGCGCGTACCACGACTAATCCCCAGACCAATTTATTATTATTTTTAATTTTTTTTCCTTATACTTTTTTTTGTTCACTTATATATATTTTTTCCTTATCCCCGGACCAAAATGTTTTTTGATAACTGGGGTCACACCACGACTAATTTTTGGACCGATTTTTTTAAAAAACAATATGGATTATAAATGGTGTGGGGAAAGCACTGTAACTCCCCACACATAGCATTATTGATTGCAACAGTGCTTTTCCCGCTACAGTGTCCCCCCTTTTTGCTTTTTCTTTTTTTGCTTTTTTTTGTTTTTTTCCTTATTATGTTTTTTCCATTTTTTTCTTATTATATTTTTTTTTGTTTTTTTCCCTAAAACATTTTTTTGCCTGTTTTATATATATATATATATATATATATTGTTTTATAATCGGGATGTCTGAGCTAGCTTAAGAGCACCACGATTAATCCCTTGATCCAATTTTTTTGATAACCAGGGTGTCCAGGCCAACTTATGCGTACCACGACAATCCCCGGCCCACTTTTTTTTTTCTAAAGTGCTTTCCCGCTGGTAGATTTTTTTTTCTTATACTTTTGTTTTGTTCACTTATACATTTTTTTTTATAATCGGGGTCTTCGGCCCAGCTTAAGCATACCACGACTAATTCTTGGGCCGAATCTTTTTAAAAACAATATGGATTGCTACAGTGCTTTCACGCTTATATATTTTTTTTAATTTTTTTTCACTTTTACATTTTTTTTACAACCAGGATCTCTGGGTCAGCTTCAGCGCACCACCACCACTCCCCGGATCAAATTTGTTTTTTGATATCCGGGGTGTCCAGGCCAGCTTGAGCGCACCATAACTAATCCCCAGACCAATTTATTATTTTTTCCTTATATTTTTTTTTGTTCACTTATATATTTTTTTTATGACCGGGGTCTCCGGTCCAGCTGAAGCGCACCACAACTAATTTCCGGACTCATTTAAATAAAAAAAAAACAATATTGATTGCTATAGTGCTTTCATGCTTATATTTTTTTTGTTTTATTTTTTTTCACTTATATATTTTTTTATAACCGATGTCTCCGGGTCAACTTAAGCTTTTTTTTTGTTCACTTATATATTTTTTTTATGACCGGGGTCTCTGGTCCAGCTGAAGCGCACCACAACTAATTTCCAGACTGATTTAAAAAAAAAACAATATTGATTGCTACAGTGCTTTCATGCTTATATTTTTTTTTGTTTTATTTTTTTTCACTTATATATTTTTTTATAACCGATGTCTCCGGGTCAACTTAAGCTTTTTTTTCTTCACTTATATATTTTTTTATAACCGGGTCTCTAGGTGAGCTTAAGTGCACCATGACTAATCCTCGGACCTTTTTTTTATAATCGAGGTATTTGGGTCAGCTGATGTACACCACGAGTTGTATAAGTACGTATATACCCTCTATAAGACAAAATCCAATAGCTGGTTATAGGGGTGTATTGGTAATTTACCAATTTTCAATTATATTTTCTGTCGCGGTGTTGTAGGCGTGTCTTTGGACGCGAAGTCAATTTCAGAGTTCATGCACATTTCGGATGATGCGTGTGGCGTCGTTGAACTTCTAAAATTGTATATTAGTTTTTTATATATTCATTTTATTATGTAAAATGTGTTTAAAATAATATCATGGTATCAAAGGTATTTTCAATTTTTTTAATTTTTATGCATAGTACAATAATCATAATACCCTCAAATAAGACAAAAACCAAGAATTGTGAGTGGGGGTATCCCGGTAATTTTACTTTTTTAGTGCACAGTAAAATAACTTCTATAGCCTCAAATAAGGCAAAACAGAAGAGTTACATACGGTGGTGTTTCAAACATTTTATGTGTAAGTATACATGCATAAGAAAGAGTTTCACTCTCATTTTACACAATCAAAGCTAAACTTACTATGTTTTTTAACACGAGTTGTATTTAATATAAATAAAAATAACAATTAAAAATCTAAATTAAGAGCAAAAGTGTATAGATAAAAATAAAAAAATTAAAACTATCTTAGAAGGACTGAAAAAATCAAGGGATCAAAACTAAACTAAAAAATAAAAGAATAAAAACCGAAATACAAAATAAAAAAATTATATATGTTAAAACTAGACAAAAAAAATTTAATCCCTGTGACGGAGCACGAGTTTATGGCTCGTATGATCAATTTCAAGTTAGCCATCAATTTTAGCTGGATTACTATGTAAGATGTATTATTGATTAGTGCACGTGATCCACTAACTTAGGGCTGTTTGTTTAAGAGTAATTGATATTGCTTTTTTAAATTTTTTTACATCAAAATAATATTTTTATTTTTATTTTTTAAAGACTATTTTTGACATCATGATATCAAAATGATCTAAAAACATAAAAAAAAAATTAAAATTTCTAAAAATATTTTTGAAATACAGTGTAAAACAACATTAAAACAAGTTATATTCAAGGGTACCTCACTTCTTTAATAGGCCATAGCTTTTGATTTGAGAGTTAAATAAATTAGAAAGAAATGATGAAAATGAAAAGCCAATTTAAAGCTACTTTAAATTAAAATGCAAACGGCATCAAAGCTTATTTTTTAGATCAAAATTAACTCTGAAAATTCTTTTTCATGCTATTTTTATTTTTTACTTACAAATCAGATTTAAATTGCTCCTATTTAAAATATTAGTTATCTTTTTTCTGCATGGGTTTTTTAAATTTTCTGATTTGTTATTGATTTTTATCTTTACTATTTTGCCTTCTTTGTTTTCAAAAAAATTATATCTTTAATTAACTCATAATCTTTAATAAAAAAAGTCTCCTCTATTAAAATTTCTCATTATATTATTTTTCAAAAAACTATACAATATACCATAGATTTTTCAAGTCGTACTCATCTATATTTTGTGTGAAAGTTTAATAATTACTTGCCATTTTGCTTAGGTCAAACTATTACAATTTTTTTAAAAAACAAATAATAATATTAAATATAAATCAGTTGTTGATTCTTAATTAAATTCTAGGGCCTATAGTTGATAAGGAAAAAGGGCGTAAATTTCAAATGCTGAGGGGGTGCAAAGGAAGGAGATTGGTTGTTTCGGAATTCTGGGCGGCGCGACTTTGATTCACCCTGTCCATACTTGCTGATATGATGCTGGCTGGGAAATTATGGCTTGGACACATCGAACGTTAAAAGGAAAGTGACGTCTTCTTTTCGGCTTGACAATAAAGTGGTGAGCTCTTGACTTCACTCGTGGTGCATACTATAACCTCGAGCATTTAAGCCTTGGTGGGTCTCTTGTCTGAAATCCTCGTCGTGAATTAAGAATTTTCTAGGAAGGTGTCATGGAAAGAAATTCGACCTCGTTTTCAACTCTAAATTTTCAATTTTCACATTACATGAAAATGATCATTTTTTAAGTCTAAATATCATGATTAGATGATTCAAAAGTTCAAATTTATATACACATCAAGCCTATATAAATCTTACGAAGGACTCTTGGTTAGACAAAATAGTTTTCAATGCTAAACTCAAGCCGCAATATGTACATCTCCTCATGCTAAAATCGTTTTAAATAAAAACTAACAATTTTGAGCGTCACACTAGAGATTACGACATAAAAAATGTGGACTTTAGGACCCAAGAAAGATACAAATCAATCTTAAAATATTTCATGAATAAAAAAACATAGTCGTAGGGACCAAATATTGCAAGAAACTAAGTTAAAAACAAAATCAAAGTTGCAACAAAGTATGACTTTTATGCGTGCTTATTGAATTGTGTTTGAGATATGTTTTTTAGTTTAGTTCAATTCATAATTGTTGTTAGAGATTAAAATAAAAAAGAAGTTAATTTGATTGCTACAACTATCACTTTAATTTATTAGGAAGGAATAAACTAAGTTAAATTGTTCAAGTTTTTGAATGATTGCATGAAATAAATATAGATTTTGCTCTTAAGTTAATTGCCAAGTGAATTAAAAATTGATTAGGAGAATGATTAGGAGACTTTATCTAATTAATTTACTCATTATCTCCTTGACTTCTCTTAGCTTCAAGGGAGATCAAATTTATTTGCACGAGTTGATAGGATATTTAATTTACTTCAAAGATAAATTTTTTTATAAGAATGAATATCTAGACATTTGAACTAAATTAACAACATATCATTATTATTATTATTATTATTATTATTTTCAGAGTTTTGTTTCATAAATTTTGTAACTCAAATCCCCGTTCATTTTATTTATTTCAGTTTATTATAGAAATATTAAAGAGAGTTTATGCTGCCTAAAGAGAGTTTATTTCAGTCTGTCCACTTTATGCTGCTTAAAGAGAGTTTGTTAAGCATCTTTTCCATTACAATTATGAATCTTAAAGACTTTGGAGTAATTTTTGCATTGATTGGTGAGGCTTACGATGGTGCATGCCGGGTAATATAGAACAACTTTAGACAGCGTCCTTGTAAGTGGAAAACTTCAACATCAAGCTCTTATGGTTTTGGCTCATAGAGTTTTTTTTTTGTTTTTTTGGTTTAGGGTTTAGAGTATAATGTTGGAGTTAATTTTACATTTTCGAGCTTTATCGTTGAAGATAGTTGATGGAGATTTAACCACATAATGAATGACCTTCATAGAGAGTTTCTTCTTCTTCTAGCTTAAGCAACTTTTATTTATGTTATGCTCCTTTTTTTGTATATAAGATTCGTGTTCTTTCTTTTGCTAGTTTTCCATCAACTAGCACTAGCTTTATTAATAAGTTATCTCGATTATTATAAAAAGAAAAAAAAAACTTTAAAAAAGGATCACTGAGAAAGCAAAGCAAGTTAATTAATCATTAAAAATTAATCAAAATAAAAAAAGGAACCATGAAAAAAGAAAAATAATGTGGAATAATAGACGATTTCATATTTCTCTCTAGCATGCATGTTATTTTAAATAAAAAAATTAAACTTAAAACTTGTACAGATTTATAATTATCTTGTATTTAATTTTATTAATTTTAATTACAGAGAATAAAGATAAGGTTGATAAGATTTATTTCAAGATTGTTTAATCATTTAAGTTATGAGATTTTTTTAAATAAGCATTACATCTAAAATAACTAATTAAGTACAGTGTAATAAATAATTTTATATTATTATCTGAAAAAAATAGACTGAACAGTTTTATCAAAATCAAAAGCAAATAAGAATTAAAAGGAGAGCACCGGGAACTCTTTTTAATCATTTTAATGAGGAGTACGATTTCTTCCGTGTGCTAGAGTTACCATTAGGTTTCTTGGAAAAAGAGAAAGAAAGGGTGATAATTATTGTTTTTTAAAATATTTTTTTATTTAAAAATATAGTAAAATAATATATTTATTTTTTAAATTTATTTTTATATATTCATCACAAAATATCGATGTATTATTGGAGTGGCTTCATGACTGAAATAGAAGCCCATCCCCCATCTTTCCTTACCAATGTATGGCGCCACTTTGATTGACCTTACTGATGTATACGGTGCTGTAGCTGCCCGGAAAGGACGGCTCAAAGACTTCCGAGGTTGGATGAAAGTGACGCCTTCTTTCTTGCTTGAGAAGACTTCTGGACTGGAATTTGTTAGTGTCATCATGATGTTTTTAAAAATATTTTTTTAAAATTATTTTTGGTATAAATATATTAAAATTATTAAAAAATATCAAAAAAAATTAATTTAAAATAAAAAAAATTCATTTTTTTTCAAAAATATTTTTGAAATGTATTGCCAAAAAACCCTATAATCAAGTTTGTCAATTTCATTTCAGTTTTTGTTTTCTTTTTTCAATTGAAATATAATATTTTAGTTCAAAATATTTCGGGATTGTACTGTTTATATATATATATATATATATATAAATTAGACATATTAATTCAAAAAATAAATTTTTTTAGTTCAAATCTAAATATGAAATTTTTTGAAGTTGTGCAATTCCAACTTCAAACTTAAGTAAAAAAAATAAGGGTTGAACAGATATAACCCGATCGACTTAATAAGTCAAAAAATAACATAAAAGATTAATAAAAATATAGTTGACTAAAAAAATTAAGTTGACATCTTAAAAAAATATTGAGACGATGATATATTGAACCAACTCAGGTCAGTCTAGGTTAATCTTTCAAATGTGTGACCTATGTTATAAGACCATGATAACCTTGAATAAAGCAAATTATAAAGTTCAATTCCTAATAAACTCATTGTTGAATAATAAAATTGAGAAAAAAATAATTTAAAAAAAAGACACATTAAAATAAAATTTTTTAACAAAATTATAAATCTATATAATATTACGAGAATGTCATTGTCAATATCACAAAGCCGTTATATTCTCTTATTGCTCTGAAATTTTAACCTAGTATATATCAATATGTCAAAAAAAAATCTCGTAAAATTCCATCTTAATCTAATGATCAGATTAAGAAATATAATTGATATTTCAAAACTATATACTATTTAAAAAAATATTATTTGACCGGTGTCGCACCCCAAAAAATGTGGGCACGGCGTCGTGACGACCCTCCCCGCGAGACGGGGGTATATTCAATGTCGAGGGGGGATTATCTTTATTTTCGTAAAAAAGGGGGAGTCGCCACCTAGTATTATGGTTACTAGGAACCTAAAACTGGTCTTCCAGAGATTCTAGGGTAAGGAACTGGTTGCGTAAAGGGAAGATTTTACCACCCCTAGTACGCCCTACCTAAGGTAAGCTGCTTGATGTTTTTGTTTGTCTTATGATTGCTATGTTATTGATTTTTCAGAAATATATTGGTTAAATGATTAAGGTGTATTATCCCCGCCGAAGATTTTGGATATTAACCCCTTAAGATTTATTTATCCAAATACCGATAGTGAATAACAACATATTATCCCCGCCGAATATTTTGGATGTTGACCCCTTAGGATTTATTCATCCAAATACCGACAGTGAATAACAGCATATTATCCCCATCGAATATTTTGGATATTGACCCCTTAGGATTTATTTATCCAAACCTTGATGATGAATAATAAATAAAAAAAAATAAGATTTTAATATTTTTGGAATATTGGCCAATACCCTTTGGATTTTACAAATATGTTGTAAAATCCAAAAATGCAAGAAAATAATTTTACTTTGTGAAATCGATGCTAAAATACATTTTCTTCAAAACTCCAAGATAATATATTTTTTGAAAGAAAGAAATTTTTTTAAAATATGCTAGTGTATCGGCCGTATGCAAGAAAACAACACATTTTTATTTTTTATAAAAATATTATTTGCAAATTTTGTATTTTTTATATTTTATATTTTTATTTATTTTTTTTATTTATTTGTTGGGCTGGCTGCCCAGCCCTGATGCTGGGCTGGGCTGCCAGCCCGCCTGCTGGCTGGGCTGCCAGCCCGCCCACTTGCTGGCTGGGCTGGTCTTCCAGCCCGCCTGCTGGCTGGGCGGGGCTTCCATCAGACGGGCTGGAAGCCCGTTCGTCTTTCGGGCTGGGCTTCCACCCCAGACGGGCTGGAAGCCCGCCTCATTTATTAGTCAGGCCGGGTACCAAACCCGGCCCGACCCGACCCGGCGGGGAGTGAAT
The DNA here is from genome assembly GCA_025169955.1 of Salix arbutifolia. Taxonomy (NCBI): domain Eukaryota; kingdom Viridiplantae; phylum Streptophyta; class Magnoliopsida; order Malpighiales; family Salicaceae; genus Salix; species Salix arbutifolia. The sequence continues at coordinate 17,238,758 of CM045919.1, read as the reverse complement.
TAATTCACTCCCCGCATGCAAAAATGTAGAAGATGAACAGTAAATGGTGAATTTTCGAGTGTGACGAATGGCGTACCTGTTAACACCGTTGTGTAGAGGACGTCGAGGTGATTCTTCTGGTCGTGGTGGCGTCGGAAATGGTGGCTTGAGGTGGTCGGAAACGGCGTCGGAAGGTGGCCGGCCTACGCTGCTGTTACGGTGGATTTGCTTCTGCCTTTGCCTGAGATGATGGCTGGGATGTTGGGGTTGAAGGGTGGATTCTGGTGATGATGAAGCAACTCTTGGTGGCTGAAACTGGTGGCCGGAGTTGCTGAGGCGAGAGGAAGAGAGAGAGGGAACTCTTCTGGTTCTAGAGAGAGATAACGGGACCGAGAGAGAAGAGAGAAAAAAGAAGAAAAAAAAGATCTGGTGATGCTTGACTGGTGTACAGAAAAAAACTGGATTTTTCACGTGAATTCTTCCCTCTTTCTCCTCTGTTTCTCTTCTGTTTTTTTTCCTCGTCCCTGCCTCTGCGTATTTATAGCAGAAGGAACAGCCTCTTCGGCTACCCATGGCGTGTAGCCGAGAGGGCACCGCCTGCCTTGCCCAGTAACGGGGCTTTGCTCAGGCGGCGTGCATGCTCGCAGGTGGCGTGTCTGCACTGTTCAGGTGACTGAACAGTGCAGTCACGCGTAATGATTTGGGAGGGAGGGAAAAAAACAATTTTGTCCCTCAATTTTTAATTGGTTCAATTGCACCCCTCACTGAATTTAAACTTACGATTTTGTGCAATTATACCCCTTACTGAATTTCAACATTAGCCTTAACTTTGCGCGCCTCTTTCCTTTCGGTCCTTTATTTCTGATTTATTCGATTTGACCTTCAATTGATCATTAATCTTTCAATTGTTTTTAATTTGAACCCTATCTTGCGCAATTGACTTGAAAAAAATTCAATTGGGTCTCCGAAAATTTTGATTCTCTCAATTGAGCCCAAATTAAATTTAAGACCTTGATTTCTCATTGACTAAGCCCTTAATAAAAATTAATTTGACCAATTTAAAGTAGAATTGAGTCGCTATGCTTAATTAAACCCTTCAACTGGACCTAAATTATTTCTCGAACATAATTACACCTTTGTATTGACCAGCGACTAAATCCAATTGGCCCATAAAAATATAATTATATCTTACGACTTAGTTTTTTACGCAGGTTTACCCGATAATAAACTATTTTAGCCCTTAATCTGTGATTTCCTTCATTTTCGGGTAATAGAGGTACGATCGAGCTTTCAAAAACATCTAAAATTTTACCTTGATTTTTCTATCGACACCAGCCCCTTTTATTTTATTTTATTGTTATTTTCGGGTAGTTTTGGGGAATGACCCAAAATTGGGTTATGACAGTTGCCCCCTTCTTTACAATGCTTACTGCTAAAGTCTTTGTAAAAGACTTTAACTAGTAAGTCTTGTAAAGAAAAAAAAATGAAGTTGATCTCATTGTGACGGGTGACCTACCCGAGTTAGAGCAGTCTCATTTTTCTGGGTGATCTAGCCGATTGGTGTGGTCTCATTTTTCAGGGTGACCTACCCGGTTAGTATGGTCTTATTCTTCTGGGTGACCTACCCTTGTTAGTATGGTCTCATTCTTCTGGGTGACCTACCCGGTTAGAATGGTCTTATTCTTCTGGGTGACCTACCCTTGTTAGTATGGTCTCATTCTTCTGGGTGACCTACCCAAGTTAGTATGGTCTCATTCTTCTGGGTGACCTACCCGGTTAGTATGGTCTCATTCTTCTGGGTGACCTACCCGGTTAGTATGGTCTTAGTATGGTCTCATTCTTCTGGGTGACCTACCCGGTTAGTATGGTCTTAGTATGGTCTCATTCTTCTGGGTGACCTACCCGGTTAGTATGGTCTCATTCTTCTGGGTGACCTACCCGGTTAGTATGGTCTTAGTATGGTCTCATTCTTCTGGGTGACCTACCCGGTTAGTATGGTCTTAGTATGGTCTCATTCTTCTGGGTGACCTACCCGGTTAGTATGGTCTTATTCTTCTGGGTGACCTACCCGGTTAGAATGGTCTTATTCTTCTGGGTGACCTACCCTTGTTAGTATGGTCTCATTCTTCTGGGTGACCTACCCTTGTTAGTATGGTCTCATTCTTCTGGGTGACCTACCCTGATGTAAGATGAAGGTAGTTTTGTTGTAACGGGAGGCTTACCTGTCTCGAGGGACAAAGTAGCACTGGCCCTCAATTCATATTCTCTTTCGTGATTTTGTTCGCCTGAGATCCTGTTTCTCCATATTTTCCAAAATTTTGGGATGACACGCTCACACCTTTCCTGTCAGGTTAGTGCTATGACAATATAATATGCATGTTTTTGTTACCTCTTTTGGAAACACAGGTCCCCCTTGTCTGTTGTAGTCTTCCTTCATAGGATGTGGTTCCCGTGCTATATTTTTTGTTCCACATAGGGCCCTGTCTAGCTCCATCGAAGTTTCCTTTTTTATTATATTTTTATTGATGTTTAAGAACTCCAGCCGATATATTACATTTTAAAGAATTATTCAAAACATGGTTTTGTTTATGCAAATTGACACTTTTAATGCAAATCAACATTTTATGATTTTTTTTTCTTCTTTTGCCCCCAGTGGTGTAAAAAATATGTCTAATTCAAATAATAAAACATAAATAAATATTATAAGATCATGTGATTTTGTAAAAAAGTTTCTTGCAACGAGAATTCACGGCCGAATTTTATCTTATTGACTGGGAGGTTACAAAATATTAGGCATAATATTTCTTTACAGAGTCAGAATTCACAGGCCTAACTAAATCCTCTCCATCCATTCTAGATAATAGCAAAGCTCCTCCCGAGAATGACTTCTTCACCACATAAGGGCCTTCATAGTTTGGGGCCCATTTACTCTGATCTTGCCCTGGTACAAGCAGTATCTTCTTCAATACCAGATCTCCTTCTCGGAAATTTCGAGATCGGACTTTCTTATCACATGCTTTGGCCATCCTTCTTTGGTATAATTGATGATGACAGATTGCGGCTAACCTCTTTTCACTGATCAAATTCAATTGTTCATATCTGACCCTTGCCCATTCCGCTTCTTCTAGTTTAGAGTCTATTAATACTCTTAATGATGGGATTTCAACCTCTAAAGGCATTACTACCTCCATCCCATACACCAACATGTACGGAGTGGCTCCTGTTGAGGTCCGAACTGCGGTACGGTATGCATGAAGGGCAAATGGCAACATCTCATGCCAGTCCTTATAGGTGACTACCATTTTCTGGACAATCTTCTTGATATTTTTATTAGCAGCTTCTACCGCACCATTCATCTTTGGTCTATAAGGAGAGGAATTTGAATGCTTGATCTTCCATTTAGCGCAGAGTTCTGTTATTAATTTCCCGTTGAAGTTCTGTGCATTATCAGTTATAATCTTTTCCGGTGGTCCATACCGACATATCAAATCTCTCTCAATGAATTTCTTCACCACGTTTTGCGTTACATGAGCGAATGACCCAGCTTCTACCCATTTTGTAAAGTAGTCGATAGCCACGAGAATGAACCTATGACCATTGCTGGCTTTTGGGTTGATAGGCCCAATCACATCGATTCCTCACATCGCAAAAGGCCATGGAGATAACAAGTTAAATAGAGGGGCCGGAGGGGCATTCATTTTATCACCGTGGATCTGACACTTATGACACAGGCGAACATAGTCAATGCAATCCTTCTCTAATGTCATCCAAAAGTAACCAACTCTTTGTATTTTCCTAGCCATCATATGTCCACTAGCATGGGTCGAGCAGATCCCTTCATGGACTTTTCTCAACGCGTTTCTGGCTTCAATTTCATCTAGGCATCTCAGCAAAGTTCCGTCAGATGACCTCTTATACAAAACTTCCCCATCAGGATAAAACCCATTGCCAGTCTCCTCAAAGTCTTCTTTTCGACGTTGGATGCCCCCATGGGATAAGCCTGGTTCTGGATGAAGTTCTTGATGTCGTAGTACCAAGGGTTTCCATCTATTTCTCCTTCAACTGAGCAACAATGAGCTGGGTTATTTCTGATATCAATGTGTATTGGCTGTAAATTTTGCCCGAAGTCTATTTTAGCCATGGAAGCTAGTGTGGCTAAGGCATCTGCAAACTGATTTCCTTCCCTTCCTAGATGTGTGAACTCTATTTCTTCAAATTCTTCAGCCAGTCTAGATAGGTATTCTTGGTAGGGTATCAGCTTTTCTTCTTTGGTTTGTCATTCCCCTTTTACCTGACAAATAATTAGCATTGAATCCCCATACACATCTATCTTCTTTACGTTCAATTCCAATGCAGTCTCTAAACCAAGAATACAGGCCTCATACTCGGCAGTGTTGTTAGTGCAACCGAATTGCAACTTAGTTGAAACAGGATATTGTTTCTTGTCAGGAGATATTATCACTGCCCCTGCTCCGTTACCACATACATTTACAGCACCATCAAAATACATAGTCCACCATTCTGGTTTTTCTTCCTCGACTGACAATACATCTTCATCAGGAAAATCGAAGTTCAATGGCTCGTAATCTTCCATAGCATGGTCCGCCAGATGATCAGCAATAACACTCCCTTTTACAGCCTTCCTGGTCATATACACTATGTCATATTCAGCTAGTAGAACCTGCCACCTTGCAATTCGGCTGGATAGGTAGGGCTTTTCGCAGATATACTTCAACGGGTCTAATTTAGAAATCAGCCATGTGGTATGATACAACATATATTGTCGTAACCTCTTCGCAGCCCATGCTAGTGCACAACACAACTTCTCAATCATGGTATATCTAGACTCACACTCCATGAACTTCTTACTTAGGTAATAAATAGCCCTTTCT